>JAJJMB010011750.1:27001-250418 GCA_023531105.1 Papaver atlanticum | reverse complement strand
AAGGAGTCTACCCTATGAAAATCAGAGGTTTAATCGACCTCAAACTCATCCAAATCACTACCACCAAAACTGCCAGAATGTGTTTGTATTTTCCCGCCAAAAACAGAATTTGAATTTTGAGAAGAAAGTGACCTCCCCCTATCCAGTACCGGGCTATGTTTAGTAGCTGATTGGAAATGGGTTACCCCTTATCCAAAATGAGAGTCCGAATAGCAAATGTCCTTCCAGGTGTCTTTAACAACTTTTCGAGCCAATTTCGCCGCAAAAGCCTATTTCTCCATAAACACCTACAAAGGGATAAAATACCAAAATTAGTACAGAAATGGGTACTAACAGTATACACAAAAGAGATGAAAATAGACACATAAATGCGTCTATCACTTATGTGAATATGAGATTCATGCTTAAGCGATTATCAAATTTACGTGAATATTAAAGTTGGGCGAAAGTTGAATGTATACTGGCCCCTTATTTGATTATCGTGCTAATGATAATGTTTCTCCCTCTGTATTTCGTGTTTTATGATGCCTCAGCTTTCATTGTGTTCCTTTGTATTCGCATGACTTTTGATGAAGTTTTTGTTGAGGTCTTATTTTCCTCCTAAATAAGGTCTTATTTCCTTCCCCCGCATATATAGAATTGAAAGGACTTATGGTCGCCATGGGCAGGGTCTTCAATATATTGGGCGACGAAATCTCAGTTCCATGTGCTCTTGCAAGTCATTGGCCATCGATCTCGCCTTATCTTTGTTATCGTATTGTTACCTCCTTAGGTTGTATTTGCGACAATGCGGCAGGCGTTAAATACTCCTGTGAGTACAAGCCCCAATACATTGCCGTCTTGACACTCAGCTCCCTAGTGGAGGGTGCCGTCCCTTTAATTTCCCCCTGAGTTTCCCTTTCAAGGAGGTCACCCCTAACCATTTCAGTTGGGATCCTCCTATCCAGTTATTCGACAATCAGTTGTTTTTGTGATCTCATTCCCTCTGCCTATGTGGCTTTTGGGTACAATACCACACCATAAGTAGAGGTTTTAATATGTGACTTTGCTCTCCCCAAGTAAGGTCTTACTTGCTTGTCGTATAGACTTTGCCGTTTGTTTTTGGATTTTTCCTTTGAAGAAGTGCTTTGTATTCATTGGAAATATTTGATCAGGTATATTTTTCACTTCTTCGCGTCCTTCTGGCGATAAATCATATCACTTAAGGATAGTACTTCTTAAGATATAAACGATTCAAAGGATAAGTGAGTGTGATATGTCCTTTATTGTTAGTGAGCTGATATGCTCCTTTTCCAACGATGCTCTTGATGGTGTAAGGTCCTTCCCGGTTCTTCGTAAGCTCTCCTCCAGATTCTCTCTCGTATGGTGGGATTTCGCGCAACACTAAATCTCCGACCTTGAAGTCTCTAGGCTTGACTTTTTTGTTGTATTCTCGGGACAGCCTTCAGTGATAATTGATCATGTGTTGTAACGCGACTTCCCTGTTTTCCTCCACATCGTCAAGTTTAGCCAATATGAGGTGGTTGGTATGACGACTTCTGTTGGCAACACAACCTCCACCCCATAGGTCAAGTAGAATGGGGACATTCCAGTAGCCTCCCGCCTTGTCGTTCTGTATGCCCAGAGGGCGTTATGAAGTTGTTTGTACCATCCTTTGTGGTGCCCATCAAGCTTCTTTTTCAGTATGTCTGCCAAGGTCTTGTTTTATCTCCTTTGCTTGGCTATTACTTTGTGGATAAAGTGGAGTCGACTTGCTTCTATGGATTTTGAACGCATTAAGCAGGATAGCGATGTTTTGTCCTTCAAATTGTTTCCCATTATCTGATACTATGTGCCAGAATTTAGAAGTGACCTTTTTAATAGAAGTCTCACTACATATGATGTCTGCTAGCAATTTAAACAACAACTAACAAAACAAAAGTCACTATGATAAAATGTTTGCCATTACCTAAAAATATTGTCTAAAAGAAAGGAAAAGAAAAAGTGAAACAATCCAGAAACCCGTTGTTGTTGAACAAAATGTAAAAGCATCTAAATAGGATGTCTTCCACTAAATATTACTGATATTTGGAATTACGTTTTCTTTGCCTTTTTGACGATGGTTCAGTAATGTTAATGGTTTAAGTTGGCTAGAATTGCTAACAGGACCACTGAAAGTCTGGTGAAAAGAAAAAGAAACAGGTACAAAAGTAAATGGTTGTGATACCTTTCGTTTGGCACCAGTAGCAGCTGCAGTAGAAGAGGATTCAGTAGTACTGCCACCCTTATTTTGGGAACCAGGAGAAAAAGTAGGAGGTATTTTCCTTTTGGAACCACATAGTGGTGCAGCAGCAGTTGCTTTACCTTTGGAACCAGATGGTGGTGCAGCAGCAGCAAGTGCTTTACCTTTGGAAGCATATTCCGTTGCAGAAGTAGTAGGTGTTGTTGTTGTAGTCTTCTTCCTCATTTTCTTAGTTGGTGCATCTTTCTTTGTGAATTGATCTCAATCAACTAAACACTCCATTCTTTTTTCTTTTTTATTCAAAGATTTGATTGTATTTATTTGAGATAGTGTTTACATGATAATCATGATCTAGCCAGGATTGAACTTCCTGAGGAAGATCATTTAAGAATTCAAAATTGACTTTGAGAATTCTAGCTCTTTTGGCCAACTTATCTGCAACACTATTGACTTCCCTTTTAACTGAAATACATCTCCAATAACTAATCTTACTTAACAGAAATTTAATGTCAAGGACTAATGACTGATTCCTCCAATGAACATGTTGTGATTGTTCATTAATGGATTTTATTAAAACTTCACTATCTGACTCAAACACCACTCTACTGAAATTCTTTGAAACAACCCAAGATGTAGCTTCTTTAATGGCCCTGTACTCCCGCTCTTCCACTTCTAGTCCTGCTATCATTCCTCCATTAAAGTATTTCCCCTGAGCCCAAGATGCTAACACCTTTCTTCTTTGGGTTAGATCCAAAAGCACGACCTTGACAAGTAAACTTGTTGTGATCAAGTCCAGGATAAATAATACACCTCTTTACCTTTTTCTTATTTATGTTCTTCTCATTCCAAGATTTCTTTCTTTTCACACAAGGTCTCGCTCGATCTCTTAATATTTCTGGATTTATAATGTCTATCTCAATGTGAAACAAGATAAGGTGAGGGTTAATAAACTTTATATACTATCTAGAGGACAATAAGTGAATTAAATAGTAAAAGAAAAGTACAATAAAAAATAATTCAAAGATTCTTAAAACAAAAATATGTGGCCCACTAGACAAGTTTTTTCTTGGGTTGGGGAAAGAGCATGTAATGGTGTTTGATTTAATGAAAGTTTTTCTGGTGGTGTTGGCAGTGGATGTCGACTGTAAAGGTGAACCACGTATATCTTGTGTTGTGGTTGTGTGTATGCTTTTTTATCTTCTGTCCGTCTTCTTATTTCATCATGTTCGGTTCAAATCACCAATTTCCCTTTGTGATCCTGTGTTCCGCTGCGCTCGGGATGTTAATTTTCCCAACAATTATTCCTCGGATTACTGGTTGGCAGTGGACAAGGCCTTCCTCAATACTACAGCTTATGGATAGTTGGACTAAGGTAAAATTTAAAGACAATGGTGTTGTAATTTGGTCTTTGCTGTTGCACGCTTCGCTGTGGCTCATTTGGAAAGAGCGCAACAATAGGGTATGCAATGAGAAGGCTATCAGCTCACACCAATTAGCCTGTAATATCAAAGGTAATGTGTTCTCTTGGATGAAAGGTTTCTTCCCAGAGATGACTGCTCCATTTACTGTTTGGATCTTTAATTGGGATAGCTTGTTCCATACATACTATGAGAATTTTATAAACAGAAAGAAACGATCTAAATGACTTACACATTTCACTTATTCTTATTTCTTGATTATTTTGAAACAAACCACACATACACATGCAATAAGTAAGCCTCCATTAGGCAGAAAATAGATTTTTTGGCAAGTCCGCATTTATATATAGTTTCTATAACCGCCCAAATATACCGTACGCAAGACACTGATAATTTAACCATAAGCACAGAAGTGAGAGTTCAAGTCTAGAATGATCCGATGGAAGAAAGCTAGATAAGAAACAGGAACTGGAGAATCCTTATTCATCTTCTCATAATCTATGATCCACATCACAGTGTTGCCATGAAAGGACGGAGCCACGTACCTAGGAACGGGTGGACTAAAATCTTGCATACGCGCGTCACAGTCACAGCCGGCCAGGTTGTGCAAAATCGGCTTAAGGCTAAAATGATGCTTGTGATCACGCTTACTAAAGCTAAGATGAGACTTCTCAGCAAGCTTACTAAGGCTAACATGAGACTTATGAGCCAGCCTACAAAGGCTAGAATGACGGATGGGAGCCGGCTGGGGTGGTTGGGCAATTGCAATCACTTGACTACTAAAGTTTCCCTTAACCAGAAGTGTTGCATTGAACATCTTGTAATCATTTACAATATCTCCTCCTACAACACTGTGACATATCATCCTTGTTTCATCGTTATATGTCGTGCACTCCTTGAGAATCAGCGTTTTACCCTCTGGATGCACACAGACATAATATTTAAGGTTACGATATCAAGAGATTTAAGAATTTAAAAAAGATACAAATTTTGTGTAGCTAGTGATTAAGATGTAAGCATACCATGAATATAGCACCATTCCTTGTTACAACCGGAAGTCTTTCCATGTCCCTCAAGAACTTTTATGCTCCTGTAAATATGAGGTATTGCTCTTGAAACCTCTTCATGGTTCTTAAATATTTGGTAATACTTGTCGGCGTTGTAGTTAACCTCCAACTCAGTAACAAGTTTCCCAACTAGACATGAAGTGCTATGGCCATTTGCCATTGATGATGGTAGCTGATACTGATTCTGATGAAAATGGATCTTAGCTAATGAGTTTATATAGAAACAACTAGCAGCAACTACAAGATTAATGAGCTGTGTTTGGGGCAACGATCATTCAACTAGATCTATCGGGAAGAAATAAGAGATAGAATCATAGAAAAGATTTTGTGACGACACTGTAGTTATAAATTGACCTATAACAACTAGTATTGTGATGACTATGCCCTAAAATGTCTATCTTGAGGACCTTTTGAGCCAAATCAAAGCTATTCAAGTACTGTTCAGTTAGCGGCTTTATTTTTTAATCACAATTTTTTTATTAATAAGAAAAAGGAAAATTAAACGAAGATAAATCAAGAATATCTTGAAGAGATAAGATAGAGAAAAAAATTAAATTTTTTGATCTAACAGTCGTACTTAGTGATATACTCCCATACGATGCCGACATTATTCCGAATGTTTATTTTTTTTCTTATCATAACTTGAAAGAATCAATCCAAATGACTTGCATTATTAACTTATTCATATGCCCATCCATACATACGCAATAAGTAAACCTTGATCACGCAGAAAATAGATTTTTTGCTTGTCCACGTTTATATATAGTTTTTATTACCACACAAATATCGTACACAAGACACTGAGATTGTCTTTAATAAGAAGCACAGAAGTGAGAGTTCAAGTCTACAATGATCTGATGGAAGAAAGCTAGATAAGGAACGGGGACTGGAGAATTCTTATTGATCTTCTCATAATCTATAATCCACATCACAGTGCTTCCATGCATGGGCGGAGCCACGTACGTAGGAGCAGGTGGGGGAAAATCTTGCTCACCCAAGACACGGCCAGTCAGGGGGCAGTGTGAAATGGTCTTGCAAAGGTTTAAATGAGGCCTATGAAGGCTAAAATGATGCTTGGAATCTGGTTGTGCTGGTTGGTTGATATGAGGCCTATGAAGGCTAAAATGATGATGCTTGGAAGCCGGCTGGGCTGGTTGGCTAAAATGTTGCTTGGGAGCCGGATGGGCTGGCGGAGCCTGGTACTTAGTTCCATGATCCATAGGCTTAACCTTAACCAGAAGTGTTGCATTGAACTTCTTGTAATCATTCAACAAGTCTCCTCCTATAACGGTGTGACATATCGTCCTTTCTTCATCGTTATATGTCGTGTTCTCCTTGAATATGAGTGCTTTACCCTCTGGATGCACAAAGACATAAATATAAACGTAAATAAAATTTTAGCCTACGATATGAAGACATTCAGAATATAAACTAACACAATTTTTGTGTATTGATTAAGATGTATGCGTACCATGAAGATAGTGCCATTCCTTGATACAACCAGAAGTAAGTCCATGTCCCTCAAGAACTTTCATGCTCGTAAAAAGATGAGGTATTGCTTTTGGAACGTCTTCATGCTGTTTAAATATTTGGTAATAGTTGTCGGCGTTGCAGTTAACCTCCATTTCAGTAACAAGTTTCCCAACTAGAGCTGAAGTTGAATGGTGATGTGCCATTGCTGATAGTTGATACTGATTCTTGCCTTAGCTGAATACTGATAGTTGATATTTAATGAGCTTATATAGAATTAAACGACCTGCAACTACAGGAATGAATTGATCAGATGATGACTCAATAGTGAGAGCTGTATTTGGCGGCAACGATCATTCAACTAGATCTATCCGGAAGAAAGTTATAAATTGACCTTTTCAACCACTAGTAGTATTGTGATAAGATATACTAGGCCCAAAATGTCTATTTTGAGGACTTCTTGATCTAACAGTCGTACTTTCTGAATCCCCTTTTAGGAGAATCCTATCAACAGTCTTATTTGAAAATTTCACCTGAAATACACTGTGGTGACACATAGGATGCGACATTTGGAAACACGGTTGAAGTTTTGAATGGATCACTAATTATTCTTAAAGCAGAGACTTGAACTTCTGATTTCAAGGATCAAAGTCAGGTTTGATAGCGCTTCATACGGAGAATATTTGATAACACCCTCTGCTTGCATCTCTCTGCTGAAATTTCTTCTTTAAGGTTGAAATATAACTTGCATGTTTTGATACGGCACTGTTGGCTCGTCAGCAGAAACAGTGATGGACCAGCTCCCTGCTGATAGTTAATATTGATTGTGATGAAAAATTATCTTGTGTGAATGAGTTTATATAGAAACAACCAGCAACTACAGGAATGAATTCATTAAAGGATTATGTCCCAATGGTGAGTTCTGTATTTGGGGCAACGATCATTCAACTAGCTCTATCCGGAAAAAAATAAGAGATTTTGAGACAAGAATAGATTTTGTGACGTTGTAGTTATAAATTGACCTTTAACCACTAGTTTTGTGATGTGATACTAGGCTCAAAATGTTGAAATTAAATTACGAAAACAAGTTGAAATTAATTACGAAAGCATGTTGAAATTAAATACATCATATAACTTATCTTTGCAGCCTAACAGGAACATTAGCACATACGTCGTACCTCAATATAATATTGATATCATGTTAGCTAGCTTGAGTCATGATTATTATTTCCGTTTTTAAATCGATGTCATTGCTGTGGTTTACCGGTGAAACCAGTTCAATTCGTGGGCAATTTTTAGTTGCTTACTTCAAAGCAAGCTCGATTCAGGGAGTTCTTTTTCTTCTATTGTAAACACAGATACAAAGTATGTAGAAAGGAAGAGGTTTATCACTTTTTTGTTATGTATAGGGAGGACGAGCCTAGCAATTATAGATAGTAGTATCAATCCAAATGACTTAGTTAGAAATTACAGAAATTAGGTAGACGAAAAACACTCGATGAAAAGAGATGAAACAAACCTACGTGCAAGTAAGCACGCATTCGGTAGCGCAGAGGTGAGAGTTGAAGTCTTCAATTGTCCGATGGGACAAAGCTAGATAAGGAATGGGAACCGGAGGATCCTCATTAATCTTCTGATAATCTATAATCCACATCACAATGCTTCCATGACCACTAGGCTTCGGATTAACTTGCCTTTTGTAATCATTGGCAACGTCTAGCTCCTCCTACGAACTACGCCATATCGTCCTTGCTTATAAATAATAAATAATAATACTTTGTATATTTGCTATAAGAAATATATATATATGCTACCATGAAGATAGTACACCCGGAAGGAATTCCATGTCCCTCAATAAATTTCACGCTCGTGTAAATATGAGGCATCGCTTTCGGAATGCCTTTAATTTTCATCCCAACACGATTTTATTAGCATCGTGTTGTAATCTATTATTCTTGGAAGGTCTTCATGGTTCTTATATATTTTGTAATACTTGTAGGCGTTGCAGTTAACCGCATATTCAGTAACGATTTCCCAACTAGATCTCAATGAGGATGAGGCTTATTTCTCAGCATATTTCTTAGACATGGAATTACTTCCGGGTGTACTATCTGATAGCTGATAATGATTCTTAGACATGGAACTACTAGCTGATAGTTTGATAATGATTCTTTGGCTTAGTGCTGGATATTAGGATGAATGTGATTGTGATAAAAAAATTATGTTAGCTGAATGTGTTTATATAGAAACAACCAGCTAGTACTAATAAATTGATTAAAAAGGGTTCTGATGTTCAATAATGAGTTGTATTTACTATTTTTGGCAACAATCATTCAACTAGATCCAACCGGAAAGAATAATAGATTTTGAGAAACGAAAACATTTTGTGAGCTAAAATCTCAATTTTATAATGAGGATGAGATTGTTAACACGTTCGGTTTTATCGTCCTTAATTATTTAATCTTTATTCATTCCAGTGAAAAAGTGAAATCAACAAGATAGAAAGTTCGTAGTGCAGTGATATTTTAACCATAGTCGTTTGAAGGGTCCAAAGTTCAACTTCTTCCTATTTAAACAAGAACTATTTGTTTTACGGAAAATACCCGAGTTTCGTTGTAATAGTGTTCAGCCATAGTAAGGAAAAAAATAAGTATTTGTTAAGGTTTGGGTCCTATATATACAGTATCTCATATTCACAGAACTCTACACCTCTCCCTCTACCTAAGTAGTCTATATCAAACAGTCAAACCAAAATGCCTCTATTCCAATATATTAGTTAAAGTTAGAATGTCCAATGTACAGAACCTTGGCAACCTACACTGCCTATTGTAAATAGATATAGACACATCCTTTTCTAACGCAAAGATTGCATAACTTATTATTTTTGTCAAAGAGCTGGAAAGAATCATTTTCCACGTGTTGCTCTCGTGTTTTGAGAAATGCTGGAATAAGGCAGGGGTCTCTAGTCGACGTTCCACTTGGGAAGAAGGATTGGGTCTTCAATTTTCTCCAATCGCCTCTATGGATAAAGATCCGGTTGGTTTTGTTGGGATATCAGGTTGGATCAGCACTACGCCAGTCAAGCTGAGTCTGTTTATTTTCACGAGTTCAGCTCAGCTGTGCGAAAAAATTGTTCTCACCAATTAGGCTAGTGCTTTTCAATGCTCCTGGTGAGGATCTGATTTCCGTTTGATGTTAGTGTGATAATATTGCAGTACAGATACACTGTATGCGTCGTGCTTTTTTTTGTTATTGATGGCATATATACATAACCCACTTCTACTCGAGTCGTTGAGCTTTTTGTAAAATACTCTCATATCATGAGCTATTCGTATTTTATAAGTATATGAAGAGTGCAGTTAATCAATGATAGAAAGGAATTCAGGATTTGATAGTAAATAAAACCATAATACTGAATAAACCTAAACATAAATCTGCCAGAGCAATAATAAGTAATTTGTTATTACTATGATCAATTTACACGCGAAAGGTTTGGTGTGAACGTAAAGAACTCAAAATCATCATAGTCGAATATTTTGAAATATGCGTCTGTCAACCTGGACGAGAGTTCATTTGTATTAATTTGCTAAGACAATTTTTGTTCAAGTCGTAATTGTATAACGAGATACTGTTCTTATCTAAGCATCTTATGAGGAACAAGTATGCAGTCCCCGGAACATCTAACTCCTTTATAATCCTATCTCATATGAGCCCCCACGTTGAATGGTGAGCGTCACCGTTTGCTTAGAAGAGAGTATTTACAATCGCTTAGAATAAACCTGGAGAGGACACTTGGCGAAACTGTATTAGTTGACCGGTTATAACTTACAATAAACCTAACAGAACTGGTCATAAAAACCTAAGGTGACCAAACTTGTGGTACAAAAACCCCACTCAAATGTCGGAATCCATTAAAACTCCATCTTAAATAAAATTGATACAAAAACCCCAAATTTTTAAAATTTGATACAAAAACCCCAAATTTCAAAATTGGTTTCATCAAATTCTTCGGGGTTTTTGTGTTACTTTTGTTTTGATGGGTTTTTGTGTTACTTTTGTTTCGATGGTTTTTTTTTAAATGGATAGTGACACCTTTGGGGTTATAACCCGTGGACCGTAAACCTAAACCTAAATCTTAAGACTCTATTCGTTTATTTTTTTCTTGTGCAGCATCTCTAATTTCTTTCTCTCTTTGTTTCATATTTCATACATTGTTTCTTTTAGGCTTTCACGGTTTCTTTTAGATTTTATTTGTTTTGCTATGAATAATGATTTGTTTTAATTATTCATGGTTTATTTTTTTATTTTTTTTATTTTGCAGGTACGATTTTATTGTTTTTTCTACAAGAAACAATGGTATCAACAAGAAGAGGAAGAAGACATAATAAGGCCGTGGTTCCTGATAATCAATCTTCTTTTCGTTCTGTTTCTTTTTCTTTCTTCACCATCAGTGGACATGCTCTTTCCTCACAAGCTAATTTATTGCTATTAAATTGGATTTCAGGGAAGTATGCTCATGCTGGGAAAAAACTCAAACAAACCTAAACCCAATACTACACAGTCTAAAATCCGGCAATCTCCTTCCCTCGCTTTTCTCTTTTCGGAGCCCTAACAAAAAAAAATTGTTCTTTCGCTGTCTGATCTAATTAACCTTTATTTTTTTTGGTTTGTTGCAGAGACCTACACCATGTTATAATCGAGTTTTGCGTATAAACATAATCAGACATAAAAATCCATGAAAACATGGTCTAATCTCTGACGACCAAGGTACTGTTAGGGCTTTCTTCTCATACATAATATTTGATATTTACCTGCAAACACGACAAAGCTAATAACAGTTTTTCGAAATCAGCTATAAGTGCAACTGAAAGTTCGATGACAAACTGTTTTGGCAAATGCAGTGACACTTAAAACAATGCCGAGCCTCTCGCAATGTCTCATACTATGATTTCAACTGTGGACCAGGTGGTAGAAGCATTCAAAATAGCAGACATATGATAACAAGGGATTAAAACTTTGATAAGATTATGTTTACAACAAAATCTTAACGGAGGTAAAAAGAAAAAAACTAAACCTGCGAGAGAGAAAAGACAAAAAACTAGACCTAACTTTTCCTTTCCGCGGCCTTCTTCTACTCCTCTCCCTGTTCTACTTCTTAATTCATTGTCGTTTTCCGTTTTTTTTTCTTCTATTATCTACTAATGGTTTGTTTTACAGATTTTGGTAAGGGGATACAGCACTGGGACTACAGGTTATTTTGTTTAAATAAAACTTCAATGGGTTCAGTTCTTGGTGCTCGAGGTTTGATATCCGATTGTTGTTAATACTTCGTGTGTGTATACTTTTTTTTAACAACTTCCTTGGTTGATTCATGGAGTTCAAGTTGAGGTTATGGCCGGTGAAGATACTAAACATTTTTGTTAAATTTATTGGGTTCAGATTAATTGGGTTCAATTTATTCGTTCACTTCGTTCGCAGGGGAAAACAAACGCAACATAGGAATAGCCAACAAGCCATTGCCTACATGCATGTTTCATAGAGTACCCAGCAAGGTAATCATCCCTTCTGCCTGATCCCCAATTTCTTTTATACAAAGTCAGTTCTAATGATCGGAGGTTAGACTTGGTATGTAGTGCCTAAAAATATTAGTTTTCTCTATCTTCATATTTGGGAAGTCAAATTCCATCTTAGCTTACAGACTAATCCATGAATGAGGTTTACTGTCATTACATGGGTCCATTCATAAGTACATAAGGAACATTCATAAGTCACTTTGGTTTTGAAAATCTGTAACAAAAGCTTCTTCCTGATATAGTAGCATAGATTTGAAAGAAGCCGTAGTGAAGGTATAACCTTTATAGTCCGAAAAATTCTTTTTCAAGATTTTATTATTTTTCTACAGTAGGTAATGACAATTCTATGGTCTAATTTTACAGATGACTGCAAAGAAACTCATCAGCTATGATTATGATCCAACCAAGCACTTAGAGAATCTTAAAGAATTTTTTGCTGCATTCAATAAAGGGTTGATTTCTTTCCCACTCGACATACCTGGGACCGCGTGCCACTAATGCTTACAAGTAAATGGTAACTTGAATTTGTTAGTCGCCTAATATGACCATCTTGGATATCCACGTAAGTGCTGAGTTTGCTGGCCTTGGGTTTTGTCAGGGTTGTATGCAAGCAACGAAGATTTTGAAAGATATGCTACAAGAGAGACGAAAAACATTTAAAAGTTGTTAAGAAGATTTGTTTACTCATCTTGAACAAAAGACTGAAGGAATTCCGCTAACCGTAGCAATTGTTTAAACTTAATGTTTTTGGTTCTCTTTGGCAGCTTTGAGACGACTTTAATTTCAACAACTTTTGCCATTAAGTTACTTACAGGGAACCCTTCTGTTTCCAGAGCAGCACCCATATTTTTTTTCGTATTTCAATTCACATGATTCTAACTTGGTCCATGCTGAATTATCAGAAAGAACACGAAGCAATCATCCGTAGCAGAAAATATGAAGAATGAAGATGCACCAGTCAAATGGAAAGAATACAAACCAATGAAGTTCACAACTCAGGTAGCTAAATTGATCAGCCGAAACGCTGTGGTTCGAGTTTTCTAAGGTGCTTTCTAATTTATTCATGATGCATAGTTATTGTTAGTGATGATGTGCAATTTTTGAGTAACATACAGACAAGTAAGAGATTATTCATGATTGGTTCAATTAGTGATTTATCTACTTTGAATTGTATTGCCATTGGAAGTTAAAATATTATTCATGGGGTAAGGATCAACATATTAACGTACGAACGTTGGAGACAACATTATTGTTTCTAAACTTTTTCAGGTACATCTTGCTGATTGTTTTTTCCCTTTTCATTTGTGGAAAATTATACCTAGCATTTTTAGGGGCGACTCCAAAAGAATTAGGGGCGACACAAAAAGACAAAAAATGCTACCATAATCGGTAGGTTATTTAACCCCCGAATATAGAGTAGCCCCAAAATGAGATTTTGCAAATATTCTCTATTTTTTGAATTTTGGTTGAGCCTATAATCGGAAGGTATACTGACTTCCGATTATACAGTGGACCTCTTTACCGAAATCCTATCATAATCGGTAGTCAAGATAGTTCATATAACTACCGAATATACAGTTGCCCCAAAATGAGATTTTGCAAAAATCCTCTATTTTTCTAATTTGGTTGAGCCAATAATCGGTAGTCAAAATAGTTCATATAACTACTGAATATAGAGTTGCCCCAAAAATGAGATTTTGCAATCGGTAGATAAACAAACAAACTAAACTACTGATTAGGTAGGGACATATAAGTATTTTCAACCTATTTTGTCTTTTTGTGTCGCCCCTAATTCTTTTGGAGTCGCCCCTAAAAACGCCAGGATATTATATGTTTAATAACCTTCGTAGTTTTCATCAAAATTGAAGGTTATTAATGAGTTCATAAGATTAATAAGCCAATATTGTTCCTAGATTTTTCAAAAATGCATTTGAAAGACGTATATATAAAGGGCGAGTTGGCAACTAATAAAATGTCCTTCGACTAATATTAAGATTTTAAGATGGTTGGAAAGGTTCCCGACAGGATACACGATACATGCAGGGTGGGCTGTCCTGTTAAGCATTTGATTCCTGCCATGTACGTGATCCCCTTGAGTTCAATCCATATAGATGGTGTGTGTGTAGATAGATAGACAACATACTCTACCAGTCTCCCTGAGATTTAACCGAGCTTCAGACTAATCCATGAATAAGTGTCAATTTCAATTCCATAATGCTTTGGGTGTGTTCTGTAGGGTACACAAGCATTTTGTTATACCAGATTTTAGTTTAAATGTTAAGTATAAACGATTGTATAAAACAGATCATTTATGCATATTTCCTTCCACTTGATGTTCTTGCGGTTTATTAATTCTTCATTTTTCTCGCTCTTCTATCTATTTCATAAGTTGCTGCATCCAAGCGTGTAACGTTAATTTTGTTTTCTCTTGATGTTATTTCTTTAGAGGGTGTGTATGCCTAAAGGGATCGAGCATACGCTCGAGAATGCAATACCATTTTATTATTGCTTGGAAAATGTGCTATGAAGTACAAATTTTCTGATGCTTCACATAGAGCGTTGTTGCAATACACGAGAATGCTTCATTGCTTGAAAATTTTAAGAAATCTTTAATTGTCTAATTAGGTTGAACTTTGACATTAGACTATTGTATTATGCATTTGAAAGGATGGACATTCACAATATTGTCTGCCTGAGACGGACAACTATCATTTTTTAATCATTTTGTTAGAAAGATAAAGAGCTTAGTCGGAAAGCATTACAAAAAGGTATAGACAACTGTTGATTTTGATCATCGTTTTGAATCATCATTTTGTTATCCATTCAATGACTCCGTCACTATAAAAACGGCCTTTCATCATTTAGGAAGAAAGGGAACTTGGTTGGAGAATGTAAAAGAAATTCATGGCATACCAATTTTGTTAAAAGAAAAAGATGGATTAATGCATTCGCTCCGCCACACCAAATCAAAAATTCGTGACATGCCAATTCTGTTAAAAAGAAGATGATTTTAATGCATTTCACCCCGCTGTGCCAATCTAGAATTCATAACATGCCAAATCTTAAGTGCTTGCTGCCCTCACTATTTGTGCAAGATAAACATTAGAGCAAATACTTATATTCACAGAATATTTGGAATGACATTGTGCTGTGGTGTTGAAGATAGCGATGACGAAATGCAAACATTGTTTGAAAATAGTGATGGTGAAGTGAAGGAAACTTAAAAAAAAAAAATACGCAAAGGGCAACGTGTAAATGAAAGTTAAAGCTGAACCACCAAAAAAGTGGTTAACTGTATAATTTTTTTAATCCACTTATGTTTTCTACAGCTCTTATATACATAAGGGAAATAAATTGTCCAGTAAAAATACTACTTACAGGAGAATAATGAATAAATATAAGCAATTGTAAATCTTAGTCTTCTGATGACTACTTGAACATGGTTCAAATGATGCTTTCTTTTGGCTTGATGTTCATAAGGTTAGAAATGGGGTACAAACCAAGCTATCCCTTGAATTGATTAATGGGCTCAAAATTGGTGATTTGGGTTGGATTTAGGTGAAAATTAGGGTTGCAGAAAAGAGAAAACAAAGCAAGCTTATGATCATCCGATAATATTTTTTGAACATCCTCATATTGACTAAACTTGGTTGAAGAGTTTGGTTTTTTTATGCAGTAAAAGAAACACAAGTCATACCACTTTATCAAAGGATGATGTAAATTACGTGAATGCACATTCTATATCAACAAATCAGCTTGAGACTTGGAGGGAATACCAAGCTCTTATTCATTCTTTATGCAAAATCCTAAGTGATGGGACGTGCCAAGGCGAAATCGCGCAACACCAAATAAAAAATTCTAAGCGACGGGGCGAGACGTAGCCGCACCACACCAAATCAAAAAGGCATCGCGACGGGGCGAAGCCGTGCAACACCAAATCAAAAATACATCGGGACGGGGCGAGGAACCGAGCCACACCTAATCAAAAATGTACCGCGACGGGGTAGGGAGAAGCCCCACGACACCTAATAAAAAATGCACGACGGGGCGAGGCGGAGCCACGTCACACAAAATCAAAAATATGGTTAAAAGAAAAAGATGCCTAATAAATTAGTTGTTTAGGAAATAATAGAAGAGAAATGTGTGTGCCTGTAGTATTTGTACTTTAGGAAATAATTTCAATCGCATGATGGTGAATGGTGAATGATGTGCATAAAGGTTTAAGAAATAAAAAAAATCGGTTAATCAACTTTAGGATGATTGGGCTGTAGTTAGTTAGGTTGCCCTTATTAAATTGATGCATCGGTAGATGTTGATACATCTGACAAAGCAAATTAATACGAAATTTTCACATCCAGGTGTTAATGATTTTGAGAAATGAACTACTGTGGAATGAAGTTTTAATTCTTAGTCAACTCTAATAAGATGATTCACTACCAAGTTCATTCTGATTTCAATATGTAGGAATGGATGGCGGCAGCTATTACTGGCATGTGAGTGATATTCATTTGTTCTTCACAAATCGGGATGAGGCGAAGTCGAGCCACACCAAATCAAATCGGGACG
This sequence comes from Papaver atlanticum, assembly GCA_023531105.1. Taxonomy (NCBI): domain Eukaryota; kingdom Viridiplantae; phylum Streptophyta; class Magnoliopsida; order Ranunculales; family Papaveraceae; genus Papaver; species Papaver atlanticum. The sequence continues at coordinate 234,103 of JAJJMB010011750.1, read as the reverse complement.
GGGCGAGGTGAGGCGAAGCCGAGCTTTACCAAATCAAAAATATGGTTAAAAGAACGCCCGGGCACAAAATCTAGTGTCTAATAGGTAAACCTTTCAGATTAAATTTACATCCGGAAGGATCTGCGTTCACTTGGAAGGCTGCTAGTAGAGACGGCACTACTAACGATTCCCTTGTCTTGCTCGTTCTCATCAATATTCTCATTGTAACCTAATGAACAAATGTTCATTTCGATTATGTCGCATGGTTCTTCAACTTCTTCCTTCATACCTAATAATCGAGCTAATCGGCCATCTACTTCCATTAAATTAGACATATAGAAACGGTCATCACTCATGAGGTGCGGAGGAGTATCTACTAATCTGAACTTCTCACTGCCACCATCAAATTCAATAAAGTATGATCCGGTAGAACATTGAAAATATCAATATATGGAACCACTCATATAAACAGAAGTTGCTATTCTGCTTGGTAATTTACCAGGAAGGATGACACTTATCTTTCTCCATGAATTTTGTAGTACAGTCAATACCTCACTCATGGTATCAACAGTCTCAGCATCAGTCGCATGGTTACATCTATATAAAAACCACAGCGCAACAACTTTGTGTTCCTTGGTAGCCGGATCATATCCAAATTCATGCTTTAAAAGAGTCATATGATTTTTGTATAGTGATTTATTTGTACCATGAGTAAAAATGCTACATATTGGGCCATATTCTTGAACAGCTATTTGGGTCTTGTTCAAGTCTTCTATTAAGCCAACCAACTCAGTATACAGGATAACCGAATTTTTCGTTCGGTCAATGGTCAAAGTCAACGACAATTCAATGGTCAAAGTCAATGGTCAATCAACTGTCAAAGTCAACGGTCGGTCCAACTGATGAAGCCATGTTGCCAGCCTATGTCCAGCCACGCTGCCAGCCTGTTTCCATCCATGTTGCCAATCGCGCTGCCATCCAGATCATGAGCTGGTTAGATTTCTTTATCTAACAGAGTACGTCACAGTCGTATTCCGTTGATTCCATTGTAGGAGGAGAATCGTAACAAACAAACTCTATTTGTTTATTTTTAGGAAACACAAGTGAAGTTTTGAAGAAATCAGTAATTCTTAAATCGGAGACTTGAGCTTCAAATTTTGTTTTTTTAAGAAAATAGCAAAGAGAATTGATTTCTCTTAATATCAGCGGACAGGGCCAAGGTAAGCCACACCGGTGGAACAGACCACACCATGTGACCGCATTTTTCTCAGCCCGCTGGGCGAGTTCGTGGGCTACTTTATTAGTCTGACGATTCACATAAACAAAAGAGATAAACCTAATTTTCTGGCTTAGGGTTCTAATGTCTTCAAAACTTGAATGAGTGCGATGGTCTCCTTGGAAATTCTTCTTGTTAATTTAGATCTACAATTGTAGCTGCATCACTCTCCACAATTATCTTCTTCTCCTTCCTCAGTGAAGCTATGATGAATGCTTCTCGAATTTCCTTCACTTCTTCTTCTTCTGCTGAGTAAAAGATTAAATTTGTTGATTCGGCGTAGATGTGAGTCTCTAATGATTATACCCATTCCACCAATAGAAGAGTTCAGATTCCAAGCATCGTCCGTGTTAATTTATAGCCAATTATTTGGCGGAGCTACCCAAGCCGGGGTTCCTTGATTAGTCAAAATTGCAGCAATTCGATGAAGGGGGTTCACTAATTGAGGGATCGACATCATTGATTTGTCCCTTGCTATGATAGTTGCTGGTTCTTCAGTCTTTTTATTATGCATCATCTCGTTCCTGTTATCCCAAATGGACCATAGAAGAGAAGCTATCATGGGGAAGTTTGCTAATCTGCCGGAAGAATCTTTAAAATGACTTAAATAGAGACAAAATCTGATCCATTGATGAATTTTAAAGTTATGGAATTGTTGATTATTTATATCGAGCATAAACCAGACTCTAGTTAAGTTCATGCAAGTAACAAGTGCGTGCATAATTGATTCTGACTTCAACTTGCATTTAGGGAAAGTAAATTCAGAGATATGAATGCGAGAGTTCATAATTTCATTTAATGTTATCACCCCTTATACTAAGGGCATTGTAAGCTGACTTTGTTGATAAATTTCCATCTTTTGATGGTGTCTAGATTCTTCAATCATTAGAAGATTCTAGAGTTGGGGGAATTTTTTCAATCAACTATTTTGATTGTTGATCAAATACAACACTTAATTTTGTTGTATCCCAAGTTCTTGAATCCTGATTAATCAGGTCTTTCACCTTCAGATTTTTATCTGGTATTGTGTTAGCCTTAGGAGTGGCATTCCCTATCATAGGGATCCAATTATCACACCATGGGTCTATGAAATTGCCTTCCCCACCACCCAAGCAATGAAGGGTTTTATCTTGGACATGGTTTGGTGGAGACATTTTCATACCCACGAAGATGTACAAGGGTAATTAGCATTGATTACAGTATTCTCAAAGTACTTAGCTTCTAGAACTTTTGCTAGGAGAGATTTGTATTTTCGACAAGTCTCCACACACTCCTAGATAGCATTGCCAGATTACTTGTTTCACTTTTCCCGAAGCCTAATCTTCCTTCTTCCTTTGTTTTACAGAGATTTTCTATAGCTACCAGATGCAATTTTTTTTTTTTTTTTTTTTATGTTGGGTCTTCTCCCCACCAGTATCTATTCAGGTGAGTATCAATCTTATGGCATAAGCTCTTCGGAATTAGGAAAGTGGCCATTTGGTATAATGACATTGCTTGACCAACATGTTTCACCAAGGTAGTCCTCCCAGCATGTGCTAAGAATTGGGTTAGCCCCCCGTCTACTCTCTTCTCCACAAAGCTTAGGAGAGAAATATGATTTTGGGTCTTTGACCTTAGATTGAAATTGAAGCACCCAAGTATTTCTCTACTAGATTCATATTAGGGATATTCAGGATTCTTGCAAGCATTTTTTTGTGTTTAGGGTGTACTTTTCTACTAAAAAATACACCCGTCTTGTTATAGTGGATTTCCTTACCACTTGCCTTACAATAAGGTTGCGGGCAAGATTTGATAGCAAGGAAATCATATATAGAGGCATTGGTGAAGAGGAGGATGTCGTCCGCAAAAAGCAGATGATTGATAGTTGGGGATGATTTATTACTTTCACTAGGTTAGTTTCTACCAAGCGATTCAAATAGGCTGAGAAAACTTTAGCACATATAATATATAGATAGGGGGACATGGGAACCCCCTGCCTAAGTCCTCTCTTTGGTTTAAAGTGACCCATAGGACTCCCATTAAGCAGATAGAAAAAGATATAGTACTTAGGCAATTCATTATAAGCTTCGTCTATTTTCATGAAATCAAAATTTAGTCATGGCTTTCGCAATGAAATACCACTTGACTCTGTCGTATGCCTTGGACATATCCAATTTGATAGCTGCGTAACCCTTTTTCTTTTTAATTTTCTTGATTGTGTGGATGAGCTCATGAGCCAAGATCACGTTATCAGCTATTTGTCTCTTAGGGATGAAAACACTTTGATTAAGGGAGATCACTCTATCCATCAAAGGCTTCATCCTGTTTGCCAGAGTCTTTGAAATAACTTTATACACAAAGTTACATAACCCGATAGGTCTAAATTGGTCAACTGAGTTAGCCATTGGGTCTTTTGGTATGACAATGATGTTTGTATTATTGAATTTAGTTAGAAGAAAACCTTTCTCGAAGAAGTCCTGCACCATTTGGATAACACTTGCCCCGACTACATCCCAATAAGTTTGGTAGAAATGACCTGTAAACCCATCTGGGCTTGGAGCTTTTTTTTGCTCCCATTTGAAAAGTTGCTTCCTTGATCTCTTCCTTTGATTCCCGAGTTAGGAATGCTTCATTGTCTCTCTCTTTTAACTTTGTTTTTAATTTGTCAATTATACTCTCTTGATCCTCGGACCCTGAAGTGTTGTAGAGCTGTTGAAAATATGAGATAAATTCTTCCCCTATTGCTTCTCTGGTAGTTAGCCAGGTACCGTCTCTCGCCTTAATCCAGGAGATATGATTTCTCTTTCTCCTGAATATTGTAGATTTATGAAACTAAGGTGTATTTTTATCTCCGCCATTTAGCCAGAGCTCTCTTGATTTTTCTTTCCACAAGATTTCTTCCAGAGAATATAGATATGTTAGTTTATCACTTAGTTCTGATAGTTTCCTTGAGTTAGCAGGAGTATTTGTTTGCACATCATTGATTAGAGTTTTTGTCGCTGTGATGGATAGGTTTATATTTCCAAAGGACTGTCTATTCCATTTGTTGAGACTCTTCTTGACATGAATCAATTTTTGTTTCAGCTGGTAAGCTTTAGAACCACTTACTTGTAATGACCAAGCTTTCTCTATCATGGTTTTACAGGATGCGTCTTTGGTCCACATTGACATGAAATGGTAGGGCTTGTGCCGGTTCTCCATTCCACATCTTAGCAATACCAGGATAGGTGCATGATCAGAACTAATGCGAGGAAAATGGAGAGTATGAGCGTGTGAGAAAGCTTCTTCCCACTAGTCATTAACTATTGCTCGATCTAGTCTTTCATGCACCAAGTTATCACCTTCTTGCTTGTTGGTCCAAGTGAAATCAGGACCCGAATATGGCATGTCTTTCAGATTCCATTCTTCCATCAGGTATTCCAGATTCTTTGTATCGCTTTGTTTTATCGGGATTTTCCCCCATTTTTCTTGCGGAAGTAAGATATAATTTAAATCTCCTACTACCGGGGTGGGAGTATTAGGGTCACATGGTTGGGCTCTGAATTTTTCCAAACTATTTTCCCTCAAGACTCTGTTAGGTTCTCCATAAACAAAATATAAGTTACACTTAGTATTAGCTTTTACAGAATTTGAAGAGCAAGACAAGCATTGTTGGCTAGACTCATTCACTGTTAAATCAAAGCCATCTTTCCAGGCTAGACCCAAACCTCCTTTCCTTCCAATGGATGCAAGGACAAAGAAGTTATGATATCCCAGAGATCTAAATTTTCTAGCTGTAGCATTGGAATTACTCAGCTCACGACATGCCTCTGGTTTGCTGAAACCCCTACAATTCCAACTTAAAATGCTCATTTTGATTACAGGAAATATTCTCACCACAATCTTGAAAAACAGTAGGAATGTTGCTCCTAAAGAAGTATTCAGAACTGGAGCTTATAGACTCGAGAGATAAGGAAGTTGATGATAAATTTCAGACCCTTGGAATGAAGATAAAACTGATCAGAACTTGAGATAGAAAGGTTGGTATGGCGTCTTGGTGTTTTGGTGTTTTGTTGGCTTGAAATCTTCTTAGGTGTCTTTGTAACTTTGTGTCTTTCAGCATCATACTGTCTTCAATGTCTATTAATTATAAGGTGCATACCCGGGAAGAAGAGAAAAAGATGGAGCTAACAACTGGTGGAACTAAAAGAGGTTAGAATAATGATCAACCTTCACTTTAACAGATTTATCAGACAAGGCAATAAAAGATTGATTATGCGTAGTGATTTGAACGTAGGTTTAAGGAGCTCCAGTTTTTTCCGGTAAAATTCCAGTCATCTAAGCTGTTTTCCAGAACTTCAACGTACGGTCTTATAACGACTACATAAGAGGTTTTGAGGGTTGTTTACCAGTCCCGGTTATGGGGAAACCCACCCGTACGGGTGGTTTTAATTTGAAATTATTTGAGTAAGAGAGAGGTGGAGTCGTACTATGACAGAGTGAAAGAGAGGTGGGATCAACCCTTGGGCTTTGAAATTCAGATTTCAAGCATGAAAGTGAGTTTCCTACGCCATGTTGAAATAGAACTTGCGTATGTTACTAGTTTTAACCTTGTTGGATTCTTGACTAGACATAGAGTAATGAGAGTATAGATAGGCTATTGACACCGATTGACTTTACCATTTTACTAAAGAGACATGAAAATCAAATGACTCGTTTTATGTCTGGAAAATTTAGTGTTCTATCTTCTAAAGCATAAACGATATTTGTCTATGTAATAAAGTATAATAGAAACCCTCCAAAAACTTGGATAACTTATTTATTCATATGCCTCAATTATAACGGAACAAACAAAAACAAACCACACATACATGCAAGTAAGCAACAAGCATCATCTCTTGGGGAAATAGATATTTTAGCAACTCCACATTTATTTATATATAGTCTTCAGTACCACACACACCGTACTCGGGACACTTAGCTAGATTGGTTGTTGCATATGTATCCAGTGGACATATCCGTTTCTAACTTAAGCAGAAGCGCAGAGGTGAGAGTTCAAGTCTTCGATGACCTGTTGGAAGAAAGCTAGATAAGGAATAGGAACTGGAGAATCCTCATTAATCTTCTCATAATCCACAGTCCAACTCACAATGCTTCCATGACCACTAGGCTTTGGATTAACCACAAGGGTTGCATCAAACTTCTTGTAAGCTTCAGCCAAGTCTCCTCCTACTACGAGATGAGATATCGTCCTTGTTTCATCATTATATGTTGTTTTCTCCTTGACAATCAGTTCGTTACCCTCTGGATGCACCCACACATAAATGTAACCGTAAGTAAACTTAATCCGAGGATATGAAGAGATCAAGAATATAAATAAGACAAGTTTTGTGAAATATTGATTAAGACGTGTATATTACCATGAACATAGCCCCATTCCTTGATACAACCGGAAGTAATTCCGTGTCCCTCGATAACTTTCACGCTGGTGTAAAGATGCGGTACTTCTTTTTGAACCTCTTCATGGTGCTTAAAAAATTTGTAATACTTGTCGGCGTTGCAGTTAACCTCCGATCCAGTAACAAGTTTCCCAACTAGACCTGAAATGGTATGCTGATGAGCCATTGATGATAGTTGATACTGATTTCTGCCTTAGCTAATAAATATTTGGATGATTGTGAATATGTGATGAAATTGATCTTAGCTGAATGAGTTTATAGAAACAACCCACAAGTACAGGAATGATGGTCATGGACTCATGGCCCAATAATGAGCAGCATTTCTTTAAAAAAAAAATTTAAGCATAGTGAGTAACATTTAGGACAACAGTCATTCAACTCTATCGTAATGGAAATATGGAATATTTTGAAGACGTGACAAGACTTTGTGAAATAATTAATAGTAACACTTCAGATGTCCACGAGCCCAATTTTGTGCACATTCTCTAGGGGGGTTTGGGTAACATCCCAATTATCTACCATTTGATTTAACTTTTGTAGTTAAGTACCGGATTTATCAATCGAGTGAACATGTAAAATTAACATGACAGAACGTGATGTTATTAAGTGGTTTTATGGTGCAGTGGTCTATTTATTTGTTGTTTGATACCCGAGCGTTGTCGTAATACTGTTTGCACATGCGCGCACAAATCTTCCACCCTATCATTCACCCAACGTACGGGAATCAAATTTAAGGTTTGTTTTCGCATGTTTCTAGCTTTGCAGATTGAATATTAATGAGAACAAATTTGGGACCTATACAGTATCACAGTGGGGTAAAGTTTTAGTACTACCACTTGAGTAGTGTATATACCTAACAAGCAAAAGGTAGAGAATCTGATTAAAGTCTCAAAGGGAAGAAAGACTGCTCGATCTTCTTCTTTCAATATGTTAAATTTCTTTCTTCCTTGTAATCTTGTTATGACATATTGTTGGAGTTTTCTTCCCACTCCATATTGTTACGACTTCAAGTGCAAGATCACATTTAAACCAATGTCTTTGGACCTTTTCTTCATTTAAACCAATGTTAGAGTAACTACTGTTTTACCTCTTGGCTTAGTTTTTACTTTTATCTTATGTGTTTTATCTTTTAAGACTTTGCTGCTTTACAGCTGTGTAACTTCTCCTTTACCTCTGCTACTCTATTTAAAGTCCTCATGTGACTCTTGTAAGAAGCATTGAACACAGAACACTTAATGAAGTACTTTCTTATCATCAAACTCTTCTAACATGGTATCATTCGTCTGGGTTTTCTAGATTCCTTTAGGGTTTTACCCTTTCACAGTGTTGTTCAACTTTGCTTCCGTTGCCACCATACTTCATCAAACTTAACTACACTTCATCAAACTTCAGTACATTTTACCATCAAATCTTCTTTATCCTTTGGTCCTTAGCTGCAACCACTGGATACTTTCTATCATACTTCAACATCATGACTTCTCAGTTACATTATGAAACCACCACAGATTTACCTTTCAAAAAAAATAGCTCACTTTGTTTCTATGAAACTAGATGACACAAATTTTCTAGTTTGGAAATCTCAGTTATCTTCTATCCTTCTCAGTACTAATCTTTTTGGATATCTTGATGGTTCTCTACCTGCACCACCACAGACTATTAAAGTTGGGGATCAACTAGAACCAAACCCATCTTATCTCAAATGGCTCAGATGGGACAGATTTTTCAATAGTTGTCTAAACGCCACTTTTTCTCCTTCCATCTCAACTGAAGTTTATGGATGTCTTACAACTGCTGAGGTATGTACTTATCTTTCAACCACCTTTACGAATAAATTTTCTGCACGAAAGTCTATGCTCATAAACCAGCTTCATAATATTCGTCGTGGTCATCTAACTATTTCCACCTATCTTCATGATGTCAAAGTGATTACTAATTCCTTAGCTGCTATAAATGAATCTGTATCTGATGCTGATCTGGTTATGTATGTTCTAAACGTTTTGGGGAGAGAATATAACGATTTTATTGTAGCTGTTCAAAATAGAGATACCGATCTGTCGTTTGCTACTTTAAAATCTCCCCTTATCAACCATGAACAATGCTTAAAGAGTCAAAATCTTGAAACAACTGTTGTTCAAGATCAAGTTACTTCTTCTGCTTTCTTTACCAAAAGAACTTTTGGATCTGGTAGTTCTAATGCTGGTTCTAGTGGCTCCAATACTCGTTCTGCAAGTTCTAGTTCTGGTTCTCAACAATCTGGTGCTCGATTTACCAATTCAAGTGTTGGATCTAATACTTCGAATGCCGTATCTAGTTCTTCCAATACATCTAGATCTTACAGTTCTAACAAATATCCACCATCTTACATTGATTTTGAATCTATGGAGTGTCAGATCTGCAAGCAGCGTGGTCATTCAGCTAGCAAGTGCAAATATAGATATACTCCATCTAGATATGGACAAAATCAAGCCAGATCTTCACCTCAACAACATCAGTCATCTCAGGCTCATGTTTACATTCAGAACTCTCAATCCAAATCCACTTCTTTGGAGTTTCATAATCCACAAGCAAATGCTTGCATTCAAGTAAATGCTGCATCCTTTTCTGAGATGTCCTCTTTTCCTGCTGCTACCCATTGGTGACCTGATTCAGCAGCTTCTCATCATATCACCAATGACAGCACCCTTCTTACTAATACAACTACTTACAAGGGTACATCTCAACTTATGGTTGGTAATGGTCAATTTCTACCTATTACTCTGATAGGTAACTCTGTCTTACACACATCCACTCCTTCCTTTGCATTATCAAATGTATTATATGTTTCTAGCATTCAAAAGAACTTAATCTCCATTGGACAGTTTACTGAAGAGCATAATTGCACTTTCTCTTTTTCACCTTGTGGTTATGAAATCAAGGATGTTGCTACTCAACAAACTCTAGCAGAAGGAGTTAAGATAAACAATTTATATCTTATTTTAGCACCAATTGTACCCAAACCCACTGCTCTTGTTTCTATTACAGCAGACTCAAATATCTAGCACAAAAGAATAGGACACCCTGGATCAAATATTCTTCATCACATTACAATGTCCCCCACAACACTTGAACCCATTTGTCATTCATGTCAACTTGGGAAAAGCAAGAAACTTCCTTTTCAACACTCTACAAGAACAGCTAAGTCTCCACTGTCCTTAATACATTGTGATATATGGGGTCCTTCACCTGTTCTTTCTACACTGGGTTACAGATATTTCATTTAGTTTGTTGATGATTATAGTCGTTTTCACTGGATTTATCCAATGAAAGAAAGGTCTGAGAGCCTCACCTGTTTTAAGCACTTCAAGACCTTAAATGAAAACGTATTGTCATCCAAAGTTCAGACTTTTCAGTGTGATGGAGCTTTTGAACTGGTGAAAGGTCAATTCAAAATTTTCCTAAATGAAGTTGGTATTGCAGTGTCTTCTTCTTGTCCTCATACACCACAGCAGAATGGCTTAGCAAAAAGGAAGATTAGACATATCACTGAAGTTGGGAATACCATTGCTTTACAAGCTTTCTTGCCTAAGCGTTTTTGGTTTGACTCATTTCTTACAGCAACATATCTAATTAACAAAACTCCTTCCAAGCTGCTTGAGTTTGTAACTCCATTTGAGGTATTATTTAACCACTCACCTGATTATTCTTTGCTCAAAGTCTTTGGATGTACCTGTTATCCTTACCTTGGAGCCTACAGACAAGACAAGCTAAGTGCAAAATCATCTAAATGCACCTTTGTTGGTTACAACAGCAATCACAAGGGGTACAGGTGCTATGATAACAATTCAAGAAAAGTATACATCTCAAGAAATGTTGTTTTTGATGAAACATCTTTTCCTTTTTGTACTTGTATTACTTCTACTGAGCCATCATCTGTTATTCTATCCATACCCCAAAATGATACCTTACCATTTTCACCTCCTAAGCAAGAGGATGACATTACTTCACCAATCACCTCACCACCACCTTCACCACCATGACCTATCATTCACCCCATGACCACAAAACTCAGAGATGGGATAACCAAACCAAAGATCTTCCTGATTTTATTACAAACTATTCAGTTCCTCATGCTATGAATAGCACCCTTCTCAACAAGGCTCCACTTGAACCAAAAACTTATAAATATGTTGTCAAGGATCCAAATTGGGTCACCTCTATGCAACAAGAATTTCTTGCACTCAAAACAAATGGTACTTGGATCTTGGTCCCTTATAATCCTTCCATGAACATCTTAGGATGTAAGTGGGTGTATAGAATAAAGCTTAAATCTGATGGAATTGTGGACAGACTCAAGTCCAGGCTTGTAGCCAAAGGTTATCTTCAGAAAGATGGTGTAGACTACAATGAAACTTTTAGCCCATTGGTGAAGTCTACAACCATTAGAGTTGTTCTTACAATAGCGTTAACAAGAAAATAGAGCATCAAACAGCTAGATGTTTCAAATGCTTTCCTCCATGGAGATCTCTAATAAACTATTTATATGGAACAACCCAAAGGATTAGTTGATTCCAACTATCCTTCTCATGTTTGTCTTCTAAAGAAAGCCATTTATGGACTTAAACAGGCACCAAAGGCCTGGTATGCCAAATTCAGTGGATTTCTACTTCAAAGTGGATTCAAGAAATGTGTTGCAGATCAATCAATGTTCATCTACAATCATTCTGGTATTATGGCTATTCTCCTCTTATATGTGGATGATATTATCCTTACTTGTAGCTCAGATTCTTTTATCGGCTCTCTTATGTCTCAACTGAGTTCAAACTTTGCTATGAAAGATCTTGGAAATTTGTATTATTTCCTTGGCATTGAAGCTGTTATGTCCAACTACCCTCAGTATATTCTTCTCACATAGCAGAAGTACACTCTTGATCTTCTAACAAGGTCAAAGATGCTTGATTGTAAGCCTTGCATCACACCAGTTACCACTGATAAGAGGCTCTCTATCTTGGATGGAACTTTACTTGCAGATCCCTTGCAATATAGAAGCTTAGTGGGTGCATTGCAGTATCTCACTTTAACCAGGCCTGACATCAATTTTGCAGTCAATTATGTATACCAGTTTATGCATGCCCCAACAGAGTCTCATCTTCTACTAGTCAAGCGCATACTAAGATACTTGAAGGGAACTATAGATGCTGGCAGTACTCTATCTGCAGGTGACATTACATCAATCAGTGGATACTTAGATTCTGACTGGGATGGATGTCATGATACTAGACGTTCTACATCTGGTTTTTGTGTCTTCTTGGGAAATTCTTTAATCTGCTGGCAATCTAAGAAACAACCTACAGTTTCCAAGTCCTAAACTGAAGCTGAGTATAAAGCAGTTAGTTTACTATCCACAGATGTTATGTGGTTCTCTCAACTTCTTGAAGAATTGGGTATCTCTCTTACACGTCCATTTAAACTCTACTGCGACAATCTTGGAGCAACCTACCTTGTCTCCAACTCAGCCTTTCACGCAAGGACTAAACATATCGAAATCAACTATCACATAGTAAGAGAACTGCAGGAATTTGGTGATGTCGAAGTTTTGTTTGTACCCTCCTCTGAGAAGCTGGCTGACATCCTAACAAAAGGATTAACTGCTTCACACTTTCATGATTTAAGGTTCAAACTGATGTTAGAGTAACTACTGTTTTACCTCTTGGCTTAGTTTTTACTTTTATCTTATGTGTTTTATCTTTTAAGACTTTACTGCTTTACAGCTGTGTAACTTGTCCTTTACTTCTGCTACTCTATTTAAAGTTCTCATGTGACTCTTGTAAGAAGCATTGAACACATAATACTTAATGAAGTACTTTCTTATCATCAAACTCTTCTAACACTCGGGTTCTCACCATTTTTTTCTTCCCCAACTCTTGAGGCTTCAGCAATTTTGTCAGGGCACGTAGTGCTATAATGGCCAGCATGCTTACAATAGGAACATATTTTCTGCTTCTTTGTTTTCTCCTTTATGCCTTTGATCCTCTTTGTCGTCGGACGACCTTTAGTTACGGACTTTTGAGGAGTTTGGGAAACACCATTGACGATAGTTGGAAATTCAATGTTATTATTAGTTGTGATTTCCACTGTGTTGTTGCTACTTTGAAGTATAACTTCACATGGTTCTTCACATGAAATATTCCGTTGTCAGCGACATGGTAAATAAGCTTTCGGAATCTCAAAACAGTCCGTATGAGAAAGGACACTTAAAATATGACAACAAATTATACCACTAAATTCGAATTGTTTGAAGCTAAAACTAGCTTTCTTTCCATCCCAATATACCTTGCGACGCTTTGTGTTTTTGCTCTCTTGAAAGTATCTCATAGTGTAGTCGTAACCAACATTTCTGAAAATTCCATACTGACTTGCTCTTACTAGTTATTCTCTAAAAAATTTGAATGCAAACTGTGTTAGAGTCTTTTGAGCTTGTTCCTTAATTGGAGATACTACCCTTGGAACAAAAATCCTTTGTTTATGTAGCATCGTTTCATGCATCTCTGTTTGCTCAATGCTTTGTATAGCAAGATCTATCTGAAAGATACACTACCGGGTTTCAAAAAATTGATTATTCACAATGACATACAAATAGGAAAAGACTAACCTGTTGTATAAATTGGCATAAGCTCGAGCGTGAATCAATGAACCGTTTGATAAAAGAGTTAATGCTTGTGGTAATTATATAAATGTCCCTTGTTTTGATGGGCTTCATAAATACCCTTATCACACAATAAATATACCCTTCTCCATGTATAAGCCCATCAGGGGTCCATTAATATTTTTGCTTCTTCCAAATTTACCCCAACATTCTAATAAGGTTTTTAAAGAGAATCGTTTCTTTATTTTCATTTTCAGATCTAAACTCTCTCTGCGGCTCTCCCGAAAACCCGCCGCCACCATCACCGTCGTTTCTCCAACCCTTTTTTTTTTGCCGCCGTTAATGGTGATAGTGGATATCAAATCTCTATTAGTCGATTGATACGAATTAATTTTCTTATTGGATTTCACAAATCTCTATTTCTCTGTTGATGGTAATTGTGGCGGTGGAGGAAGATTAAGATTCTTCGTTGGATTGGTTGTCGTTTCTGGTGGTGGTGGTGGTGGCTAAATTGATGAAGCTAGGGTTAGGGTTTTGAGCTGCCGGTGGTGGTGTTGGTACGTTTTTGTACCTAATTGTTTTTTAGTAATTGCTTCCAAGCCTTTGAAGGGGGTATATCAAGATGTAACAGAAGGTGGTGAATGGTAGATGTTAATGGGTGGTGGTGGATGGTGGATGTTAAACATGAAGGACTAAATATGCTTCTTCGTATAAAACAAATCACTATTTCAAATTGAGGTATGATAATTTCTTATCTCTAAAAATTGAGCAAGGATTTTGGGTGCTATTTTTTATTCTTTAATCATGATTTTCATTCGATGGTGAACAATATTGGTTGGATTTATTACATTTATGATTTGTTACTCATTTTGGAATTTTGACACTACTATCAATTTATGCTTTTTGCGTTTCACTGTGTAGTGTTTCATTTTGATCTAAATTTTTATTTTTTTGGGTTTTTACTGAATTCTTTGTTTTAATGAAACTAAGATTGTTAGTGGCATATCTTAAGGTTTCCTGATCATTGTGGATAGATGTTGACTGTTAGAGTGAGTGTATGGTTCTGAGGTATTAGCTTCCATGGTCGAAAGATCTCTGGAATTCAATTTTTATGGGATCAACTATTGTTGTGTTGACAACATTTTCTATGGGATCAACTACTGACTCCTATTGTTGACAGCATTTTCTTGGATTAGTATGGTCATGTGTTGTAGTTTAAATCATGTTTGTTAAAAAATAATAGCTTAATTTTTTGTTGATTTGTGTTTGTGTATTGTTGTTCAACTGATGATAGTGGTGGTGTTGTTGGATTTTATAGCTGTAAAGTTCTTAAAATGTTGAATTTGTGGTGTAATGGTAGCATGACTGACTCCACGTCAGATGATGCGTGTTCGACTCACGCCAAATTCACTTATTCATATATGTCATTTTTTGTTTTTTTGTGTCAAACTTTGGTTGTTGATTCCATTTACTGGGATCAACTTCCATTGTTGACACAACTGGATTAGAATATTTTCAGTTATTTCTGTCAACTTTGGTTGTTGACTCCATTCACTGGGTTAGCTTACATTGTTGACATAAAAAAGTTGGAATATTTTTTCAGTTGTTGTGTCAACTTTGGTAGTTGACCCCATTCATTGGAATCAACTTCCATTGTTGACACAACTGAACTGAAATGTTTTCTTGTTATTTGTATCAAATTTAGTTGTTGACTCCATTTACTGGGAGCAACTTCAATTGTTGACACAAAATAAACTGGAATATGTATTAATAAAAAAAAAAATGAACTTTTTATTTTTGGATCAACTTCGGTTGTTGACACCTAATTTTGGTGGCGGCGGTGGCGGTGGTGGCGGCGGCGGCGGTGGTGGTGACAACGGCGGTGATAGCATCGACAGTTGTGGTGGTGGTGGAATATTAATGGTGGTGGAGGTGAAGCGGTGGTGGCGGCTGTGCTGGTGGTGGTGGAGTGGTGGTGGCGGCGGTGCTGGTGGTGGTGGAGTGGTGGTGGTGGCGGTGTTGCTGGTAGTGGTGGAATGGTGGTGGTGGTAGTGGCTGTAAAGTAATAGAGAAAGAAATTTGTTAATGGATAAGGTTTGCAAATGAAAAATAATTCTAAGTGAAGGTATTAAGGTAATCTATTTTTTAATGGATAAGGTTTTTAATTGTTAGGGGTATGTTTATTGTTGTATAAGGGTATATCTGTTGGGTGTCAAAACTAGGGGTACTTAATTAATGTACCCTTAATGCTTTCCGAAGGACCCGTTGTTGTCATTCCACCAAAGAAATAGCTACGAAGAAATGCCGGAACCCAACGTCTTCTCGTATCGAATAATCCAACAATATGCTTATTTTTATCTAATTTGTACTTTGAAATTATTGTGAACCACTCTTTGTCAAATTCTTAGACTGTCTATAGCCTATAAAATTTATAGAAATCACTGCACCAATCAAAATACTTACTGCGAAGAGTAGATAAAAACCAACGACTAAATTTAGCCGTAATGTGCCAAATGCAAAAACTGTGTTTTGTCTCTGGAAAGTCTGCTTTAATGGCTTTTGTCATCCAGGGATCTTGATCGGTCAATATAGTTTGTGGTGCCTTCCCCATTAAACGTAAGAATGTCTGCAAAGAAGAAAAAAAAAACAGTAATGAGTTAGCACATACCAATCAAGTGTTTATGAAAGAAAACCAATCAATTACAGAACTTGGAAAAATGTGAACTGATGCATGCATACCTGCATCAACCAACGGAAAGTATTAAACTGCTCGTTTCTAACCAATGCGAACCCAAAAAATACTGTCTGTCCATGATTGTTGATACAAACAAATATCCCAAATGGCATATCATATGAATTCACCCTGTAAGTGGTGTCAAACGCTACCACATCTCCAAAACTTTTATACCACTCAAAACAAGTAGGAGGAGATCAAAATAAGTGCTCCAACTTGTTTTCATTATCAACTGTATAAGCATGTCGGAAATTTGGATTCTTTTCATTTGCGGCATTGCAATATTCCAAAATTTCCAATGCATCATATCTTGTTGTAGCTCGCCTTTCTTTATAGAAAAAATTTCGTACATCTCGATCGAGGTATGGAAGACAACCGTGCTGCACGTTTCTCTCAAGTTCCATAACGCGTAAAATTTGTCTAATTGAGAGACCAGCTTTCTGTAATTTGAGCAGTTGATTTTGGTCAGTTTTCTCAATCTTTCTATTGCTCGGAAGAAAGCATACTTGGGAAGGATCTAATAAATCATGATTGTGGTCTGCAACAAATGCTATCACATGCCATTCTTTGGGAAAATTTTCACATGGTTTACGTAAAGAGATTCGCATAAGAGCTTTACACCCACATCTTATAGAATATCTGGTGCGTTGTGCTTTCAGAGGTTGTGCAATTTTTTCTTGTGTGAATCCTTCACAGTGGAAGGTGAAATCTCTTTTTGTTTTCTCACCATTCTTATTAGTGCAAAAACGGCCATGACGAATCGGTTCATGGAATCATGTCCCGTTATTTTTTTTTTTGTAGAGAAATAAATATAGGGTTGGTTGGTTGTTGGATAAATTAGTAAACTAGTAATCCACATAAGCTTTTCCTTATCAAACGAAAACAAAAATCCGGTGGGAATTTTTGCCCCTACACAAGAAGAATCTAGAAATATATCTAATCGGTGGATAGAGTAGTAATCCCTATAAACATTTAGGATAGAGTAGTAATCCGTAAAAGCATTTATATTTTTATCTTACTGTTAAAAACTGAAATAATTTTTTTTTCCTTAATTAATATTGAAATGAAGCTAAAGCACGTCAATTGTATGATTAATTAGCCGTTCAAAATCTACTACATTGATGTCTCTGACTAATCGAAATGTACACTACAACATAAAATCTACCATTGTGAACCAAATTCCGCTTCATTCACCATTCTGACTAATTAAAATCTATGGCGGAACTCAAAATCTACCAATGTGAACAAAAATCTGCTTTATTGACCTTTTCGACTAATTAAAATGTAGATCGAAACTCTAAATCTACTAATATGTGAACAAAAATATGAATTCATGGCCTCTCTGGCAAACTGAAAATCTATGTCGAAACTCAAAATCTACTAATGTGAACCAAAATCCACTTTATTGACCTTTTCGACTAATTAAAATGTAAATCGAAACTCTAAGTCTACCAATATATGTACAAAAATATGCATTCATGACCTCTCTGGCTAATTAAAATCTATGCCGGAACTCAAAATCTACCAATGTGAACAAAGATCTGCTTGATTGACCATTTCGACTAATTAAAATGTAGATCGAAACTCTAAGTCTACCAGTATGTGAACAAAATTATGCATGCATGACCTCTCTGTCTAATTGAAATCTATGCCGAAACTCAAAATCTACCAATGTGAACAAAGATCTGCTTGATTGACCTTTTCGACTAATTAAAATGTATATAGAAACTCTAAGTCTACCAGTATGTGAACAAAAATATGCATGCATGACCTCTCTGACTAATTGAAATCTATGCCGAAACTCAAAATCTACTAACGTGAACAAAGATCTGCTTGGTTGACCTTTTCGACTAATTAAAATGTAGATCGAAACTCTAAGTCTACCAGTATGTGAACAAAAATATGAATTCATGACCTCTCTGGCTAATTGAAAATCTATGCTGGAACTCAAAATCTACTAATGTGAACCAAAATACTTTATTGACCTTTTCGACTAATTAAAATGTAGATCGAAACTCTAGATCTACCACTATGTAAAAAAAAAATATGCATTGATGACCTCCCTAACTAGTCGAAACTACATCGGAACACAAAATCTACCAGTGTGAACCAAATTCTGCTTCATTGACCTTTCTGACTAATTAAATGTAGACCGCAACTCTAAATCTACAAATATGTGAATCAAAATATGCACATATGACCTCTCTGAACCGTTAACCAGTTCATGAATTAAGGCGCTACGGTTCGGGAATCGTTCAGCGGCTCGTTAACTCAGACGTCTACAGTTTACGAATCGTTGGCTATTTCACGATTCCAGATCACCACAGTTCGTGAACAGGGTTCAGTAGCTTTGAAAAACTGTATTTTGATGTTTCAAACCTTCTTTCTTTCCGTAGATATAAATATCATTGCTTGGGAAATTTTCAAATGATCCACAACATTAGTTCTTGAACAATAAATGTTCCGAACTAAGATTTCCAAGAACCAATGAACATCCATTGCTTGAATCATATTTTTTTATGTTTAATAAGACAAGCGTGACTTGAAATTTCTTCTTTGCAATAAATCTACTAGAAGTCATACGACAAGTCTCATATAGATATAATGGTAATGCATGTGAGTAAATAGAATTGTTCAGTATTCACATACCTTTTGTTGTTGAAGTTCCCTATATGTCTTCGTCGATCTTCTGTCTTCGGTGGTTATTCAGAGATACCAAAACATGTGAGTTCGACCGAGCAGTGCTCTAACTTATCCAGTTCTTC
Source organism: Papaver atlanticum (assembly GCA_023531105.1). Classification (NCBI taxonomy): domain Eukaryota; kingdom Viridiplantae; phylum Streptophyta; class Magnoliopsida; order Ranunculales; family Papaveraceae; genus Papaver; species Papaver atlanticum. Next base: position 215,310 of record JAJJMB010011750.1, on the reverse strand, counting down.
AAAAATTAGTCTTTGAGGGTCAGTTCTTGAAAAATTAGTCAGCTAACTGATCTAGTTAGACGCTTTGTAATTTAGTGTGGTTCAGTTCAATGTTTCAGTTTTTAAGTAATATGTTTGGTTTGCATTATTTCGTTTTGATGATCTGTATACATCACTACTATGGTTCGTGTTAGCAGATGCTCAAGTTTCATACTTGGTAGAAATCGGTGGTATATTTTATACCCTCTCATTTTCAAGGTTAATTCAAAAGTAAAAGCATACGTAATATTATATATGGTCCGAAACTGCAAAACCTTAGGAAGGAGACTAAAGACATGTGATAGGTAATTAAAGGAAAATGTAATTTTATGGTCTTCAGATTGATACCATCAACATCATATGCACAAATACCATCTTAATTGATTATGATATCGTGGTTGTCCAAATATTATAAACCGTGTTATTATTATTTTTTATTTTAGTGTTTCCGTTATTTTTTTATTTTTTATTATAAGCCTCTATTTTTTATTAGTAGCATCAATTTTTCTTTTTGATAATTAAGTGATCGGAGATTGGCGTCACACTTAAAAAACCCATGAGACGAGCCGATGAAAGTAAATTAGAAACACCGTCAAAGTGCTGACAATAGCAATATTCTTAAAACTCAAAGAAAAATTATTAGATAAAAGAAATCTTAAAACTAAATCTAAAAAAAATTAAAATATGAACAGACAAATTGATTTAGGCTAGGGTTTTTTTTTTTTTTTTTTTTCCAGTGATTACATGTTCGCTTACAAAATTAACAAAAACATCAAAATACAAGATACTCAAGACCCTAATACAAATAAGGACATCAATTACAAGTAGATCGCGAAGAGAATAAGCAATAAATCGCAAAGATATCCAATTTCTTTTTATGTATAAGGGAGAGATGATGGTAGATCCGGAAATGATTTCCGACCATTTAATCAGATTGTAGTCTTCTTCGATAAAGCGAACACGAAAAAAAGAAACACATCTTTATATGAGTTGGTGATTGTAAAAAAAATTGTTATAAATAAATAATATAAATATATTTTTAGTTTCGTAACTATTCGTCATGGTTCATGGTTGAAGTTCGCTTGGGTCCCTTTTAAAACTCCTGTGACGACCAAGGTACAAATCTCGACACTAACATTTTTTAGAAAAGTACGAAAACAGATTCAAATGTCATTTAATAGTACTATGTAATGGGTATTTCTAGGTAAAAATGTTCATTTAATTCTTCCACAACCTCTTCCTCCATGCATATGTTAAGAGGACCCTTAATAAATATATATTTATCATTTTAAATAATGTCTCGAGATGCAAATACATAGGGATTTAAATCCAAAGGCCAGAAGGATTTAAATAATGTCTCGAGAAACCATCTTAACGACATAGATAACTTATTCATATGCCTTAATTATTACGAGGAAAACCACACACATGCAAGTAACCATTACTTAGGTAGGAAATAAAATATTTTGCAACTTAGGTAGTAAACAGATTTTTTAGCAGTCTTCATCACCACAACACTGGCCGTTCGCAGGACACTGAAATTCGTTGTTGCATACGTATCCGGTGGACATATTCATCGGTTTCTTAATCAGAAGCGATGAGGTGAGAGTTCAGGTCTTCAATGACCTGTTGGAAGAAAGCTAGATAAGGAATAGGAACCGGAGAATCATCATTAAGCTTCTCATAATCTATAGTCCACTTCACGATGCTTCCATGTCCATTAGCCTTCGAATTAACTACAAGTGTTGCATCAAACTTCTTATAATCATTCATCAAATCTCCTCCTACTGCGCTATGATGTATTGTCCTTGTTTCATCGTCATAGGTCGTTTTCTCCTTGACAATCAGTGATTTTCCCTCTGCACAGAAAAACAAATTAATATAACCGTAAATCAAATTTTAAGAGATTAATTAAGTATATAAATAGGACTATATTTGTATTGATTACGATATATGCATACCATGCTCATAGCCCCATTCCTTGACACAACCAGAAGTAATTCCATGTCCCTCGACAACTTTGACGCTTGTGTAAAGATGAGGTACTGCTTTGGGAACGTCTTCATGGTGCTTAAATATTTTGTAATACTTCTCGGCGTTGCAGTGAACTTCCGATTCAGTAACAAGTCTCCCAACGAGTCCTGAAACACCATGAGGATGAGCCATTGGTGATAGTTGATCCTAATTGTTTCCTTAGCAAGATATTAAGCTAATGTTTTGAATCTGATGCAATTGATCTTCATGTTTGAATGAGTTTATATAGAACCCACCAGCAAGCTGTACAGGAATGAATTTATTAAAGGGTGATGACTCAATAATGAGCCTAATTTACTATTTTTGGCAGCAATCACCTAACCGTATCTGTAAAGATGAAGAGATTTTGAGAGAAGAAATATTTTGTGAGATTGTAGCTATAAATTGACCTTTATCCACTCCACTAGCATTATGATGAGATACCTGTAGGCTCAAAATAGCCATTTTGTGTCAAATCCCAGTGTGGATACGTCTCTAATCAAGATTTTCTGAAAAAAAGGTTGCAAATGTATCAGTATTATAGTGGCGTGCAGTAAAACAATTTGGCACACCCAACTACTTGAGTTTGAAAGTTGTCGGCACCTAATTTCTATTAACCCATGGAAAAAATGCTTTCAAAGTTCAAACTTTATATGAATTCTGTTTATGAAGGATTGAAGGGATGATTTCCAAAGATAGTTGATTGTGTAAGAATCAAAATTTCTGCCTTCCCCTTGAGCTTGATTCGGGCGATATGGATAACTAATATTTTGCCAAAGATATAAAGGCTCAAAATCGTACCCCTAAACCAGGGATTAGGGGTCGAGTTCCATATAGGACCATAGCGTTAACGCTATGTGGTAAGTACTATGGGGGTAAGTGTTTTTATAAGTGCTAGAGGACCTCGTACGTAGTAGTAGATATATGAGATGAGATGAATTTTATCTTGAAGCTTAATATGACTGGGTAAGTATTATTTAAGTAATCAAGATTGAACATTATTACTCAGAGGATACATACAGAAGGTGGTTAAACTTCTTTTTCTAACACTCGTAGTCTCGTACTGTTTCAGCCCTCACGTGAAGAAGATACACTTTCTTGGTATATACCATGTGACATTAATCTGAAACGAAGAGATCAGTACGTAATTCTTAAGGCGAAGAAACATGCTCAGTTATGGATATTGGAGAAAGTCTTCATCGTGAGGCATGTGCATATGAAAATAAATCTGAACACATAAGTATCGTCAATTAGAGCACACATCGATATGAGGGACGTTTTTTTTTTTAGAGATAATCTGTTGCAGAAGAAGAAGAGTGGGTCTATGAGCTTAATTTTCAAAAAGAAAAAAGAAGAAGATAACTTAAAATATTTGGAGCAATTGAGTGGGAGTAGTTCAGTTTGGCCGGATGTGTAGCACTACAGTTTTTTTTGGTATGAATTTGAAGTTGCGTAATGACTTTTACACGACAGAACTGGAACTGACATGATTTACAAGTTGGAATGACTAGACGATAAGTATGCGATTTTAGATTATACTCTCTCCATAGAAAAAAAAAATATCATAAAAACTAACACCGGCTGATCCTAATCTGTTCAGATTTACTTCTTAGGAGCAGATCTGAGCAGGAAATCTCGATTTAAATCCTCTCAATCTTCTATTTGCTTTTCAATCTTTATGTTTCACTATTTTAGGAATCGAGATTTAGTTAGGGTTTGGATCTGTTTGGTTTAAGATCAATCCTTATTAGGGGTTTCTCTTTTCTTTGATCAAGCCTAATCTAGATATTAGTCTTGCTTTCTATTTGGTTTCCAATTTTAGGGACTTTATGTTTTTTAGAGATTTTCAGTTGTTTTTTTTTTAATATGATCTTCATCAACATCAATGGAACTCCAACATCAGCAACAACAAGAACACCTCCATCAGCAACAAAGACACCTAAGACACTATCAACACTGAAGACACCTGCAACAAATGGATACACAAGACCGAGTCAGACGAAGTTTCAGACCGATCTAACCCGATTAAGCTTTAAGAAAACCGTTTTTGGTTACCTGTGTTACTTGTAGACCTGTATCTTTGATGAAAACCATGACTTTTGGTGGGATCAGTGGATTCTGTTATACCAAAGTCATTTGTGTTACTGTGATTACGAAAAAACCCCTGAGAAATGGTTGGATCTATGGATCCTAGCATCTCTACAATATGTAGACTTGTTGAGAGGTTTGGATGAGTTAAAATCTTATTTCAAATCGCACGATTTAAACTTGTCCCTGTACTTAGGAATCAACATTGAATGGTTAGAAATCTTCTTCAGATTATGGTCTGTATCTATGTTGTAAGGATGTCTAAAAATGTATGTTGTCTGGTTGTAATATGTTGTCTGATTGAGCTTGTTAGATCTGATGAAAATGCCCATATCAGTCATGTAACTCTGCCGGTTCCAAATCGGTTTATTACGAATGTTAATGTTTGAGACTCAACCTCTTTTTCGGAAAAATAAAATAAAAAAGACGATAAGTATGCGTGGACGGATTTTATTTTTTATTTTATTTTTTTCCTTTTTTTTTTCCTTTTATGAAGGGTTTCAGTGTCCAGAAGGTGGCTGGGGGTACACAACTAAGTTCCTTTATTTTCTCTTTATTTTATTTTTTTTTGAGTAGAAAGTTTAAAATTTTATTGATCTAAGGGCAGTTCATACGGCAATCAACAAATATGTTTTTTTGTTGAGCCACGTGGATGAACAAACTGCGTTTTCCACTATGGAAAACTAGACAAAATGAACAGATTTGGTTTTTCAGGGCCCACTAATAATTCTTTTTAATATAAAATATTTTATAGAATAAAGGTAAAATATAAAATATAATATTTAGGTGAGATAAAATAGGATGAAGTGAGATAAAATAAGATAGAGTGAGATAAAATAAGATAAAAAAAGTAGTAAAGTAATCAGGAATTGTACTTGGCGTTTTTGGTACAACCTCGGGCGTGTGAGGAAGAGTCGCAGGAGTCTTTGGTACAACCACGCATTTTTTGGTACAATCGCCCGTCCTTGCATCACACGCGCGTCTCTTCTTCTAACTCACTTAACAAACCAACAAATTTGTTGGTTTGTTCATCCATTTTTTATGTTTGTTGAGTCCATAATGGGAGAAAAATGAATAAATCCTTGTTTTGTTGAGTCCATAGGAACTGCTCTAAGGAAAAAGATAAGACCACCCATATAAGAACAACACTTCCGGTAGTTACAAAGCTTTTAGTTAACTATCTATGATAACCTTCCAGTGACAAGGTCTTGGAATGACGTTTTTCTAAACCATTTAGTTGCTTGAGTCCACAAAAATATTGAGCTCTTAACTTCATTGATAATAACTTGTTATGTTTTAGGAGTTTTCAGCGTCATAACTCGTCTATTCCTCTCTCCCCAAATAAACCATATATAGCAAAGAATAAGATGGGCTAGATTTTCCTTCCCCTGTTTCTCCCTTTTCCCATATTCCAAGCGAATAATTGAGATGCTAAATCCTTGTTATGTACCCATTTTAGATTATAACCAGCTGTAAAGTAATTCCATACCTTGTGAGAGAAGCTACAATGGAGAAGTAAATGACTGATTGTTTCCTCCTCTGCATTGCATAAGATACAAATAGTATTTGGCAGAATACATCCCCTTCTAGTTAGGTTATCAGCAATTGCGATCGCATTTTGAATAAATGTCCATATAAAAAGTTGCACTTTAGGTGGAATAGATTGGACCCATACTTTCTTGAGAGCCATAATGTAGCTATCCTGAATTGGATTAGATGTACCAATGTTGGAAATGATCCAGTTGTAGCATGACTTTGTAGTGAAACCTGATTCAAGGTTGCAGACAAGGATATCTTCTTCCTCAACTTGAATAGAAGGCGGTTCTTCAAGAAAAGAAAACAGTGATGTAACTTCATCAAATTCATCTTCGTTGGGGTTTCATTTCATTATTATATGCCATTGGCCATCTTTAACCATTTCACTTAATCTGCATTGTTTCTGTGAAGAGAGTTTGTAAGCTAATGGAAATTTAACCTTCAGAGATATATTTTCTTTCCATTTATCCCACCAAAATCTTACTGCTATCCCTCTTTTCACTTGATCAGTTGTTGTTATTTCTTCAATAATATGTTTTTGCTTGTGTATGCCTTTTCATAGCCCCCTACCTTGTGGTTTATTGGAATCTTTGACCCATAAATATTGAGAAATACCTCCCACTTTGTATTGAATCGTCTTTCTCCACAGTGCATCTTTCTCCTTGCTATATCTCCAAGTCCATTTAGCAAGTAAGGCTTCATTAGTATGTTTGATGCTTCTTATTGATAAACCTCCTTGGTATTTATCTTTGCAAATATTCTTTCATCCTACCCAACAAATCTTTTTCTTTTCAGGGGTTCTTCTTCATAAAAAATCTCTCATGATTTTGTTGAGATTTTTCTCCACCGACGCTGGAATGGGAAAGATATACATAAAATATATGGGAAGTGCAGAGAGAGTGTACTTTTGATGGGAACTATACGTCCAGCCTGGTTAAGTAATCTTTTCCTCCATGGAACTAATCTCTTCTTGAACTTCTCTATGATGACGTCCCATATGTTTATATTTTTTCATGTTGCTCCAATTAGGAGTCCCAAGTATATTAGAGGTAGCTTCTCCACTTTGCAGTTGAGAATTTCTGCAGTTGCTTGAATTTTTCCGTCGTACCCCAAGATAATTACTTCACTTTTGGTGTAGTTTACTCTTTATCTAGTGATAGCCTCAAAAATTTGCAAGATAATCACTAAATTTTCATCCTCCTCTTGAGTGCCATCTAAAAACACTAGTGTATCATCAGCAAATTGTAAGTGTGACACACTAGTTCTATCACATTCTTCATGAGTTTTGACAAGATTTCAGCCACTAAGATAAAGAGAAACGGAGACAATGGGTCCCTTTTTCTTAGTCCTTTTTGTGGCCTAAGTCTCTCAGTGGAGCTTCCATTTATGATCAGTGAATGTTGAGCGGATCATATACACCAGTTTATCCAGTTCCTCCGTTTGTCTCCATATCCTGAACACTTAAACACAGGATCAACTGTGTGCCATGACACATTGTCGAAAGCTTTCTGGATGTCCAATTTGCATAGCACCCCTGGTTTTTTGCGTTTCACCTGGCATCATGAAGTTCACCTGCAATAAGTACTCCATCAAGTATCTGCTTATCCTTGAGAAAGGCTCCTTGATTTTCTGAAATAAGTTTAGGTAGTACCATTTTGAATCTTCGTGAGAACTTTAGATACAATTTTATAATACACCCCACCAAGCTTATGGGCCTTTCTATGATATTTTCTATAGGGTGGTGTTGATAGGGTAAAAGTGGGAAGGAGAAGTTAGTCCAAGCCACAGCAAGCCCGTCCCCCTTAGAGGCAAGAGAGAGAAAATGAGAAAGAGAGATGAATCCCGAGAGTCCTTTTCTAAGTATCCTTTCTTTCTTTTTATAATAATCTCTCCTCCTCCTATTTGAAGAAGAACCCATAAGGTCAATATATTACAAAACTACCATTTCCCTTTTTCCCAAGTTATTATGGGACTAATAAAAAGGGCTTTTGGCTTGGAGTGAAGCCCAACTCTTCAATCTTTCCCTTCTTGGGCTAGAATCATCCATTACCCTATGGATTGGGCCTAGTCCCCAAGTATTCATCTCTTAAGAGGAACTCCTAAAAGGTTAAGGGAATCCCTCTTTTCAGGGATAATTATTTTCATGTATCAACATTAGTCCCCTGACTGTTGAAGAGAAGTAGCCTCATCAATAGTCATATCAGTTGATAAAGTGTCGCTCGAAACAAGTAAGTCGTTTAGGTATGAATCGGCAAGGTTTATGCAAGTTGGTAAAACACAATGAACGGTTTATATCCGCTCTTCCGAGTCCCCAGGATTATCATTCAAATCAATGTTTGTCGTGTTCCATTAATAATCCGATAAGATTATTATGTGTCAGTAATGGGTTTCTCGTTTGCATCCTAGTAGGCGCAGGGCATTCTTAGCATAATATGTGATAAAGGTGCAGGCAATAGAAAATATATTAACATTTTTATAATGCAGTCCCGGAGTGCCAAAGCGAACAAATTTTGAGTCATGGAGAGTAAATTATGATTTACGCGCTTATATATACGACTATTCCACATGAGGCGCAAGTATATGAGAGTGATAGTGTATGACAAAGCGGCTTACAGAGAGTGGTTTTAGTTACAACATCCAAATGGTTACATATCGATCGGCTAGCTCAAGCGGACATGTAATCTTATAGAGAATACGTGCACGCAAATGTATGTGTTTCATGGTCTCACGAAATGGTGAGTTTGTTCGCATAGTAGGCATGACCAATACACTTTAAGATCAGTTTAGATATCGACTCCTTCTCTTTAGGATATGTTAAGGCGATTCTTTAGCGCCTCACGTCTTAAAGCGATATACTGGGTACCATATCAATTACTTGTTTCCTTAGAGATACATTAGCTTTTATCCTCGGCTTTGTCATGCTAGCGGAATTTTATGTTTCTCGTTTATTATGAGCTTTGGGTGAAATGACAAATATGCACAGCGCTTGAATTTATTTTTATAACATTGCTTCTAAATTGCGAGGAGGGCGATCTAAGTCGATCAAAATATTCCCATGATCCTTTTTTTCTCTAGTCTCGTGGAAATTAGCTAGCTAAGCTGCTACATATTGTGTTCTGTCAGCATGACGGTTAATCCTCTCTTTGGGTAACTGTTGAAGTTTTATTAATTTGTCCCCTTTACCCACTCTTTCTTTTTGAAAATCAAAGGGTGGATGAATGCTTAGTATGAGAGTTTTATTCAAGTGTTCAAGTGGAGAGAAGATGACTGCAGCATGCACGCCTCCTAGAATAAGTATTTAGGTGGAGGGCGGATGAGTGAAACCTGTGCGCCTCCTATAATAAGTGTTCAAGTGGAGAGCGGATGAGTGCATCCTGCGCGCCTCCTAGAATAAGTGTTCAGGTGGAGGGCGGATGAGTGCAACCTGCGCGCCTCCTAGAATAAATGTTCAGGTGGAGGGCGGATGAGTGTGACCTATGCGCCTCCTAGAATAAGTGTTCAAGTGGAGGGCGGGTGAGTGCAACCTACGCACTATTATTGGAATCATTTGACAATGCCGATAAAGATGGGTGATCATAAACGTGAAATGACATTTGCAATTGTCCGCTCAGTGGGCGAAAGCGCTTATGTGGCCTTGCATAAAGCCTAGCCATACTTGGGAATACTTGTGCATTTCATTGACCATAAAGAAGGATGAAGAGAGAGCATCAAGTTGCAAGTGGAGATGCACAATCGCAAGAGAGGGCTTCTTGAGGCAATTATGTCCAAATGTATCCGCTTTGTAGGAATTTGAGGATTCATTCTCAACAAGCCAAGTGTTGTATTTGCATGGTATGAATCTTTGTGCGAATGTTTTAGGCGCTCGACATGCTCCCTTATCAGACGAGAGAGAGATGACATTTGTGTGCAGATATTGAAATCATTTATCAATGATCGAGATAAGATAAATTATTATAAGCGTGAACTAACATATGTGTATGTCCATTTAAGCTCCGCCTTAGCTTCTTTTGGCGTCCGTCTTGGCTTTATCTAAACAAATATGATGTATTTGAAGTTGTCAAAGGCGCATTGAGGGCCTTGCGCTCAATGTACTTGAAACGTGTTAAATGAAAAGTAGCATTACATGTTTTTTTTTTTTTTTTAGAGAAAGATTCCAATGCAGGCTTATATAAATCATATGAAATTGTCAGATACATTATCAATTGGCAAGAAATTAGAAGGGAGTCTAGCAACAAGCTGAGCCCCAACCGCTTTTTGGATGACAACACCTAACCTGTGGAAAAGAAAATCTCCAACTTTGACATTTTCATCATTACTAACCATATAATTACGAAGCCTCTTTAGGAATTTGATAGTGTCATCGCCGAGCTCACCTAAAGTAGTGAATGCAAGGACTCCCAAACCCAGCCCAAGTTCCGTGCATTTCTCAAGAACACATTTGCGATCAATAGCATTGGCAAAGGCTTGCCCTGGGGTAAAATTGGGTACTCCATCACCTGTGAAGGGAGAGACACCTGTCACATCCATGCACACATCACGCCCATCAATCCAGTTATAAACTAGAATGTCGGCGGGTCTTAAGTCCAAGCCATTATTGGAGAGGAGACCCAAGTCGACTTCCTTTCTGGATGGAACACCTGCACGGTAACACATGTCAGTGATCGTGTCACGAACGAGATCATGACGAAACTTAAGCCCAACCTCCTTGACACAATGTAGAGCGTGATCTTCAAAAATATCCATGTCTCTGCCACAACAAGGACAAGTACTCCCATCCTCAAAAAGAGGTATACCCAGTCTATAACACATATCCGCGCTGAATTGTCTAGGGCCTATCTTCTGATTAATACCGTCAACGGGAACAGCCAACAAGTAATCTTGTGCATGTTTAATCCTGTTGCATTGCCCCAGATCAGCATCACGTGCAGACAAATTAAAGTTAAGGGGTAACTCTTTCGTCACAGCACTAAAGTATCTAACCGCCAGAGAACGCATAGATTAGGGGGGTGGTATGATGGATACTAAGTGGTGAATCAGCAATACCACATACTTGATTGTAAGCACTTATAGCATGCTCCAAACTAGGACTAAAACCAGACACATCTGAGTAACGCAAGATATTATTCTGTTGCAAAATAGTTTGCAAGCTAGATGCAACATAGCTATATTGCATAGTATCATACATAGTATAGACACCTGCACCACCATGCTGATTAGGTAAAGTAACTAACCTTTGTTGAAGCTTACCAAATCCTGGGCCATCTCCCGTGACCAAGTGTTGAAGATATGTCATCAAAACCTCATCAAACAAAGGCTGAGCTTCACTCAAATGTGCTGGTTTGGCAGTACGCATAGAGAAATAAAGCCTAGAAACCCCCATACAATTGCACAGAAGAAGGAGCTCACATTGTGGGTCTTTAAGCTTCTTGATAGCGTCCATTAAGGATGTAGTTTTATGAACTCTTTTAACCACGAACTCTCTACAGAACTGGTCATTTATACTCACTGGTCCGCCTAACAATTTTACGCCATCTGAGGGTCTGCTAATGTCATCTGGAAAAACACCTGGCAACAGGCCTCTATCATCGACTGTAGGCCAATAAACCTCTGTCTTGGCCACATTAAGATGTAGACCAAGTGACGGACCTTCTTGTTGAACTATCTCCAAGGCTTTAGCCACCATAAGCGTGTCACCAATCAAGGTCTCGTCATCCAAGTACCAGGCCTGGAGTTCCAACTGGCACTGCTTAGCAATACTGTGTATGAGAGGATGGAGTGTTAAGGCAAACAGGAGAGGTCCGAGGGGATCCCCTTGTTGCACTCCTTGCTCAGAAACTAAAGTTTTGTCCATATAATACAGCTTCGCTGGAGCTGAATAACAAAACTCCACCCAATACGAGATCGAAGGACATTGCTTTCTAACTTCTTTCAGCATAGCAGTTCGGTTCACCAAGTTGAAGGCGTTGGAGAAGTCGACAAGCAGCATGGTACGTGTATTGGAGCATCCGTGAACTTCCAACATACGATTGACAGAGTGGAGAATAGCCTCACCACCACAAGACACGCCCACACCGAATTGATAGTCTCCTAAATAAGATTCCATCTCCTTACCTACATGAGCAGCTGCGACTTTCAACACCAAACGCCTTCATACCGTGCCTATGACAATAGGCCGTAATCCCCCACCTGGTTTGACTATAGGTGTGAGTGGCGCAGAGGCAATGAAAACACTCAGCTCCAAAGGACATAAGCCGGCCAACCAAATGTTAACGATACTTGTGATGGAGGTGACCAATTCGTCCGAAACAGCAGCTGCAGAGCCACTTATCGCATCGATCAAATACTGAGCACGTAGCCCATCTCTTCTACATGAGGTTCCCTTAGGGAAGCTCTTGATTTTACTCAAGACCAACTCCTTAGAGGCTGTAAGCGCAGCTTGGGTGGGAGGTTCAGTAGGGACTGTAGGTGGTGCAGCCTGTGGATGCTTGCGTCGTAGTTCTTCAATGTACCAGAATTGGCAGGAGCAACCCCACTAGATGTTAGTGTACGGAGTGCTGCTGTGTACATGCCATAATTCATCTTCTTACGACAAAGTCGCAAGTTCTTGGCCTCTTGATTATCGTGTTTTTTCTTCTTGATCTTCAGCAGTTGCTCCTGCCAAGCTTTATGCTCTTCCAGAACTCAATGAACCAAAGTGATACACCCTTGATTATCAGACCACATCGAAAAGGCAGAATTGATGGCTGCTATATGTAGCTTTTTTCTATTACCTGACTGTTCCTCTTGGCTACTCCTTGGGATCTAGGTACGAAGTACACAGACAGGGAAGAGCAGAAGCTGAATCCAGAATACGGTATCCTTAGGGTTATGGATGACCTTCTGTATAGCCGAGTTGAAGGTTCTAGCAAAGAAAAGTTTACATTTAGCTGGTATACTGGACACGGTTTTGATTTGTTGGCGAAGCCATTATCCAATAACTCCAAGCTCAAACATGGCAGGGGATCAGATGTGGAAATGGTCGGAGATGGACTGTCGCAGGAGGGTGCATCTACAGGGCAGGGAATATTATGAATCAGAAAGTCAACATCAACTCCATTTAACGGACCTCTAGTTACATCCCCTTGATGTGACCTACATGAACTCCTCCAAACCTGTAAACGCATACAGTCTGTACAAATCCACATCTTCAAATGACGCAAGACATCTTCCCAATTTTTGTAAACTTTGCTGTTGTTGCTGATTCTTCTGCGACAGACAGCTTTGGACTTTTCATTGGGGTAATGCTTATCACGCAGATGTGTTAGTAATGAGGCCTTGGTGTAGCCTCTTCCTCCAACACAATCAGAGCAGACATCGAAACCAGAGAATGGGCAATGGAAACGTGCATCTTCTGAAGAATCAGCACTAGCTTGTATGATGTCCGAATTGGAAGAACCGTTCCTACCATGACTAATCAAAAGCCCATGTAAAACCCTAGCTGCGCAACCCTAAAGAGGTATTAGAGATGCAAATTCCAAGATTAGGATGTCAAACGAAAGCCTGGGAGGAGGGGAAGAAGATGAGACAAGAAGAGATAGAGAAGGATTTTGGTAGAACTGGTTTGATCAAAGAAAACCACGACCTACGCCAAAAACTCTTCAAAATCGCCAATCGCCTAGCAGCGAAAAAATCGGCCCCTCACTTCATGGTGCTTTTTTTTTTAAAGAAAAATCAGCCGTACTCGTTTCATAGCCATACTCCGGGATTTATTCATTTGTCATGCTCGGGGCTTTATTCGTTCTAGCCATACTCGGGGCTTTTATTTAATCTAGCCATACTCGGGGGCTTTTATTTAATCTAGCCATACTCGGGGATATCGTGCATTTCATTGGCCATGCACAAAACCTAGCCATACTCGGGGATAATATTCATTTTATGGCCTGTATTCATAGCCTAGGCGTACTCGGGGCTACTGGTGCACTTCATTGGTCATGCACGAAACCTAGCCAGACTCGGGGCTAATATTCATTTCATGGGCTGTACTCGTAGCCTTTTCTCATTTCTCATGGTGCATTCGAGGCCACCTTTTCTCACTTCTCATTTCTCATTACTCAACTGTAATCATGTATATTCTCAATTCATGGTGTTATCATATTTAAATTTCTAAAGTTCAATACAAGATGACTCGGACATTCTATGTATACTTGGTGAATTTAGTAAGACGGTATTTACATATGCGAATTTAAGACGTACAGAGTATTCGTGTGATTCTTGTTTGGTCGGTACAGATTACTTGTGAATTTTTGACAGTTGAACATTTCTGAAAATTTTATTGCAGTTGGATGACATATGCGCGTTTCCTGAAACTCAAATATCAAAACGCATATAGGCGCTATCTTGGACACTTCTTGAATTAATATACTAAATACATGAGATGGGTACATATACTCATAATGGTGAGAGCAATTGCGTCTTGCATGTTTAGCAAAAATGTAATTGTGAGATAATGCAATCATACTCTTACAGTGGCATGCTCTTGGCTCTTTCTTAATTAAAATAGAGCGATATTGAGAAGTATAGCGCAGATACATCTGATGTTATGACTTTCTAATATGTATACCCTAGTGATCAAGGTGACAACATACACATGTGAGATATAGCTCATGCGATACATTACTGGGTGCGATTTGTAGTAATAAAGTGGGAAGAGTGATCATCCCTTAATCGTAAAGTAAACAGAATTCCAATATTTGAGCTCGCCTCTTTGCAGAAGTAGGTCGCTGATTGACAGCTTGGCAAGCTCAAAGGATTCATGATATCACGCGACTATAATGACTTATCAAGTGAGAAATGCACAGAAGTAAGCTAAGGGAAACGAGCAGCATATGATGAATATTGTTTGTTGAATCTAAAGGATTACGATATGCATGTATTTGTTAATGCGTGACGCGAGCAATGGAATAAGTCAAAAATCAAGGGAAGAAAGATAAATCTTATCCTTTTAGTATGCTATCCGTGGTCCTGTGTGCATGAGGGAACGAAGGAAAAGTGTCGCTGATGCATTCAAGGGACGCTAATGAGGCTTGTGTTAGCTGCTGCTCGCTTTTAGTTCTGCTGGGGATAGTGGCAGTCCATCGATGCGCAGCGGTTGGAGCTGAGCACTCTTCCTTAAGTGACAATTTTCTCTTCCATAAGTGACAATTTTCGGCGACTCTCTGGCCAATGAATCAAATAGCAGAACATCAAGGTATTATGTGATATTCTACAGTAAGCAGTATAGGCATAGCTGTTGATAAATTAGATCATGTGATATTTTCCGTTTAAGAAAATAGAGATCGATCAAGGGAGTAGCAAGAGAGGGATGCAAGAGCCTATGCTCATCAACTTCAGCACTATAACACAACTTTTCTTTTATAAAAAAAAAAAAAAGGTTCTAAATGACGAGAGGAAATTTCTATAGATACATGCTTACAGGTGGACTGTAATTAGGGTATACATTCAACTATCTAATAGATCTTGCTAAGGTTATCATGGAGCTTACTAAAAATGCGTAATCAGCAAATAAATTACAGCATGCTTTAAATTAAGTTCAGATACAAAAGTTGTTTATCATGGAGCCGGGTCAGGGAGGTCCTGGTAACAGCATAAAGAGTTAAACATATGCCTAGGTTCAAGGTCAGCATTCACGGCTCGTAGGGGCGGAAGATCACAAATCATTCTTACGTTTTCATTCACTAGCAGATTATAAAATTGTCATTGAAGAATTGATATACAGTTTACAATCAAGATTTAAGGAGACAATAGAAACTTATCTTTCACGTGCTTAGTGGTATTCAAAATCCATTCAGGATGGTGATGAGGTAGTGATCTACAGTCGAGCTTTTTGATGAACATTTGCTTCTAACGCTTGTGTCTGGCCGATCACAAGGAGGCTTCGAGGCTGCTCTGAGCTAAGTATCCACACTGTCCCAACATCTGAAGGAGGAACCTAGAGGCTTAAAGAAGTAGAGAGCAGTAGGCTTCCTAGCAGCGGCAACAAAAGTACCCAGGGTAGCTTCCATATGACGCCGGGATGTGCATTGTACAATGGCAGGTGTAGCCAAGTAGCGCTATTGACTGGTTTTCGGAGTTCATGGTGCGACTCCATTCATGTCAGTTCCGCGTGAGAGACTATGGAGCGGAGTCATTCTGTCTTCTATTTTTTCTTAATGAACCAATCATTGCTTCACAGTTTTCGACCCTTGAAAGTCGTCGACTCTCTCGCTGTTAATGGCAGTTAGGTTGAAGACATTTCTGAAATTGTTCACAGTATGTTACTGTATTGTTGGTTGTGGATTCTTTATAATCATTACATTATGCTGATCCTCCTATGCACCAGCGAGCAAACCTCATCTAACCCGAGCTTGCCATCTAATCCGAGCTTGCCGGCATGAAGGAACTGGAAAGACTATTTGACAAACCTGAACTTTATAATCGCCCTTTGTTTGAAGCTGATCCGATTCACAACTCATCATCCGTCTTATGCAATGACGCTGTTGTCGAAGAACAAACCGCAGCTGCTCCTCTTGGTGTTGATTCTCGGCCAGATGAAGGCGCTTGTCACTTAAACAGAATCAGTTCTCCTCCGATTATTTGGACGCGTGAAGGAGATGGGTTGAAAGAAAGGAAGATATGCGATGCTGGTGGAGTGAAGCGCTGATGTAGTTGAGCAGCGCTAATGAAGTTGAGCAGTGCTGGTGCGGTGAAGCGGCGCTGGTCATGGGGTTAGGCGGATAGGGACTTGTACAAGCAGCTGGTGTTTGAACATTGGAAAGCTATTTTATATGGAATTTGTACAAACGGTTGATGTGCAAGCGTCAACTTCCCACTGCTCCGGCTCTTCTCTGCTGAATTGAGCCTAACTTTGTAATTGGTTCTATTGATGAAATTGTGTTTAAAATTCTGGCATCCTCTGAATTTATCTTCGATGAAGATCACCCGTGTTGGTCTTGGTGTAGATTCTCCGGATTTAAGGCGGTGATGGTTGCGACTTCTCTTGTAGCTTTTGTTGATGATGGGTGGTGATGACTTGTTGCTAAGATTTGGTCGTTTTGGCGGAGCTATAGATATTATTGTGAATTGCTTAGCTACGGATGAGAAGTTGGAGAAGAACGGAGACTCCGGATAGCGAACTGGTGATAACTACAGATGATGGACACGGGTGCCATTGTCATCTGTGGAGAGGGATGACGCGACTTGTTGTTTTGCAAATTAAACGGGTAGCGCCTCAAGATGATAGATGCAAGAGGTGGACTAAGACGCGGAGAGCAGAGAAAGACACGGTGAGAGAGATTAGAAAGTTGTTGAGCGGATAGAGGGTTGTAAATGGGGAGAATGAAAGGTAAGAGGTGAAGTATTGCGAGAATTGGGGAGGACGGGTCTTGCTAGGCGAGAAACTAAGCCTCTCTTACTGTGGTCGCAATGTTGATAGGGTAAAAGTGGGAAGGAGAAGTTAGTCCAAGCCACAGCAAGCCCGACCCTCTTAGAGGCAAGAGAGAGAAAATGAGAAAGAGAGAAAGAGGGATGAAACCGGAGAGTCCTTTTCTAAGTATCCTTTATTTCCTTTTATAATAATCTCTCCTCCTCCTCTTTGAAGAAGAACCCATAAGGTCAATATATTACAAAACTACCATTTTCCTTTTTCCCAAGTTATTATGGGACTAATAAAAAAGGCTTTTGGCGTGGAGTGAAGCCCAACTCTTCCACTCTTTCCCTTCTTAGGCTAGAATCATCCATTACTCCATGGTTTGGGCCTAGTTCCCAAGTATTCATCTCTTAAGAGGAACTCCTAAAAGGTTAAGGGGATCCCTTTTTTCAAGGATAATTATTTTCATGTATCAACAGGTGGTGTCGAGGTTGAATAGTTGTTAGGGTGACAAGTTCGATCACCAGTGGAGCTGTGGAGCAAGTTTAGCTTGGTGTGTGAGCCCAAGGGAGATGGAGTTAAACGTGTTGTTTCAGAAACCTAGGGGTAAGCAAAAATACCCAAAATCCACGGATTTTACCAAAACCAATCTGTATTTTGGCCGGTGGACACCTAATCTGTTTCTCGGCAGATTCAACGCGGATGAATTTTCGGAACAAGTCGTTTTCATGGCACCCATCCATTGGACACCCTACCCTCAAAATAATGTTAGTATTATACATGCATCACGGTTATTATAAAAAATTGGTGGATAATATATATAGTTTTCTATTGAGAAGCATTGAAAATCCTTAATAATATTCTTGATCGGAGGTCTACATATCAATAAATATTATAATTTTTGAGTTTAGAAAGACATTGTGTTACTCCTTGTTATGTTATTTATTTATATTTTAGCAAGCTAAGTTTTAAAACTAAGTCATGTTCAACATTTATCCGTTTTCATTTATTACTTTTGTACATTCGCAAATGCATCCGTATCCAATTCGATCATCCGCTCACCCGCGAGTGTCACATCCGACGGGTAATGGATTAGAGGTGGGTGAAAATTTCAAATCCGACATTTAGATGGATTTGACGTGGGTGATACCAAATCCGCATCCACCAATCCATTGCTCACCCTAAAAAAAAAAAAAAAAACATGAAAATCTTTCAAATTGGGCTTGTTTTAGGATTTTGGCTTTAAAGGCTTGTGTTTTGGATTTGGGCTTTTAAGGCTTGTATTACCAATCAAGAAGCCCTGGCACAAAATTTAAGAACGATATATTGGGGACTACTCAAAAATGGTGGGGGACTACTATGTGATAGGAATGTCCACCCTACATTCTAAGGGGTGTCCTAAAGATTAGGGAAGACTAATCTGCCCTTATCCTAATTAAGGTTATAACTAATCCTAATAACCCACTAATTTAACCACTACCCACTAAATTAAAACCTAAAGTCAGTTTCAAAATCTTTTCTTTTCTTTTATTCTTCTTCTTCTTCTTCATCTCTTCTTTTCCTCTTCTTCGTAGACATCGACGTTAATCGTCGATTCGAAAAAAATTCATCGTCGATTAATCAATCTTTATAAACAATGCGTTCTAAGCAGACACCAAGAATTCCAGGATTGAGTCCGGGACTGGCAAATATAGCGAATCTCCCAAATCAATTTCAAATTGATAAACAACTTCAAGCAAAGTTGGGAGACCAAGTCAAGCATCCAACATCCACCAAAAAGTCCGATTCGAGTAAAATGAAAATCCGCAGGTAATTTCCTTCATACTCATTCCTTTTAATCGTTTTTTGTTGAAGAAATCGATTAGAAATCATCAAAAACCATAGAAAATGGTAGTTACAGTATAGATTTCGTCTAGGAGAAATTTTGAAAACAATAGATTTTGGTAACCGAACTTTCAATATGAAGAACAGTTCGGCCAATTAGGAATTTTAGGTAACCGAACTATGTAGTTCGGTAAGCTCGCAAAAAAAAAATCGTAACCGAACTCCTTCTTTATATGAGAAATTTGAGTTCGGTTTAGTCGATAAATTTATATAGGTAACCAAACTTTGATAAAATATAGTTCGGTTACTTCGCAATTTCTATGGGGTAACTGAACTTTGATCTGTCAACACCAAACTTGTAGTTCGGTGACTTCGCAACTTATACCAGATAACCGAACTTTAGTATGTTAACATTTTGTGTTTGATGTAATCCCATGTTCAATTTTATTTGATAAGACAATATTCTGTTTAGCTAATAATGCGGTTTTCATTCATTAAGAACAAAGGAAAAAAAATCTAATCCCCACCTAGATGAAGATTTGAGAACTCCCACCCCTCGTGGTGGAATACATTTGGATTTCCAAAATCGTGGTATTAAAAATGCTAAACATGGAGGGGGATCGTTACAGGAAGTGAACCAAGGGAATGTTCATAATGTAATCCAAGATGTCAATCAAGAGGTGATGGAGAATACAATTGATAATGTTATTGAAGAAGAGAATGATGATGAAAAAGATCAAGGAAATGAAGACCAAGGAAATGAAGAGGTTGAACAACAAAGAGAACACGTTGAAAATGTAGAGGAAGAAGAACAAGGACAGCGCAAAGAAGGAGAAGGACAAGAGGAAGAGAAGGATGAGGAAGGAGAGGAGGAAGAGGAGGGAGAGGATGAAGAGGAAGAAGAGGATGGATAGGATGAAGAGGAGGAAGAGGAAGAAGAGCAAGAAATTGTTCCTGTTAAAGAGAAAAAAGAAGCCGAAGCCGCTTTGTGATAGATACTCACACATTCCCCCTGATAATTTGTGTTTTCCACCAGTGAACCCAACTTATGGTACTCCAAATGATGGAGGGGCAACATTGTTTGGATACAAACACTCATGGGCTGCGAAGATCTATGCGACAAAGGTATTCTTTAATTTCATTCTTAACTAACAAAACGATTTTTTTTTTGGACATGTTTCGTCAAGTATTAATAGTGTTATGTTCTTTTCGTAGGATCATAATGATGCAGTTCGTCTTATTCGTCGTCAAAAGGCGTCCAAATGGGATCTTTCTTTGGAGTTTGACGAGTTTCAAGCGAAGGTTAAAGAATGTGTGTTATGGAGAGCTATTGAGTACGCACATGTGGATTTTGACGTTGTTGCCGTATCCGCATTTCTCGAGAGGCATTATCCCGAGACATATACAATGCATCTTCCATTTGGAGAGATGGGAATTATTCCCGATGATTGCAAGAGAATCACCGGCTTACCAGTGGAAGGTAAATTTCTTCGAGAAGGCTACAACCCTTCGATGCGTTATGAAGCCCTTGAATAATTAGCTCTAAAATGTCTAGGATGGGATGCAAGAAAGGCTCAATGTGAGTTTAGACGTTCTGTGAGGTCCCCTAGACGTGGCGATGAGTATAATCCAAGAGAGGAAAATGGATCATTGAAGAAGATTGTGAAGAAATTCAAGTTGGTAAAGTTGTAGGCAGCATTTGGAGGGACAAGAAAGAAGGTGGAGAAAGGAAAGTTGGTGATGGACCAGGAGACCCTTAGGAATCATGTCACCGCTTATTGGTTATATCAGCCAGGAACCGTCATTTTCCCCGACACTTCTGGAAATAGGGTGGATGCACATTATCTACAGCTTTTGGAGAATATCGATGAGATTAACAAATACTCTTAGGCCACTGGGGTGCTTGCTTTTGTTCTAGGAGAGATGAGCAAAGGGTCGATGATTAAGACAACTCAAATTGGAGGTTACTTAACTCTTATTCAGGTGACCTTCTACATTGTTAATTAGCAAATTATTCGCTAAAATTTTCTGCTTCCAAATCAATTTTCATATATGTGGTTAATATTTTCGTATTTTCGCATAGGTTTGGATTTATGACCACTTCCCTTCATTGGGATTGGCTAAGGAAAAGACACCTTATCCCTATGACGAACCTACAGCAGGAAAATGGTTGTTTTTGGACGCACAAAAGAAGTCTAAAGAAGAGCAGTTGACTTCGTTGAGGGAGAAATTGGATAAACTTACGGTGAACGATGTGGTATTTCACCCATATGCCGTACCCGATGATGTCCCTGTAGATGAAGAAGATCTGAATGGTTTCTCTACCATCTCGGCTTACTATGGACCAATTTGGTATCCTAATGGCTACGCAATATATAATCCAAGGAGAATACTAAGACAACTTTGTTGTGTCCAAATGGATCCCGACGTGGAGAATGAAAATTTCAATTTGCTGGTTCAAGGAACAAAGAACATCGAGAAATATTTTGTTCCAAAACATGCAACTCCTACGGTAGGACATTGGAATGCACTTGGTAACTACTACTTACCTTTAGGTGATTGTGTACCTTGTGGTGGAGATGTAAATGCATGTGATGAAGATTATATGGAGTTTTATCAAGAAATTAGTCATCCTTTTGTGATAAATAGAGAACAACAAGCTAAGACTTATAAGGCGAAGGCGAAGGCAAAGGAGAGGGAGGATAAGAGAGATCAGAAGGAGATTCCTATTTGTGGAGAAGAAGCAAAAAATTTATGGGATAATGTGGTAAGAAAATTTCTTCTCTTATACTTCCTTATTGTTTGAAAGTATTGAAAATATATTTACTTATGCTTAAAATTGGAATCAGGTGAAGAAGGGTACGAAATTGTTGAAGAAATGGATGGATAAAATCCGTAGTGGAGAGCCAATGTCGACTAAGGAACAAACTTACTACTACGGCGAGTGGGAGGGTCTTATAACTAAAAGAATGATGGAGCCAAGTAGGTCTAAGCAATTGAAGAGGGGTCGACAACAAGGAGAATGTTCAAGTCGCGCCGTGGAGGAAACTGGTCGAGTGGATGAAACCCCAAGTGATGAGGAAGTTCAACCTAAAACTCGTGGTAAACAAAGAAGTGGTAAAAGGGTTCGTCGTAGTGGTCGTTAGTGATTTCGTATGGTTTTAGTTTCAAAAAACATCTTAGTTATGGATTTCGTATGGTTTAATTTCGTATGTTTTTGTGTTTTAAACAATTAGTTAAGGATTTCGTAGTTTGGTATGTATAACAACTTTTATATTTGTTTTAGATTTTGAATACATGATGTTTTTCGGCAACCTGAAATTTTTACACAGCTAACCGAACTTAAAGTTCGGTAACTTGTGACAAATTCAAGGTCACCGAACTATTTTTTCGGCGAACAGCTAAATCCTACCAGGTTGCCGAAGACAGAGTTCGGTTACCTCGCTACATTTTCACTGGTTTCCGAACTCTTCTCTGAAGACTCAAAATTTTGCTTTTCCACAAGTTGGAAAAGTCATTCTATTGATGAAGAAATTACAGAACTCCACTCTTAGGTTTGTTTTAGAGTGGTTTATGTATCATATATATGTTCAGTTTGTGACTGAGCCTTCAAATAAAAGTTCGGTTACCTCAATTTTTACCTTGTAACCGAACTTTCTAGTTCGGTTAGCAAAGTATAATACCACTGGTTGCCGAACTCATCTCTGGAGACTCAAAATTTTGCTTTTGCACAAGTTGGAAAAGTCATTCTCTTGATGCAGAAATCACAGAACTACACTCTTAGGTTTGTTTTAGAGTGGTTTGTGTATCATATATATGTTCAGTTTGTGACTGAGTCTTCAAATAAAAGTTCGGTTACCTCATTTTTTACCATGTAACCGAACTTTGTAGTTCAGTTGGCTCGCAAATTTTTATTTGCTAACCGAACTTTGAATTTTTAAATTACAATGTTCTTTATCTCACACAAATATCAAGTAACGGCTTTTTTTTTTTTTTTAATATAGCCGTTATACACCTCAATGGTATATATATGTATCTCATAGTTAACATTTTGTTTCAAAATCTCCTAAAATTGGCAGCTACTAGTCCTAAATTTACTCTAGATGAAGATCTTTCTCTTTGCAGAAACTACATACTATACTATCCAAAGAGGGGTGAAGAACGAAGAATGAAGAATGAATGGCATTATGAGTCAATGCTATAGGGGGGAAATTCATGAGAAATTCTGTTCCGACACAACAAACCCTCATAACCATGACCATATAGCTTTGCTCATTCGATTTGATAAGATAAGAGCTAGAGTTGTGGAATTTATGGCTTTATTTCGGATTGTAAGGCGGTATCAACTTAGGAGTGAAACATTCGACGAAATCATTTTAACATCCAAAAATGAATGGCGAAGATGGAAGAGAAAGAATTTCAAATATGAAGATCATTTCCGCATCCTTAAATACTTTTTCATAACGCGTTTAGGATATTAAATGTTATGTAATTTTATTTCGGAAAGTCCTGTAATAGTTTGGCATTGTCCTGTAATTTCATTTCCTAACCGAACTTCTATCCTGTAATAGTTCGTCAATGTCCTGTAATCTAAGTTCCTAACCGAACTTTTATTTGTGAACTCAAATTTAGAAGTTGAAAAATATCCAAGAATTTCATTTCATTAAAAAAATAGTCGTTGAGTGAGTAATAACAGGGTAGAAATCAACATTAGCCGTTGGGTCAATGTCATAACAGAAGTTCCAAAAAACAGGTGTTCGGCAACCTGAAATATTTGCGCAGGCAACCGAACTTAAGTTCGGCAATCTCGATAATCATATGTACTAACCGAACTATTATCTATAAACTCAATAAAATACTAACATTAACTCGATAATGAATACCACACTTCAAAAAACATAGTATTAGATTGATAAGCATACATATTTCCATTACATGTGTCATTTAATCATCCTTAAGTGAAATTTGACCTTCATGTACAATTTCGTCCGATTTCTTCAAAGCTTTCCACATCTCCATGTTATGCTCATACATAATACACCAACCCAACATTATATCGGGGTTAAATGCAGGCTAATAAGAGTTTCCGTATATTGGAGGCAGTGGACAATCA
This sequence comes from Papaver atlanticum, assembly GCA_023531105.1. Taxonomy (NCBI): domain Eukaryota; kingdom Viridiplantae; phylum Streptophyta; class Magnoliopsida; order Ranunculales; family Papaveraceae; genus Papaver; species Papaver atlanticum. The sequence continues at coordinate 191,335 of JAJJMB010011750.1, read as the reverse complement.
GGTTTTTAACGGAGGCCTATAAAGTGGTTGTTGTTAGTCAATGCCATCACACATCTCCTTCGTTTGAGTTGCTCGACACATACGGTTGTTTTTGGGGTGAAGGTGAAACTAGCATACTTTGAGAAATAATGAACCACACAATTAAATGCCTCGGCGATTAAGTGTCCACATATCGGCATGCTCATCCAATAATCTGTTGTGATCGGATGGCCCCCATGAAGACAACGTTGATACTTAACAAATTGCTCATTGAGACTACCGACCCCATCGCACAACATTGTCTTGTAAAAGGCCGGATTCTCCTTTAGTTTGGACAACAAACTTTGCCTTATATGAGTGATTGCACACCCTTTATTTAGCTTGGCACCTTCAATGAAAGTCCCAAGTTGTTGATTGACAACATGAAAACCACAATTACCATCCGGAGGAACGTCGTCGGTGGATATAACGTATTCTCTAATGTATAGAGGTAGCTCATTCAAATAATCTTTATTTGGAGCCTCAAGCTTCACGTCTAGGGAAGATGGTTGGATAGGGAAATTACTTAAGCTTCATGTCGCCGGAAGATGGTTGGCTTAGTTGTGATGGACACATCGTACCTTTTTTCTTCAAATCTCGCTCACTTGTTTCGCCTTTCTACTCAATACTCCTACCCCGTTTCTTGGTTTTCTCCAATAAAATTGCCGCGGTATACTCATGGGCCGAAGGATCTCTAGTAAATGGGGTTTGCTCACTTTTCTTCCTACGTAACACCTTTGCATATTCTCTTAGTTGTTTTTTAGTTTCTTTTTTGCTTGGCCTACCTTTGCGTTTACCTTTTGACGGTTCATAAACATTCTCCAAAGTTTGTGGATATATGATTTTCCTCATGTCATCCCAAAATATTTGTTTTTGGAGCTTGTTCATGCCACGATACATCTCTAGTACGGTTCTACCCATTTCGTTATCACCAAACTCCTCTCCGGCTTCTTCTCCCTTTGGAGGAGGGATGAAACTTAGATGCTTCCAATATGGATCAATGTCGCTTAAAGGGATTACGCCATGCTCGTAGTTGATTATCATATGGTGACAAGGGAGTCCCATAGACTTCTTCATGTTAAATACACACACCTCATCCCTCTTGGTTTCCCACTTATCAATCAACTCGACTTCTATAATCAACAACTTCATACATTGCCGAGATACGTTGTAATGGATTCCCTTGAACAATGGGTGGTTGGCATTTTGAATATACGGATTTTTTGGAACTTCTCTTTAATTCTATCAATGTCGCGCTTGAAGAAATTTTCCATAGCATTCCACACGGTTACGAAATTATCAACACATCCAAAGAGATTCTTCTTCAACCGATGGTAAGCCGACTCTACTAAACTTGTGGATTGATTTCCCAAGTGTTTATATTGGTTGGTATAGGCATTAACAAACCTCTCTTTGTGTGGTTCCAACCATTGGCGAAGAACATACGATACAACACCGGGATAATCGGGAGTATCCCAATGGGCGATAAACTCCGCAAGATTTAGTTGATACTCTTCCTCGGTAAGAGACCAACACAATGATTCCCATTCACCGTTGAAAGAAACCCATTTAGCGTAATTTATATCGTATTGTTTTTCAACCTCCTCTTTTGCATCCGCTCGTTCATGTTCCGGTAGCATCTTAATCTCTTCATATCCTTTTTTTTTGGATGGACAAATTATTGGCTTGCACCTATTTATAAAATTACACCATATATAGAACGTACAAAGCATATTGTGTGCTAATGGAAACGCTACCTCTATTGCATTCATCAATGCGACTTCATTGTCGGTGACTATAACCCTGGGAATATCATCACCTCGGAAGATTGCCTTAACTTGTTGTAGTGCCCAAATGTAACTAGGTTCTTGCTCGTCCCTTAAGAAACAAAACGCCACGGTAAACGGTGACTTCGTCGAAGTACGCCAAACAATATTCAACAATGGCATCTCGTACTTGTTCGTCCTATAAGTACAATCCATTATGAGAACTTCATGAAAGCATTGAGCCAATTGAACACTCGTTGGATGCGCAATGAAGAGTTGTGTTATCTCTCCGTCCGAATCCACATCCTTTTGAACCACGTAGTCTTTCTCTTTGGCAAAAAAAAACAATTGTTGCATCACTTGTCTATCTCTCCATTCCTTCTTTCTAATTGTCCCAATTGCATTACAAATGGTGGACAAATATGAGTGGTTATCCTTGTTATCCTCCTTTAGTATTTGGAGCATTTGAATCGTTGAAAGACCCATTTTCCTCATTTTAGCTACCTTGTCCATCTCTTCAGGAGTTAGCTTGGCCGCCATGAAATGTTCTTCAAGATGCTCCGGACGAGGGTGGTTATGACAACCTTCCATAACCTTGTGGAGAACCCATCCACCCAATTCTTCGTTGTAATTAAATGCAAGCTTGAATGGGCATTTAATCTTCTTTGATAAAGTTTTGTTTTTCCTATTTGTATTTCCTTTATAAACATAACCCTTCCTCTTGTGGCTTTTATCGGGATCACCGCTTCTCTCACAAACCATTTCAAAGCGGTTTTTGCTTTCTCTCCCATTCAATACTAATACGCACATGTCTTTTAGTGCATGTTGTCTAGCCCAACTCTTTGCCTCTAAAGAACTTTTAAATACCAAGTCATTCATGTAGTGATGGGACGTGTCATCGTACAAAATATCAACAGGAGTAGGTTGATTTTTCATTGGTTCTATTGGATCAGATGCAACCTACGAGTAATAGTATAACGTTAATACCAACTAAAGATAAGAAATACTTAAATTTTCGGCAATGTAAAAATAATATACGATCCTGCCGAACAAAAAGTTCGGTTATGAAAAAAAATTCGATCTTGCCGAACTTGTTCTTTGGAATTTTCTATGGTATAGTTCGGCAACATAATTACTACACTAGACTAAACCGAACTACAAAGTTCGGTTAGCTATTCAATGAACGTGATTTGCGATCTTTCCGAACAAAAAGTTCGGTAACAAAGGGACTAAACTCGACTAAACCGAACTATTAACTGTATACTCTATAAAATTAGTTCGGCAACGTTTTCCGGAAAAAGATAACCGAACTCTCAAAAACCTCCATTAAAACAGAGTTCGGTTACCTGCGTATGCTGAAATGAGTAACCGAACTGCACATACAGGAGAGTTCGGCTACCTGTTTTGCAGAATTGCTAACCGAACTACTTTGACCTAGCCGAAATTTCTTCCTGAAATTTTCGATTTGGCCAATTTTTTGCACAATTAAAGCTACATTTACTAAATTTGAGCCATACCTGAGTACCCATAACTTTATCTTCTGGTTGTGGCTGATAAAATTCATCATTTTGGTCGTTAGGTTGAGTTTGGGGTAAATAGCTTTCATCATCTAACAAATAACTCATATCCGGATCATTAGAAAGATTGACAAATATATTAGGAGATGAAGGAGGTTCTGATTCTGAGGAGGAATCATCACATGAATCACTCATATCATATTTACTAAACTCAAAATAAGATTTTTTGGGTTCTTCCCTCTTTTTCTTCATCTTTTTTTCTTCTTTTTCTTCTCTCTCAATAATTCTGATTCTAACAAAACTATCCTATTAATAACTCACTAATCACTAACTAATCAGTAATTAATCATTACACTAACACTAACTAATCAATAAACTAACTAATTTAATTACCAAGGGTAAATTTGGTATTAAAAAAGAATTTAGATAAGGGGTGACCTAAAATTACTTCAAATGTCCTACCAAAAATGAAAGAGTAGTCCCCCACCTTTTTTTAGTAGTCCCAAAAAGATGGTTCAAATATAACGACTAACATCAAAAGTCAAAACCCTGGTTATTGTTTTTTGAGCTGCAAAACCTAACCAGGAAACAAACAAAGAAGTAAAAATGAAGAGAAATTGCAATTTCCGTTTTTCCTAACAGTATGGAAGAGAAGATGAAGAAAAAGCAGAAGAAGAAACAAGATGCAGTAGTTTGTCCGGTCGGTGGTGGTGGACCTGGTGGTTGTCCAGCTGGTGGTGAAGGGTTTTAGTTTGTCAGATACTGACTAGACTTAAACTAATAAAAGTGCGTCCCAAACGTTGGGAATCACTAATAAAGATGAGTTTTTCATTTATCTGCATTTATCACGGTCTCAAAAATAAATAAATAAATGTCCTTCTCTTCTACTTGCCGAGACACCTAGGATTATACAAACAACAAAAGGATGTTATCAGCCGAATTACAACTACCTTCTTAGAAGAAGATGGATTTTTAGTAGGAGGAAGAGCAACATGCAGTCAACCGATCGAAAGCTCATTTTGCAAGACAGATCGTATATGCACTATGAAAGGATTGTTTTGTTTTAGTGACGCAAGAAGACATCGTTTTCGTGTATATAACAGTAGCACTATGGAAATGGCACCATGGATAAAATCAGCAATCAAACGGAAGAAGATGAAAAACGTGACCGTACAGGTCATATCCAAATACGGTGCATATTTCAAATTTCCCCATTACTAGTAGAAATTACAGAAAGTAAACGAAATACAGTAAACCAAACATACGTGTAAATAGGCACACATTTATTAGGTAGAGAACAGGACTAGTAGTGGATACTTCACAAATACATAGTCTTTATTATCATACACCATACCCAGAACACACTGCTATTCATCGCTGCATATGCATCCGGTGGACATATCCATTGATATAGCTTAATCAGAAGCACAAAGGTGAGAATTCAAGTCTTCGATGGTCTGCTGGAACGTAGCTAGATAAGGCATAGGAACTGGAGAATTCTCCTTAATCTTCTCATAATCCACAGTCCAACGCATGATGCTTCCATGTCCAGTAGCCTTTGGATTAACTGCAAGTGTTACCTCAAACTTCTTGTAATCATTCATCAAGTCACCTTCAACTACGCTATGATGTATTGTCCTTGTTTCATCGGTGTACGTAGTTATCTCCTTGCAAGTAAGTTCTTTACCCTCTGCATACACAAACACATTAATATAACCGTCAATCAATTTTTAGTGCATGATATATATGAAGAGAAAGTAAGGAAATGTTCTACAGTTTTGATGTTGTAAGCGTACCAATAATATAGCACCACTCCTTGACACAGCCTGAAGTAGTTCCCTGTCCTTCAACAACTTTGATGCTAGTGTAAAGATGAGGTACTGCTCCTGGAAGGTCTACATGGTGCTTAAATATTTGGTAATACTTGTCGGCGTTGCAGTTAACCTCTGATTCAATAAAAAGTTTCCCAACTAGACCTGAAATACCATGAGGATGTGCCATTGTTGATAGTTGATCCTAAGTGTTTCCCTTGATATTTAGCCGATGTCGAGTCTGATGCAATTGATCTTCAAACTTGAATGAGTTTATATAGAACCTACCAGCAAGTACAAAAATGACTTGATTAAAGGGTGATGACTTAATAATGAGCTGGAATGAAAAATAGATATTTAGGCAAGAAAAGATTTTTTGATGTTGGAAGTTAAACCAAGATATGGTGAAGTTTGGTTTTGGAAATCGAGTTTACTTGAGAAACAAGGTATTTTGGTTCTATAGTGTTCTAGAAGAGTTCTATTTTACAGTTTGGTTTATGTTAGGAAAGTGTGTTTGAGTGGTCGTCAAGTTTGTGAACAATATAAATAGGCTGTTGAGCCATGAGAGTTTGTAAACCGAATTGATTATCAATGTAGTCGTTTTATGCTTCCTCGTTGTGCTCTCCTCTCTCTTGCTCGATCCTACATTCGGTATCAGAGCAAGGTGAGAGGAAGAGAGAGGAGAAGGAGAAAGAGTTAGAGAAGATTCATAAGTTTTTTCGGTGTTAGAGATATGTTTTCAGAGAAGTAGTTACTCAAAGTTGTGATGAGTTAAAAGAGGAAGAAGAGAGAATTGTTTGAAGAAGAGAGAATTGTCAAGTCATCTTGCTGGGTTGGTGTGTCTTCACCAAAGTTCGAGAGTTTTATAATAAAAAAAAAGATTAAAAAAAAGGAGATGAAATTGTTGCTGATGTTCATGGTCGATGCTCATCTGCAAGAGCTAGGAGGCTGAGAAAATCCATGCTGCTGCCCTGGTTAGTGAAGAAGGCGTAAGGTATATTACTGCTCTGTGACTTGTTGCCTGTCAAGTTGTGTTCGTGTGCTGTTGACGAAAAGAAGGACCTGGAGCAAGGTGGAGAATTTTATAAAGAAAGAAAAGATTCAGAAGGAGATCTCAGCTGAGCAGAAAAGAACTTCACGGTGGCTGGCAGATCAAGGATGGAACTCGAGCTACGGAGGTTTATCTGCAGTTGGTGACGAATATCGACGATGGATCTATATGTTGTTCCTGGAATGATAGCTCTAGAAGATGAGAAAGTCTCTGTTGTGCGATGATTAAGAAGGTACTCGAGATGAGGTGAGAAGCAGTAGAAGAATGAAGCTGCGCTGGGTTTAAGAGCGATTCGTGTGAAGGAAAAACAACGAGTAAATCAGAACTGTTGTTTCTTAGCAACGTTGTGATGAGAACGGACTTGTGCTGTTGGCGTGAGTTTGTGATGACTAGTGATGCTGTCGCTGGTTATGATTGGAAGCCGAGATTTATAAAGTCAGGAGATGGAACCTTGATATGGTGGTCGACGGTAGAAAAAGGATTTGTGCTTCCGATGGCTGTATACTAAGAGTTCGGTTTGCTGTGGTCGAGAAAAACAAGATAAAGAAGGTGTTATGGTGGTAGTACTTCCTAATGTGGCTAATTAATCAAACCCGTGAAGAAGAACTATTGCTGATATAGTTATGATTTATAAAGGTCAGAGAGAATCGTTAAAAAAAAAAAAAGTGTTATTGAAAGATAGTAACAGTATGTGTTAGGTGTTACAGAAGAAGAATCACAGTTTCAGGAAAACTGTTACAGATGAACAGAGGCGTGACTGAAGGATGTCACAGTTATTGACAGAAGCGTTACCGAAGGTTTGTTAGAAGAAAAGGTCACAGTTTGTGACAGTAAGCGTGGCGATAGGTTGAACAGTAAGCGTGGCTGAAAGCAATTTTGTGAAAGATGATAGTATGATGTGTATGTTGGTGATGGTGCATTGAACAAGGGTTGTTGCACTACAAAAAATCCTAGCAAAGGCCACTAAAACCTCGCAACTCCTCCAAAAATTTAGTTGCCAAATGATTTTGAAACTAGCCAAAGGAAACTAGTAGTTCCTGTATACTTCGGCAACAATCTGACCGCAACTATCATTTTTATTAGTTTCTGAATTCTTTAGCAACAAATATATGCCAACTACACGAAATACACTAGAAGCCTGATGCTTTCGGAACAAGGCGAAGGCAACCGTTAGTTCCTATATAGTTTTGCAACACGTCAATCGCAACTATTGTTCTCGTTAGTTTCCAAACTCTTCAGCAACAAAGATATCGCAACTACAGATAATGCACTAGTAGCCTCACACATCTAAGCAACTAAAAACACCAACTAAAGCCAGATTAGTTGCTTAAACCGCTCTTCGGAAACTAAGCTTCGACAATTAGCCGATTGCGTAGTTGTTTAAGCCTTCGCAAACTAAATACAACAACTGTGTTTGCCAAAGGTTTGAGCAACCAAATACACCAACTAGATTGTGTTAATGGTTAAAACACCTCTTGACATTAAAGTTAAAAGTTTTTAGTTCTGTATCAAGAAGACTACCTGCTGGATCAGATGGTACGAATGAGTACATCTGTGATTTTTTATTTTTTTTGATCGGTAAAGAATTTTGATGCTGGCGAGTTTCGAACCCAGGTCACTGGTTTCATCACCGAATGACTTTACCACTGTACTACAGTGACACAAGCCATCTGTGAAATATTACATGTTTTAGTTTTGAATATTATAACCCGGATGACAACAAGTTAGAGAAAATACAAGGGAAGGTTAAGAGTATCCTCCGAAATTTCATTAATTTAATAAGAATTTTCTAAGTTTTAACACTTTGATTTGCTATCACACTCATTCTTGATCAGTCTTTTTGAAAATAAGAAAACGTTGTTTTAGAAGGTGAAGAAGCTTTGGGTGAGTGGTTGTTTCAAAGGGTTAGGTCATGGATTCGAAAAAAAAAAAAAAAAGGATCAAAGTTGGTATTGCAGTCGAGAGAAGGACTGGTACAGTTTGATGGTGTTGAATTCGAATTCAGAAACTTAGAATGAGAAAGAAAATGGATGGTGATGGCTTAAGGGAGGATGGCATGTTAGAGTTTAAGCTCAAACATGTTGAAACAAAGGTGTGATTGAATAGTTTGTGATAGAAACTTGGAAATCCTACAAAGTGTGGCAGACTTTGTAAAGAAGTACGCTTGTGGTAGAAGCGTGACGACAAGATTGTGAGAGAATATTGAAGACTAAAGAAGTGTGAAAGTTTCGGCTTTAAAAAGCGTGACTGGAACAAAGAAATAAAGATGAAGAAACAAAAAAAAGGTTGTGAAGAAAGAGAAGTAATCACAAGGAGGTGATGAGAGAGTGAAGACAACAATAGTGGGTTAAAATCCCATGAGTTGTGATCGTGAAGATAAAGCAAGGTATGTTTGAGAAGAGGCGTCACAAGGATGTGATCGTGAAAAGTGAAGCAATCCCAGTGTGGGGATTTGAGAAGAGAAGTGAAGCAATTCCAGTGTGGAATTTGTGTTTGGTTAGCAAGTTGAATAGAGCACAACAATAGTGTTTCTAACTTGTTAAGGATGGTGTTCCGCTGCGATAAAGAAGAACGTGAAAATAAGTTTGTGATGGTTGCTATGGTATGATAGCAGTACGAAGTGAGTGTTTGATGATTGTTGTTAAGCAAAAGAAGAAGATTGGTTTGTTAGCTGGGTTGCAGTTGGTGCTGCGGTTTTTTGAATTGAGTTTGTTGATTGGATAATGATGACGGAATTCCAGTAGGATCATGAAATTGGGATAAGCTATAATTGAGTATCAAGGAGTAAGGGTTTGTTTGTGGTATCTTTGAAGATGCGAAAAGACAAGGACGTGCAACTGCCACTATTAGTAATTTTAATAGTGTTGTATGTTGACGTTTATCAATGGAAGAAGAGGAATAGAAAATGAGAAAAGACAAGGACTTGCTGACGTCGATTAATGGAAGAAGCTGAGGAGTAGAAGAGGGTTACGAAATTCTTGTTCAATGATATCTTGGTTTAAGGGAGGATGTTGGAAGTTAAACCAAGATATGGTGAAGTTTGGTTTTGGAAATCGAGTTTACTTGAGAAACAAGGTGTTTTGGTTCTAGAGAGTTCTAGAAAAGTTCTATTTTAGAGTTTGGTTTATGTTAGGAAAGTGTCTTTGAGTGGTCGTTAAGTTTGTGAACAATATAAATAGGCTGTTGAGCCATGAGAGTTTGTACACCGAATTGATTATCAATGTAGTCGTTTTATGCTTCCGCGTTGTGCTCTCCTCTCTCTTGCTCGATCCTACATTTGAGATTGTAGTTATTATTTGACCTTTAACCACTAGTAATGTGATGATATATTACAAAATTCTGGTGTAAGCATTTTTCTGACTAAAATGTCAATAAGAATTTACGGATGTCTATATACTAAAGTCCGTTTGAATTCGAAAGTTGTAAGCACCTAATTACTGCTTACCCATCAAAAAAAAAAAAAAATTCCATCTTTGATTATAGGGATTGAGTTTCAATGACGTTCAGTTGATTGTAGCCGATCAAAAAACAATAATTCAGTTGATTGTATATATATATATATATATATACATCAAATTGTCTACCTTTCCCTTGTCATTAATTCGTTCGATATGATTCAACAGCTAATATATTGCGAATGATAATATGTCAAAGGATCGATAACCCCTAACCACGAAAGATACTTGTATGCCTTAGGACCATGGTGTTGATACTAAGGAGTAAGTACTACCTAATTGCAACAGAACAACGTACGTAATATTGGGCACGTAAGTACTATTTAAGTTGGTAGTCTTTAATAGTCGGGCAGTAAGTACTATTTGAGTTAGTAGTCTTTAATATATACTCGAAAGAAACAGAAGGTGGTTCGACTTCTTCATCTAATAGTCGTACTCTAGCAATCCCATTCTAAGATAATCGGATACACAATCTCTTTCGTTAAAAACTCTCATGTGAAGTCGTACAGAAGGTGGTTCGACTTCTTTAAGGTTACGTGATGAGCATATCACACCTTTGATAGCTTGGAATCCAAGTATTTTTCTAATTGTATTTTCCCTCTTTAGTATGTCTTTGTATCCAAGTTTGTCAAGTTTGGAAACTCCTGCAACACCAAGCTGTCTATAAATGCATGGAACTCTACGGAAATGTAGAGAACAAGAATTATTAAAGCAGGTTAGCACTTAGTTTCCACATGTTACTAAGTCTAACCATGTTCGATTCCTGTACACATAACGCGAACTGGCTAAGATCACCCCTTGAAAAATATGCTGATATATCTAGGAAGTCCTCGTCGTGCACGTAAAATTGTCAACCCATGGTCAATTATGCACACTTTAATATGGGCTCAATTTTTAGAGATTATGTTTCGGTTGCATAAGTTAAGAAGGAGAATTATTTTATTTTTTTTGAGAATAAGTGAAATATATTAACCAAACCAAAACAGGAACCAACCAGAACAAAAAACAAATTGTTGTCAAGCTATCAGATTAGGATATGTTAAGGATCCAGTCACACATGATCCTATATTGTCTCAGTCAACTTAGACAAAGAAGTTTTCAAAAAATCAGAAAAAACTTCTCCTAGTCTATCTCCTTCTATAATTGTAGATAGTTAGATCTAGAATAGAGTTCCAAAACTTATTTGTAAGCTATAGTATTCATGTGTATATAAGAGAAGATAATCCTGTACAATTCAGCAAGGGAAAATACATATTTTAAATCTTGTCTTGGTATCAGGCCAGTCGATCCAGAAACCACGCAAACAAAGAAAAACACCCTTCTCATCAATGGCTGCTGAAACATCAACCTTACAACAAGTCCATATCAACCATCTCATCAGTGCCAAATTAACAGACACCAACTATCTCCTTTGGGTAACCCAATTTAAGCCTCTTCTAAGGGGTTATAAAGTGATGGGTTTGATTGATGGTACTACTCCAAAGCCACCAAGAACCTTACCAAATTCAACTACAATCAATCCAGAATTTGTGAAGTATGAAGATCAGGATCAAATTTTGATGGGTTGACTACTGTCTTCATTGACAGAAACTGCTTTGGGCAAATGTGTAAGATGCAAAACCTCCAAGGAAGTATGGGACAGACTTGAGAAGCGATATGCACCACAGACCAAAGCTCATAAGATGCATCTTCGGAAACAACTCCATAATCTCTCAAAAGGTAATATGACGATGCATGAATATTTTTCAAAGGCTAAAACTATTTTCGATGCTCTTACTGCTTCAGGAAATGATATTACTGAGGAGGATATGCAAGAAGCAATCATGAATGGGTTGAATCAGACATATGACCCCATTGTAACATCCATGAGCACCACAGTTGATATGGACATGGATACATTCTTTACGCATCTCTTGTCCTTTGATATGCGCATGGAACAACAACTTGCATTACTCCAACAACCACTTGCTAATGTTGCTGCTATCTCTTCTTCAACAACACCACCAAGGCCTGATCATCGGAGAAACAAGAATCAAGGCTACAATCATAGCAACAACAGACTGCCACATCGTCCCAGAATTGATAACAATACAGTAACATGTCAACTTTGTGGGAAACGTGGTCATTTGGCTCTCAAGTGCTGGTACAGATTTGATAAGGATTTTGTACCTCGACAATCTAGACAACCGGCTGCGTTCATTGCCCTGCCTGGAGGTACAGCGTACAACAATTGGGTGACCGATACTGGAGCCACTCATCATCTTACTGCAGATCTGGAGAACCTAAACATCAAACACGAGTATGATGGCACTGAACAGGTTACTGTTGGAAATGGTAATGCCCTCCAGATAACTAATGTTGGTCAGTCAACATTAATAGTAAACAATAAAACCTATAATCTCAATACCATATTCCATGTGCCATCCATAAAAGCAAATCTGTTGTCTGTTTCACAATTCTTCAAAGACAACTCCGTGTATTTTGAGTTTCACTCTTCTTTTTTTGTTGTGAAGGATCTCAGCACGGGGACCATCCTGTTGCGCGGTAGGAATCGAAACGGCCTTTACAAGTTTGATATTGCTAGAGAGATTAGTGATCCACCTTCAACATACATTGCAGAATCCTTTCCTCTTTGGCATCAACGTCTAGGCCATCCAATGCTTAGAACTGTTTTAAAAATTGTCAAGAATAATTCCTTACCGCTTTCAAATAAATATTTAGACTTTTGTCATGCTTGTCACTTGAGTAAGAGTAGGAAACTTCCTTTTCCAAATAGCAAAACACTCTTTGATACTCCTTTAAGCTTAATCGTGTCTGATTTATGGGTGTCACCGTCACTGTCAAGAAGAGGTGTAGACAACAATCTATTGGTAGTACTACTACCTTCTTTTTGATTACTTAGTTTATCTAAATTAAAAAACATATTTAGGTAGGCTGGAAAAACCTCCTTCCAATTGCTAAAAATGGAGGAGGCAAGCAAGCTTATCAGCCACAGAGTTGCCAGATCTGTGGATGAATTTGAAACCCAAAAAGTTGTTGCAGTCTTCTTTCGCAGTCTCCCTCCATCCAGAAATAAGCCTTCCTCTCTGGCCATCTAGCTCCTTGCAGAAGAGCTAGAGCTTCCTTTTCTGCACTTGAAGCAATGAGAACGCCTGCCTTTTCTGCTCACCCATTACCTGACAAAGCTGATATGAAAAATGGGTCTATGTTTATGTTACAAATTAATATGAAAAATGTCTATGTTTGATACACATATTTAAATTATATTACGAGTTAACAAGCATTCCACGTCTCTGCAACCCAAAGATAACTAAAAATTAAACCTGAAAAAAAAATCTGGGTGGCCTTCGACTGCCTTACAGGATCAAGTTTTTTTCCCCCCTATACAAAGTTCTGGCTTCTTCCCTGTGGAGAATAGAGGAATTTCTTGGGGCTGAGAATAGAGGCGCCGTCTGTAGCTGAGGCACTATCATAGCTCTAATTTGTGGCTTCATACTTCATGCATTAATCATCAGATCCTTGGAAAAGTACTCTTCTTCTTCTTCTTCTTCTTCTTTTTTTTTTCCGAAGGAAAATGTTGTATTGAAAAGAAAAAGAAAAAGAAAAAGAAAAATAAGTTGGACTAGCCAACAGGTTACAAATGCCGTTAACACCTTTCAACAAACTGAAATTGTAACTAAACACATTTGGTTGCATACCAGAACAACTATACAGCAAGGTTACATCTCTAACTACACAGCAAGCCTTATAACGAAACCACACAGCACAACTGAAATCGTTTAAGCATCTCCCTGTTGTCCTGGACTTCCGTCTTAATCAAAAACCACACATAAGGGTAACCCAGCTGCTCCAGATTAGGTTGGATGGAACGAATTTGAATGTGTCTGATTCACAGGACCAAAGAACAACTACGTTCTTTATATGATCAATAAGTTCAGCTGCACACTTCTGGCGACCCCCAAACACCCTTGCATTTCGCTCCTTCCACAACACCCAACAAATTACGTATGGAATTATTTTCCATATACTTCTTTCCCCCTCCCATTCAAAACGTTAACCGCCCAAGCATCGAAAAGCTGTAATAATGTTCTTGGCATCGGCCATGAGATCTTAAAGGCTTTAATGAAATAATCCCAAATTTCGAACGAAAACGGACAGTGCATGAACATGTGATCGGAGGATTCTCTTTCGACGTTACACAACACACACAAATCGCTGTCAATGTTAACACCCCTGTATCTCAGGCTTTGCCTCAATCACATGTCCTCCTATAAGATTCTAATGAGAATTGTGAATTCAGGTCATGGCAATTAACACCAGTGACTTTACCACTTAACTAAAAAAAGACAGGGAAATTAACTGTGTCGGTTTAAATAAGAAAAAATTGGGTTCTATCTTGTGAAAGCATAAACCATATTAATCTGTTATCTATGAAATAAAAGTATAACAACCCAAAGCGATCGACTTAGATAACATATTTATTCATATGCCTCGGTTATATAAAACAAACCACACATACATGCAAGTTAGCATTACTTGGGTATAGGAAATAAATATTTTTTAGCAAGGCCATATTTATATTTAGTCTTCATTACCAAACATACTGTATGCAGGATGCTTATATTCGTCGCTTCATATATATCGGTGGACATCCATCTTTCATTTATTCAGAAGCGATGAGGTGAGAGTTCAAGTCTTCGATGACCTGTTGGAAGAAAGCTACATAAGGAATAGGAACCGGAGAATCATCATTAAGCTTCTCATAATCTATAGTCCACTTTACTATGCTTCCATGTCCATTAGCCTTCGGATTAACTACTAGTGTTGCATCGAACTTCTTGTAATCATTCATCAAGTCTCCTCCTACTACGCTATGATGTATTGTCCTTGTTTCATCGTCATAGGTCGTTTTCTCCTTGACAATCAGTGATTTTCCCTCTGCACAGAAAAACAAATTAATATAACCGTAAATCAAATTTTAAGAGATTAATTAAGTATATAAATAGGACAATATTTGTATTGATTGAGATATACGCATACCATGCTCATAGCCCCATTCCTTGACACAACCAGAAGTAATTCCATGTCCCTGGACAACTTTGACGCTTGTGTAAAGATGAGGTACTGCTTTTGGGACATCTTCATGGTGCTTAAATATTGTGTAATATTTGTCTGCGTTGCAGTGGACCTCCGATTCAGTCACAAGTCTCCCAACGAGACCTGAAATACCGTGAGGATGAGCCATTGCTGATAGTTGATACTGATTGTTGCCTTAGCTAGCTAGATATTTGAATGAGTTTATATAGAGCCAACCAGAAGGTACTGGAATATATTATTGAAAGGGCGATGACTCATGACTCAATAATAATCTGTATTTATTATTTTTGGCAACAATCATTTAACCTAATCTGTAAAGATGAAGAGATTTTGAGACAAGAAAATATTTTGTGAGATTTTTGTCATAAATTGACTTTTTAACCACTAGATAAATCCTGATGTGCGTATGCTTCTTCTCAAAATGTTCTCAAACAACACATGTATTATTTAGAGTAGTAAACCAATTTGGTACAGTGTTGTCACTCACGAACACCCAACTACTTGAGCTTGTCGGCACCTAATTCCTATGAACCCATAGGAAAACTTTTCAAACTTTGATTCAAGAGGATGGATCTCAAAGATAAGTGTGAGTGTCTATACATCCAAAAAAAAAAAAAAAAAATTTTTTGCATTTCCCTTGAGGTTGATTCTTGCAATATGATTCAACAATTATTATTTTTCGATGTTAAAGGACCGTGGTGTTAAAACTATGGGGTACTACGTAACTTCCAGTAGAACCTTATCAGTATAAAAGTCTGTTTTCAAGTTTCCCTTCGATGTTAAAGGACCATGGTGTTAAAATTATTTCGCATTTCCCTACGATGTGACACGATCCGAGTGAAGTTTCAAAGCGGACACTTGAACTTCTGATTTCAAGTATAAAAGTCGGTTTTTCCTTCTTTTTTACATATGAAAGTCAGGTTTCTATCTCTTGTTGGTTCGATCATGCCAGATACGATACGACTAACATCTTGGATCTCACTCTTGTGTAAGGCTTCTTGCATGTGTTACTGCTAACTCTAACCACCTATCATCGCGTGAAACATGCTGATATTGAAAATTTGAGGAAGTATCCTCCTCGTGATGCATTGCACATATGAACATAAACTTCAACACGCAAGTATTACCGTACCCATCGACATGGGTGTCCATTTTTAAGAGATAATGTATATCTTTCTGGTTGCGGAAGAAAAAAGTGGGTCTATGTGCTTAATTTTCAAAAAGAAGAGGAAAAGATAACTTAAAAAAATGAACATTTACAGCAATTGGGTGGGAGTAGTTCAGTTTGGTGGGAGTTACGCTTGAATGAGAATGCCCATATTATTACTCAATCAAATAATTTAGGTATAGTTTATATCTTAGGGTTAGGGAGGTGGTAGTTCGTAGGATTATCTTGTTCATATGTTGAAAACTGTTTTCGACTGTTGGTAACTTGGTACATTCTCATGGCGGAACTGCAATTAGTTACGTAATGCTCTACATGCCGGAACTGGAATTAGCATGATTCACAATTTAGAATTGCTAGACGAGAAGTACTTGTTGGGGCGACTGGAATAAATATTACTCTTTTCTTTATCACGTGTTTCGGTGCTAATACAGTGTGCAAGGCCACCCCCGCCCCAAAATCTTTAAAGCCTGCCAAATATGAATTCGGGGCTACTAGCACAATCTGTAGATAATAAACATTACGAAATTAACGATTATGAAAATAGAGAAACGCAAAATTCTTCTGGTTTTTGAAAATATTGAATTTGGGGCTACTACCACAATCGGTAGATAATAATATCAAGAAATTACCGATTGTACAATCGGTAGATAATAAACATTACGAAACTACCAATTGTGAAAATAGAGAAATACGAAATTCCACTGATTTTTGAAAAATTTGAATTTGGGGCTACTACCACAATCGGTAGTTAATGAACATCACGAGACTACCAATTGTACAATCGGTAGATAATGAACATCACAAGATTACCGATTGTGCTTATGTATTTGAACAGAAAGGTATAATTGGTAGATAAAGTACTCTATTATCTACCGATTCTGAGACGTTAATGGTGCCGAATGCATTCAATCGTCTCTTTAATCAGTATTGAACCTTGAACATGATATTCTTCATGATGTTCACCTTCTTCATACTCATCCATTTTTGTTGTTGATTTAAGAAAAAATGGTATTCTTTTTTTCTTCTACTCTAAAACCTTAAAACTAAAAAACTAAAACAATTTTCCTTTATATAAACTAAACTACCGATTGTTAAGGGTAGAATTGGTATTATGAAAAATGGGAAATAAGGGGTGGCTTCATTTTAGTTTGGATGACCCTATTTTGTTTTATTAATTTTTCGGGGTCGCCCTAAAAATGTAAGTTATTTTTCCAAAGGTTTTATGGAAGATTTTTATTGCCTCCATAGAAATCTGAGTTTTAACCCATTCTGTTGTTTTAGGCTTTTCTCCCCACTTACTCGTTGGGTGGGGATCAACTTGCACTAGGGTGGATTGGATCCTGTATTTTTTTCTGATTTTCTGTGGAGGCAGTTTAGCTGAGTGAGTGATCTCAGGGGAGTTGAGATCAAAAAAGAAAAGTGTTGTATCATGATTCAAAAAAAAGGTTTCACCTATTTGCCGCCTACTTTTTTTCTATTTACCACTCTCATTAATTGCCACCTCTATTTATCCTATTTACCACCCGTATACTTCTTCATATTTACTAGATACTACTTGTTTGACCTTTTTGATTTAAACAAACAGTTTGAACCTTACAAATCTCCCAACAACTTAATCTAAGAAACCCTAAGTTACAAGTTAATCTCCCACCAGCCAACTTCTTCTAATCCATCTCTCATCACCACCTTCACTCGTATTTCGTATAATTTTTCTCTATGTTTTGATTTTGTATCAAAAATGCCTCCAAAAAATATGGGAACATTCAAGCAAAATCAAAACCCAGACAAAGGGAAAAACTAAACCTAATTGAAATTTTTGAATGTGCCATTATATATAAATTCATGACTGAAATTGATTTTGATTTTACTGTTATGATGAAAAACTAAGCGTTCCCTTTGGGTGACTTTTTTTAGAATGATTGGTTCCGTTTTTAAACGAGTACCGTATTCAAAATAAAATAAGATGAACTAGTTTGCAGTGAATGGGCGATTTGTGGGTGTTTCAATCGCTCTACGACTATTTGCATCTGTTGTGGTTATTTATGAACGACATGAAGATGAAACCATCAAAGCTGGACGACTATGATTAAAGATGAAATCAGCAAAACTCATAACGATCTTTCCAACAACAAAACAAAAAGAAACTCATCTGATTATATTTATTTTTAATTATCGGTAGATGACGACTACATATGCATTCTTACGTTTCTTCATGCATATCCCAGTTTTATGTGACACCTACAGAACTTTTCAATGGAAGCCTTAGACTAAGTTTTAGACCTTAAAGATCAACAGAACTTGCATTGATAATGCTATGTACAAGCATTAAAAACAGGTGCAAAGACATAGGTGATACTATATCGAAAACAATGGTTAATTGAGAAGAACATAAATTAGAGTGAAGAAGAAAAAGTAGAGTGGTGATAGTTATAGTCAAATTTAATTTGACTCTTATAGGTGGTAAATAGGACAAAAATAGAATTAAAAAGTTAAATTACTTTAATAATTATGATAAGAGTGGCAAATAGGAAAAGTGAGGATAAGAGTGGCAAATAGGAAAAGTGAGGATGGTAAATAGGTGGAACTTAAAAAAAACGAATAAGTAGGAAAAATCTTCAAACCTGGTATTGGATTTGGGCTTTTAAGGCCCGTATTTATGTTTTGGAGACTACCCAAAAAAGGTGGGGGACTACTTTGTTATATAAATGTCCACCCTAAATTTTAAGGGGTGTCCTAAAAGATTAGGGAAGACTAATCTGCCCTTATCCTAATTAAGGTTATAACTAATCCTAATAACCCACTAATTTAACCACTACCCACTAACTAACCCCCTAAATTAAAACCTAAAATCAGTTTCAAAACCTTTTCTTTTCTTTTATTCTTCTTCTTCTTCTTCTTCTCCAACATCAACCAAGAAGTCCGATTCGAGTAAAATGAAAATCCGCAGGTAATTTCCTTTATACCCATTCCTTTTAATCGTTTTTTGTTGAAGAAATCGATTAGAAATCATCAAAAACCATAGAAAATGGTAGTTACAGCATAGATTTCGGCTAGGAGAAATTTTGAAAACCCTAGATTTTGGTAACCGAACTTTCAATATGAAGAACAGTTCGGCCAAGTAGGAATTTTTAGGTAACCGAACTATGTAGTTCGGTAAGCTCGCAAAAAAAAAAATCGTAACCGAACTCTTTCTTTATATGAAAAATTTGAGTTCGGTTTAGTCGATAAATTTATATAGGTAACCGAACTTTGATAAAATATAGTTCGGTTACTTCGCAATTTCTATGGGATAACCGAACTTTGATCTGTCAACACCAAACTTGTAGTTCGGTGACTTCGCAAATTATACCAGATATTGCGATCTTGCCGAACTTGTTCTTTGGAATTTTCTATGGTATGGTTCGGCAACATAATTACTACACTCGACTAAACCGAACTACAAAGTTCGGTTAGCTATTCAATGAACGTGATTTGCGATCTTGCCGAACAAAAAGTTCGGTAACAAAGGGACTAAACTCGACTAAACCAAACTATTAACTGTATACTCTATAAAATTAGTTCGGCAACGTTTTCTGGAAAAAGATAACCGAACTCTCAAAAACCTCCATTAAAACAGAGTTCGGTTACCTGCGTATGCTGAAATGAGTAACCGAACTGCACATACAGGAGAGTTCGGCCACCTGTTTTGCAGAATTGCTAACCGAACTACTTTGACCTAGCCGAAATTTCTAAATTCCTGAAATTTTCGATTTGGCCAATTTTATGCACAATTCAAGCTACATTAACTAAATTTGAGCCATACATGAGTACCATAACTTATATCATATTTACTAAACTCAAAATAAGATTTTTTGGGTTCTTCGCTCTTTTTCTTCATCTTTTCTTCTTCTTCTTCTTCTTCTCTCTCAATAATTCTGATTCTAACAAAACTATCCTATTAATAACTCACTAATCACTAACTAATCAGTAATTAATCATTACACTAACACTAACTAATCAATAAACTAACTAATTTAATTACCAAGGGTAAATTTTGTATTAAAAAAAAATTAGATAAGGGGTGACCCAAAATTACTTCAAATATTCTACCAAAAATGAAAGAGTAGTCCCCCACCTATTTTGAGTAGTCCCCAAAACATCATTCATTAAAAAACCCGAGTACTAAATTTCACGACTAACAACAAAACCTAATTGTTGTTTTCTACGCCGTAAACCCTAGCTAGGGAAGAAAACAAACAACGAAAAATGAAGCGGAAAGGAAAAATAAAGAGAAATCGCTCTGTTGTTATTCCAAACAGTATGGAATAGAAGAAGAGGAAGAGACAAAAGAAGAAGAAACAAGAAGATACAGGAGATGTTTGTCCAGTTGGTGGTGAAGATCTTTTAGTTTCCGAGATACTAAGTAGACTTCCTGTGAGATCATTGATGAGATTTAAATGTGTTAGCAAACGTTGGCAATCACTAATCAAAGATGAGGTCTTCGTTGATATGCATTTATCACGGTCTCAGGAAAAATTTTGCACTTCTCTTTTGCTTGCGGGGACACCAAGGCATACACTTAATAAAAGGTTTTTGTTATCAGCGGAGTTAGAACTACCATTTGTAGAAGAAGATGGATTTTTAGTAGGAGGCGGGGCAACATGTTGTCATCCTAAAGATGATTTCCCTAGAAAGAATCTTATATGCACTCTAAATAGACTGGTTTGTTTCAGTGATACAGGAAGACACCGTTTTCGGGTTTATAATTGTTGCACCAGAGAATTGACGCCATGGGTCAGATCAGCAATCAAAAGACAAGAAGATGAGAAACGTGACCGAATGCAGTACCGGTCATGTTTAACTATTTTAGGGCATGAATTTGGATATAATTCTGCAACAAAGTGATTGCTTTGTGGAATTTAAACAGTTGTTACCTTGCGACTGGCGAAGAACCAAGGGATTCTCTAGCTTGCGAGGTCTTAAATGTAAGACAAAAATCATGGAGACGGGTCAATGCCCCACATATTGCACCCCCAAATCTTGTAAGTTCTATTTATGTGAATGGTTCGGTGTACTGGCTTCACACTTCTGGAGCATTGACCCGTATATTGGTTGGTTAGCACTACCACACTAAATACTTGTATATTTGTCAAAGAACCAAGTTCTACCTGGATTGTATAGGACAAATATGCTCTTCGTTGACATTAAGAAACGAGAAGCATGGTTCGATCTCATTTTTCTCTATTTCCTTAAGCAAGTGTATAAGAAATTAATCATCAATATGCTCGCATGATCTTTCCATTGACTCGTGCGCATTCTCATAATGCACTTGGGATGTCAGTGTTCTCTGGAATCATTAAACTTCGGAACATCCTCCAGTTTGATTCATGGACATATTCAGAGACAATCTTATGAGATTATTTCTGATGATATAAATAAGTTGTGCCTTACTAGCCTATTTCCTTTTTAGGGGAGGATTTATCGAACCAAGTGGTCTCTCCAACTTCCTTTTAATGTTGCTAGCGAAAACTTTAGTATAATAGAGACACATTCTGATTTCGTACTTGGATTTATTATTCTGAGCTAATGGAAGTAGAAAATCAATTAGCTGTGTTTTATCAGCCTGCCAGATCAACCAACTTGGTGAATATGTACACATTATATGGTGGTGGGGATAACGAACAGAACAAGGATACTACTAGTAGTGCAACGTCTACTGGTCGCGGTGTAAGTACTACTGGTAATTATTACTGGAGTGCAGAAACCTTCACATTGCCATTTCTTATTCGTTGTGATTCAATTCGGCACATTCCGAGGACAGACTTGTTCATCATAGAATCCTTAGACGATGATTTCTCATTCTATTTCTACAACTGGAAGACAAAGAGTTCAAGCAGCAGTGAAATTGAGGTAAGTGGTCTCTCGTCATCATTGAGGGGTACAAAAAAAAAGGAAAAGTCCCGTCTTGTGAATTTGATTTCTATGCATACACACCAAATCATTTCCCTGTAAAATGATTATACTCTTGTTCATGTATGTCTGGTATCTCTATTAATGAGGTCATTGTTATTCACTGGGGAGAAAGGTTGTTTTCAAAGCCTCCCTAGTTTTTTTCTGTATCGAGGATCCTTCCGGTTAGCTTGTCTTCTTGTAATCTTTGTTCAGTGGGATGCTTTTTGGCATGCTTGACTGATCTAATAAATCTTGTTTTATTCATCGTTCAAAATGGCAAAATATTTTTTTCCATTTACTAGTGCATATGCAAATATTTTCTTAAGGATAGCTCATCTATTGGCACATGCATATGGTACCATTCTCTTGATTCTAAGCAAGAGAAGCATCATCTGGAATCAAATTTGAAACCCCGGATCAAGGCGTGCACGAATTCTCAAATATGATTGTATGGAGATATATGTCTAACATTCTACGCACATGTATCACGATAACAAAAAGTCTTCCACTCCGTCTTTATTTGAGTTGGTCCGGCTCTTGGTGATTGTACCCAGAACTTCACATTTCTCTTGTGTTGGAATTCATAATTTTTCTTAATTTCTTTGCCTAGCTACCTTAAACAAATCCTAATTTTTCCAATGTAACTAGGACAACCTGGTATGAACTGGATTTTTAGAAGAGTTGGGTCTATAGGCTTGAAAACATAACACTGTTGAACATAGTGGAAAAACCACAACCTATATATTGTGGCTGTTGATAGGGTAGCCATAAACCAAAACCTACTTGACCCATAAACCTTATATCATGAGCCATGAGAAAAAGTTTTTAGGTCTAACTGTAAGTCAAGGGAGAATAGAATAAGTGATATTAAAAGTTGTAGCATTCACATTCAATCAAATACGTGATGTGATGTGAACCGACCAAAAACATAAACGTCATGTGAACTGAACGGCGCTCACTTAAATCGTGAATCTATTATTTGAGTTCAACGGAGCTTGCCGCAGGCTTTCTTTTCTTTTGCAACAAATCATAAACCTTTTTCTTTCAAAAGAAAATATCTTTTCAGGCCAATGATGAGAAATTTATAGACAGTAGTAGAAACAACCAAATGAATTTGATAATTCACTTATTCGTATTCCTTATTATAAAATAAAATTAAAATTAAAAACATTTGATATAAGCCCTTCATGATAAAGTCGACAATAGATTTTTGGCATGTCCAGGCATATATATAGTTATAGTTTATTACCAAACACGGTACCCAGTACACTGCGATTCGCGGTTTATATACATATACCGGTGGACATGCATATCCATCTATATTTTCTTTTAACCAGAAGCGCAGAGGTAAGAGTCCAAGCCTTCAATTACCCGAGAAAACATAGTTACATATTCAAAGGGAACTGGAGAATTCTTATTAATCAATTCATAATCCACAGTCCAGCTCACAATGCTTCCATAACCAATAGGCTTAACCTTAACCATAAGAGTTCCGTTAAACCTCTTGTAAACATTCATCAAGTCTCCTTCTATAACGCTGTGACATATCGTTTTTGTTTCATCGGTATATGTCGTTGACTCCTTGGCATACAGTTCTTTACCATCTGGATGCACACAAACATAACTGTAAGGTAAAATTTAAGCTGAGAGATGCGAAGAGATTTGAGAATATAAATAAGACAACTATGTGTATTGGTTAAGATGTATGCATACCGCAATGAAAGCCCCATTCCTTTACACAACCGGAAGTAGTTCCATCTCCCTCAACAACTTTCACATACCTGAAAATATGAGGTATAGCTTTTGGAACATCTACATGCTGCTTATATATCTGGTAAAATCTGTTGGCGTCGCAGTCAACATGTGATTCAGTTGTAAGTTTCCCAGATAGAATTGAAATACCATGATGAGACATTGCTGATTGTTGCCTTAGCGCTGAATGTTTTGATGATTTTTATTATGATGAAAATTTCTGTTAGCTGAATGAGTTTATATAGGAACAACCAGCAAGTACAGAAACGAATTGATTAATCGAATGGTGATGAACAGCCTTTAGGACAACAATCATTCAACTCATTGATGCTAGTTAAACTTTATTCATCTAACAGTCGCACTTAATACTCTGTCGTGGGAAAACGATGATGATGCGATCATTCTTTCTTGTTTATTTTTGTCCCAAATTAAGTGATACTTTTCTAATATCGCAACCCTTAGAGTGCGCTTACTTTTCTGTTCTTTTTGTTTTTATCAATAAACTCTGACCTTCTTACTTTAGAAAAAAAAAACAAGAACCCTCGAGCATAGCCAAAATATTCATAATCGTACGGTAGCATATCGTCCCCAAAACTGTAGTGTCCATGCTACTCAGCAATGTCTAGCAGTAGGTTCCAACGTTCGTTAAGTTCTTTTGTTTTTTGACTCGTAGGAGCCTGTCCAGCAACAACATCTCCTACTTTCTTATGAGTCCTTTGTCTATACAGTATATAACGAGCTATTCTATCATTCTTTGGCGTTCACAGAGCGGCAACATTCAGATATGTGGCTGTGAGTAATGTCACTCTCTTGAACTAGGGATCTACCAGGATCTTGTTGCATGTTTTCTTTTCTTTTTCAATAAAATCATAAACCTTTCTCCCTCCGAAAATAAATTTCTTAAACTAGCTAATGATGCGAATTTTATAAACAAAAGAAACAATTCAACCGACTCAGATAAATTCACTTATTCATTATAAACAGTAGAAACAATCCAAGCGACTTGGATAATTCACTTATTCATTTAATACGAAACAAACCACACATACATGCAATATTGTAAGCCTGGATGATAAGGTCGAAAATAGATTCTTGGCAAGTCCACGCTTATTTATAGTTTTATTACCACACACACGCCATCTGCAGGACCCTGGGATTCACCATTGATATATATGCAAACCCATCAATACTTTAAGCAGAAGCGCAGAGGTAAGAGTCCAAGCCTTCAGTGGCCCTAGCGAACAGAGCTATATAAGGAATAGGAATTGGAGAATCCTTATTAATCTTCTCATAACCCACAGTCCAACTCACAATGCTTCCATTACCACAAGGCTTTGGATTAACCACAAGAATTGCGTAGAATTTCTTGTATTCATTTCCTAAGTCTCCTCCTACTACGCAGTGACATATCGTCCTTGTTTCATCGGTGTATGTCGTTTTCTCCTTGACAATCAGTTCCTTACCCTCTGGGTGCAAACAGACATAAACATAATCTTAAGTAAAGTTTAAGTTTACAATATGAAGAGATTAAGAATATTAATAGGACATTTTTTGTGTGTTGATAAAGATTGATGTATGCATACCATAACGATAGCCCCATTCCTTGATACAACCGGAAGTAGTTCCATCTCCCTCAATAACTTTCACGCACTTGTAAATATGAGGTATGGCTTTCGGAACATCTACATGCTGCTTAAATATTGTGTAAAAATCGTTGGCGCCGCAGTTAACATTTAATTCAGTCACAAGTTTCCCAGCTAGACCAGAAATACATTGAGGCTGAGCCATTGCTGATAGTGATAGTGATTGATACTGATAATTGTTGCACTTAGCTGAATATTTGGATGATTGTGATTGTGATGAAAATTGATGCTAGCTGAATGAATTTATTTAGAAACAACCAGCAACTAAAGGAATGAATTGATTAATTGATGTACATGACCCAATAAGGAACAGTATTTAGGACAACAATCGTTCAACTCATCAACTGTTATCTGGAAAGAATAAGACAACCTTTTGAGACAAGAAAAGATTGTGTGAGATTGTACTTATGAATCATGACTAAGTGATGACTTTTACCCACTAGTACTTTGATGAGATATACTATGATTAAGTGATCTTACGTTAAATAAAAGGATAGACAACGTAGTTAAACTTTTTCATCACAGTTGTAGTTGTAGGAAATCCTACGACACACACCTTAAACAATTTTTCTATAGATCTAAACATATTTTATGTAGAAATGAAGATGAAGGTGCAAAAATGTAAATGGAGACACAAGATTTTTTTACATGGTTCGATCAATGTGATCTACATCCATGGTTCTTCACTATGATTATTTCGTGTTACATAAACTCCATTAATGGGTTTTTGGTAGAGTTCTAGATCTAAGTGATGATGGAGTTAGAAGATAAGAATACAAAAGATAAGGTTGACCTCACTTTTTTCTCTCATTCCTTTTTCTTTATATATGTGTTTACATAGTAGATGACAACTAATATAGATATTAGAGTACAGCTAATAAAACCTCTTATTGGGGATCTTGGAGGGGGGTTCTATCGCGCTCTCTTGATGTTGCCTCCCTCTCTTGATATTGTCGCGCTCTCTTGATGTTGCCACACTCTCTTGATATTGTCACGCTCTCTTATGGGTTCTGCGATATTTTGCCCCAACAACAGTCAGTCGTACTAGGAAAATCCTAAGAACAGTTTCTTCCGAAACTCTCAGCGTCTCACGTGAAGATACATAGAGGCGCGCCATATGGTCTAACACTTCAGTTACACCCGGTTTATGTTTGCGTCACACTTTTACAAGTTGTACTGTCTTAGTGACGTGTCATGTTTCTATTGATGTATTGTCTTAGTGATGTGTCTTGTTTTCATTGGTCCTGTCTAATTAATACGGGCTGGCTTGTCTGTAAAAAACTTGACCTTGTCTGTTTGTTATGTTTTAATGAAAAATCCCTTTCTTGAATTCTACCATGGTATAAGACACTAATTAAGGTTTTCAATCCCTGTCGATCCTTTTCAATTTCACCAATAATTCTTCTTCGCAGCTTCTTCTTCACAATGTCAAGAACTCAAGATTATGCTTTTGCTACATCTATTACATCAATATGTGGGCTAGCACAGCACAACACGACACAACATGATTATTTTTCAGGTACAACACAGCACAGCACAACACCTCTAAATCTCTGACACAGCCTAACACAGCACGTAGCACGCTAAACACGTGACTTCGTGGACTGAATTATGACAGGCCGGCACATTTTACATCTCTAATTGTCTGCTTATTTATTAGAGGTGATGCCAATATTGTCTAGGCAAAACAAGGAAGCAAAGACCCCACATCAAGGCGTGCACAAATTCTCAAATTTACGTGTATCGGTGTATAAGGTATTTTAATGGGCAAGCAAGTATCACGATGTAATAGTCACTGTCAGATATAATTAATTTCTTTTTTGAAGCAATATAATTAATAATTAGATTATATATCTAAGCAAAAAAAGAAAAAGAAAAAGTCTTCCATTCTATGATCTTCAGAGCTGTGTTGTGTTAGAATTGAAAATTTTCTTTATTAATTTATTATTTTATTGTTATGTTGGTAATTTACCTTGAACAACATTTGCAACAAGGTATTAAAAAGAAATCCCCTAATATGTATATGAATAGACCATTTTTTCATAAAAATCTGAAAGGATCAAGACTGTTATTGATAAGTTGGCTCATCAACCATGGCCACTAATGGGGATTAAATATTGTTTGGGGGTGTTCGAATCAAATTTCCTTTGACAATTTTGATGTGTGTTGTTTAACCTACTCTTCTGTCCTTGGACTGTTTGATACAAACTACTCGACGACTAAGTACAATTATCCCCACACTAGAAATTTGTGGCTTTAGCTTTTGCTATGTTTTGAAGTCTTTTCTTTGGGCTTTTGGGTTTCTTTCGTTTGTAATTGCGTGCACACGGTTTGTGTGCCTTTTAATCTATTCTTTTTGATCGACCAAAAAAACAAAATTTAACTCCTAAATCGAAAATGATCCAATACTGGTTCAGGCAATTAGTATATTCTTGTTAATTTTAGGAGGATCTGTTGACATGTTTATTCTCACATCATCTCACAATTTCGATATCAATTTTCTAACATAACCGAATAACAGGAAACTTGAAACTAGTTTATTTGATGATATGTTTTTATTACATAGTTCAACATTTATACGAAAAATTAATAAGCATAATCCAAAATGTATGACTCACTATCTATCTACTACTTTAAAATTAACAGATGGTCGAAAATAAAATTGACAGGTTGGAAGGTTTGCCTAAATACTAATATCAGGACCAAGCAGCATCCTTTTTTTTTTCCTTTTTAATATATAATCCACGGAATTACCATAAGGTTACATATGTCGTCAGAACATTTTTAGCCATATTATTTTACAAGATCTTTTTTTTTGTCTCAAAATCATTAAACCTATAATGCAAATCATATTGTGTCATCATTTTTTAATCAATTCATTCCAACACTTAGTTTTCTATATAAACTTGTTAAACTAAAATCAATTTTATCAAACAAGCTTAAGCGAGCTTAATATCATTCAAGTATAGTAACAATCAAACTCAATTATCATCAATGGCTCATCACCATACCATCTCAGGTCTAGTTGGGAAACTGATGACCGAATTGGAGGTTAACTGCAACGCTGACAAATATTACACAATTTTTAAGCACCACGAAGACATTCCAGATGCAATACCTCATATTTACACAAGCGTCAAAGTTGTCGAGGGACATGGAATTACTTCTGGTTGTGTCAAGGAATGGGGTTATCTTCATGGTATGCATATACGTATAAATTGACATACAAAATAACCTGTTTTCTTATTTTCTCTTCAAATCGTGCACTTAAATCCTGTTTAACGTATATTTATTATGTTTTTGTTTGTGCATCCAGAGGGTAAAGAACTGATTGTCAAGGAAACAACAACATACACTGATGAAACAAGGACAATACATCACAGCGTCGTAGGAGGAGACTTGGCTAATGATTACAAGAAGTTTAATGCGACACTTGTAGTTAATCCAAAGCCTAGTGGTCATGGAAGCATTGTGAGTTGGACTATTGATTATGAGAAGATTAACGAGGATTCTCCGGTTCCTATTCCATATCTAGCTTTGTTCCATCAAATCATTGAGGACCTGAACTCTCACCTTTGCACTTCTGATTAAACTACCGTAATTGATTGGCCCATTTCAGTATTTTGGTGTGAGATGTGTTGGAATAAATATTAACACTTGGATAGCAATATGTGTGTGTTCTCCGTGTCTCCGTCGCCTAAACAAGCGTGGAATGCAGGATCCACGGGAATTACCATGTAATCTGCTGACAAGAAGCATGCGCTTGATCCACAAGATCTAATCATGTTGTTAGTTCTTAAAATAAAATAAATAAATGTGTGTTCAATAAATCGACCGTTGGTTCCCTTGTATATGTTAGACGAGTTGATCTAGAATTAGGATTATCGACCACTGGTTCCCTTGTATATGCCAGTTGTGTTGATATTAGTCAGACCAGTATTTCAGTCCATTAGGATAGGTTCATTTTGGCAATGGCCTTCAGACAGATATGAAAAACACCGTTCACCTAGTCAACATCAAAACCATTTATGTTTTTCTATATCCGTCTCTTAATCTATCCATGTGATTTGTTGACTCCGGATATTGATGTCCATAGTGCGACTATCTGAGTAGAGCTCTGTCACTTATATATGAATTTAGTATGCTTAAGTGCAAACTCGTGTACAACAATTGGAATTCCGCATCAGGGTACTTCCTCCCGTAATCAATAAGTATACCAACCAAGGAGGTTCGTTAGTGTCATTCCAAGGTTCTGCATAGATAGCTACGGTATGGAGTAAAGGTTTTGTGGGTATATCTCTAGTAAACCTTCCCGAGACTATAACTCGGCCACTAGGGCCACCTAGGGGTTCAAAGGCTTGTTGCACACGCTAAGTGCAATCGTGATGCCTGCGACAGTGAGTTAGGATTTTATTTTCTATTTTATTTTTGCTCGAGGACTAGCAAATAATAAGTTTGGGGGTAATTGATAGACACATTTTTGTGTCTGAATTGTCTCGATTCTATATATTATTAGGGCTTATTTTGTGTACTTATTATGGTGTTTTATGTGTGTGTAGGTATTTTTGGCCAATAAACATTTTTGGAAAAATCGGCTCGAAAAGTTGTTAAAGGCATCCTGGGAGGACATTTGCTATTCGGACTCTCATTTTGGATAAGGGGCACCCAGTTGATAAGGGGGGACCACTTGCTATTCGCACCCCTGGTCCGGATAAGGGGAGGTCATCCCCTACCTTTTGAAGTTTGGAAGTTGGTGGGAAAATTTGTTAAGCAGCGAACAAGATTTAGGGTTTGAATTCCACATCGGTTCTGGATAAATTCAATCACTGGATCTAGTACAGATGGACTCTAATTGACTAAACAGGCCTGGTATGGTGTTTTAATTCGACTTATTTAGGCTGGATAATCGGGACTCGATGAAACAGAGAGAAAGAATATTACGGGATGCTGTTGGTTCTAAACATGGAAGTTACGTGGAGAGTTTAAAGGGTTTTAGGGACAGATTGTGTTGTTACCTTATTGAAAAGAATAATGACGCATTTTGGAGCTATGAAAAAGGAATGAAATCCTCTAATATTCGGTATTATCCAAAACAGGGAAGAATGGGTTTTCCATGGAAACTGGGAAAGAAACTCGACCCTATTATAGAAGTTAGGCGCTGGATTTGACTGTCTACGTCTAAATTTAGAGTTTGGATAGAATTAGAAGATGCGTATAAGAGAAATAAAAGGAATTATTCAAGACTTGGCAGCAAAGAAAAGAGTTTACTTTTGGGGAAGATTTAATCGAGAAAGTTGGTCCTGTGTGTATATATAGGAGTTGTAGAAGTCTTACAGGGTGTCGAGAATTTGGGGGGTGAATACAGAGCTACGGGAGAGGCTGCAGAGAAGATCAGAAAGTTGCAGAGTCGTTCTGCACTTTCAGGGAAGAAAGGAAGAAGAAGAACATTAGACCTACAGACTCTGTCGCAGAAGCAGTCGTATATTCAACTACGAAACCCTTTTATCGTTTACGTCTGTACTTGCTTAAGATATTCAGCAACTTCTATTTTCCTTGCAAAAGGCTTTCTGTAACTACAGTTCATTCTCTTCAATAAAAACACCTATTCAGCCATGCGTTATTATTTTGAGCATGTTTTTGATATGATGAGCTAAATCCCAACGCTAGGACGATGGAGGAGGCCGAACTTCATACATGGGTAAATTTATTTTTATTCTTTTTATGACTTTTGCACTAAAATTAATTGAAATATGATTTTGATTAATTAGTTATTATTTTATTAGATGGGTCATGCTTGCTTAGATGTTTGATGTCCCATGCTTACGACTTATAACTAATGTTTTGAGAATCTACCATGGCAAAATAAGAGTCCATGTTTAAATTTCTTGAGCTAAAACTGTCAAAGAATAACTAATTAAACCTTATGTTATGAAGATTTGTCAAATCCTTAGTTCCAGTACCTCTCACCATTGTTTATATTCTTTGTATATAATTATTTAGTATTTTAAAAACTTTAATCTCTACAAGTCCGAGAGTTTGAACTCATTTACTACAACAACATAAAATCACATCAATATGTTGAGTGATAAGGAAATTGGTGGAGATGGGGATTAAATTTACATTGGTAGTGATTACAGTTAGGATGTAATAAGGGAATGGTGTTGCAGTGTCTCAGAAGATAGTGGCATTGAAATAGAGCTGAAGTGGTGTTATTGGGCTAAGCTGTCGAGTTGTTCTGAGATGCAGATATTGGTGTTAGTCTATGAGAGGATGAAGTTAAAAGGGTTATGAAGTAGGTGCTGCGATAAAGAATGAGATGAAGGAATTGTCTATGAAAATGTATCCAGATATAGAGTTTTAGTTTATAGAACGAGAGTTTTGAATGGGAAGTGTTGTCTAAAATGAAGTGTTGAATGTTTGGTCATGAGAATGATTGCAAGTGGTGGCACAGGGAGTAAAGTTGAATCTGTAACCACAGTGAGATTGTAGTTCAGTTAAATGAGTTGGTAAAATGAAGATAGATTGGAATGGTGTTTGTTTGATGAGTTATAGAATTGTATGACTAAAGTTTGGTGATTTCAGTGTAGGCTGGCTTAAAGATGCAATTGCAGGTAGGCATAGTTTTGTTTGTAAATCAATTTTGAATTATAATTTGAATGAATGATTTGATGCAATGAATAGATTGAAATTGAACTTGAGATAGAATTGTAGAGTTAGAGTTGCAGCTGTGTAAGAAGAACCTTTAGCCTGTTTGACTGAGCTTATTCAGTCCGACTCAGTTATGTTATTGTCTGAGTTAGATCATCTGACTGAATTAACTCAGTCTAAACCAGACTCAACTCACTGAGTTGACTCGTGTGACCAGATCATTGACCAGTTGACCTTGACAAGGGTTTGACCCTTTGACCTTGACCTGTTGATGTTAGTTGACCTTTGACCGTCAGTTTTGCCGTTAGAGACTGTTAGTCGACTCATATGGACTGGACCTTAGGTTAATGGGCCGGTCTAGTGGATTTGGGCTTAAAACTAGTAATCCTATGTTGATGAATTGGACCGCTTATGGTCTGAATTAGCCTTTGGCTTCTTCTACAAAGTTGTAGATATCCTTATTTAATGGACTATAAAACCAACCTTATTGAATTAATAAATCTTATCTATGCTAAAGATAGAGAATGAAAAGGTGTAAAGTCATAAATGGGCTTAGAACCATTAGATAGACTTGTATGATTCTTGTATGAGCCATTTTTGCTAGATTCTTAGAGTTCTTGTGTGATTAACAGTTAGTCTTTATTAACAACGACCGAATAAAAGGATAAACCAGTGGATCGTGGATCTCGAGGTAGGCGTGGCTTGTCATCAAAAGAGATGGAAATTTACATTTACCTCTTTTGTGATTATTGTTGTTTTCTTTTACAAAAGTTTATGCTTAACAAACTCATGCATTGTGTGCTTGTGCATTCCATGCTTTGTTTAAATTGCATTACGATAATTCTGTTGATTCTGTTAATCTTTCCATGGTTTGGAAAAGACTTGTAATGTTTGATTGTCATATGAATTGTTATGGGAAATAAGAATTTCCACTTGTGGTATATAGGATACATGATGTCGTTTTATAGTTGTAGTGGTAAAAAGGTTCGTTGCTCGAA
Organism: Papaver atlanticum; assembly: GCA_023531105.1. Taxonomy (NCBI): domain Eukaryota; kingdom Viridiplantae; phylum Streptophyta; class Magnoliopsida; order Ranunculales; family Papaveraceae; genus Papaver; species Papaver atlanticum. Next base: position 158,480 of record JAJJMB010011750.1, on the reverse strand, counting down.
CTTGTGAAGGATTTTCGAAAATTAAATAGAGTTGTTTTGACAATAATAAGAAATTACCGAGACTCTGGATTCCACCATTGACCAATTAAGTGATAAACTCTAAACAATATTCATGCAATATTTTTCTTTAAAGTGATTCTAATATTTGCCTCTAATAGATTTTTGAAGTAATAATTGTAAGCACGAAGCATGAAACATCAAAAGTATTAAAACTAAGCATGTCCCATCAAAACACTTCACAACTACTCAATAAAAACCAATTTTTCTTTTAAGTTTTATGCAAATAATCATGTAAAATAATTGCAATAAATAATTAAAATAGAATTATACCACTTTTCATGGAACAATGGCTTCCTCCGTCGCCTCGGCTAAGGGGTTTAGCTCCTCATATTAATCACTTGCTCAAAATACATATTTGGTGTTCAAAAGTTGATTAAAAGAGTGAAAAGTGCTAAGCAGCGGATTTTGTAGTTACTGAAGGTCTAAAACAGAAGTCCGAGTTGTTGCTGAAGAGCTTCTGTGACTGCAGGAAGATGCGACCGTACCTCGTTGTCACTGAAAATAAGTCTGCCTCTGCGACTGACTCTGAGGGTCTAATATCCTTCGTCTTCTTCTTCGCAGCAGCAGCAGGAAAGTTTCTGAACTCGACTCTGTTGATTTTTTTCTCGCTTCTCTATAGCTCTAAACTTCTCCAAACTCCCCCAAATTGTTCGTACCAATAAATATGACTCGAATCAACCTATATATATCCACTAAACCCCAAAATCACTCGAGTTAATCCAAATATTTTCGTTCTTTTTCAACCGCACGTTACGGGATTTTAATCTTCTTTTTACGCGTCAACTTGGTTTCCAAACTCTCTTAAACTCTCCCAGGACTGAATAAGGACTCCATACACTCCTATCTTGCCGTAATCTCTTCACAAATTCTTTTGTAAACCGAAAATAACTCAAATTGTGAATTCTCCCTGTTTTGCTCCAACACGGATTTCTATCCCTGTTTAATCGATTCTACAGCTCATACCATACTTGTTTATCCTTAACAGAGTTAACCCAACGAAAATCAGCCATTGAATCGCCTTAAAAATCATCCAAAATTCGATCAACCAATCTGCCAGTAAAGAAAAATATTTCCCGCCAAAAATTTATTTTCAAATGATGAAGATGGGTGCTAAAGATGAATTTGGGCTACACATAGCCATGGGTGCCCCTTATCCGCTGCTGGAGTCCGTATAACACTTGTCCCTTGGGGTGCATTTAGACAACTTTTCGAGCCGATTTTCCCAAAAATGTTTATTCCCCAAAAATACCTACAAAGGGATAAAATACCAACATTAGTACAAAAATGGGTACTAACAATATACACAATAGAGATGAAAATAGACACATAAATGCGTCTATCCTCCTTCGCATTTTTACCTACTTACTTTCTGCTTTTATGCTAAGGCTAGGGTGATACATCACAGTATTATTATCTAGGTGTGTAACTGGTTGACACCATATTATACATTGTTTGAAGGAGTTTGTCCATATACATGATTGTGTATTTCAGTGACTTGGTCACTTTTTAATGTTTGGGAAAACATTATTGTTTTCCAAATCTTGCCCATGGTTACTTGAAAGTTAAATGTTATTCCTACTGGGTACCCTTTTAGGGATGATGTACTAACTCTTTCCCACTTTCAGTTTCAGAGACAGATCAAAGTTGCGCAGCGAAAGCTTCAAGGGTTGAGTTCGTTAGTTGGTTAACTTCTGCTATGTTTATTATTTTGTATATTATATTTGTAAACTAAATGACTATTGTATATGTATCATTTGAGAGGAGTTCTTGTATATATATATTTCAGAGCAGGGCTAGTTTTTGGGTAAGTTTTGTAGCAGATTGCTTAATTGAATGTTTAAGTATATGATTTAGATCCTTAGTGCCTCTTTATTTAGTTTATCTCTTGGATTAGTCGGCTGCTAGCTTTAGGGGCGCTACAATTGTCATGCCAAATCTCTGACAATAAACTCATTGAACCAGGAAGTACCCATACCCAACCTGTACTAGGAAGAAGACGACACCAAATCTTGTATGCAATTTTACAATGTAGGAAAAGATGGTCCTGCGACTCAGTACCCGTTCCACACATGACACATGAGCTGTATAGGTTCATACCCTTGTGTTGCAGTGTATCTATGGTATTTAGCCTACCATGAATCAAGCACCACAATAAGATGTTTATTTTAGGTGGAACTGCAGGTCTCCAAATGAAGCGATATGGAAAGTGTTCCACTCCAAGATCAGCAACTAACCTTGCATCAATTCGCAACTACTGCCGCCTAACATAATAGGATTTGTGAAAATATACAGACGTTATGCACAAGAAATAATGGACATTATGCATGTTTCTACTAGTCATGCTAATCCCAAGGAAAAGACAGTCCTAGGCTCCACACCATTTAAGTATTTTACGAATCAAGCTGACACACACTTAGAAGCAGAGAAAAGGAGAACATTTTTTCTTGCAGACCTGCAGCACAAGGAAATCACATTGAATTGGTCTATTTTAAATGGTTGATACAATTTGCGTCTCGGGGGATAGCTGAAATGTCATACACTATTGAAGCAGAGAAAATTGTATGTTCCTGAAATGTCATAAAAAAATAGAGTATTGATTACAATAAGAATTAATGATATTGTGTGATTCCAAAGCACGGGAAAATTAGTGAGGATACGGGGAAAATACTAAAACTATCATCTATTTTAGAACATTCAAAAACCCCTAAAACATCAAGTAAAATGGAAGGGAGGGAGTAGTTGAATCTTGAAAAGTAATATCGAACCAAATATTGAAGTCAGTCTCTGATATGTTCCTCACAACAAGTTCAAGTGGCTAACACATCTGACCCATAACTACAGCTTACTTGGTCTGCATATATTCATTAGACTGATATAGCTAGCTTAAAGAGTTTCCTTCCGAAAATATTGTTATACGATAGTCGGCGGTTCATTATCGCCAACCATTAGATAACAGAATATTGGTGGGACTGCATCAACAGGTACCACGAATATGGTGGGAAATCGACTTTCACTAGGCAGGATTATTGAGTCCTCTATTTTCTCCAATTTTTTTGAAGTTGAATTTTGTTTTTGGTGGTGTAAATAAAACGTGGTGTATGATTTCACCTCAACTCTTCTCTTCAATTCTTCAATAAACAGTGCCACAGGCACCGGCTACATGTATGACTCACACAGGAGAACGTTTCAGATTGGACTTCAGTTTTTAAGGCCTATTACCCAGTAACCGATCAAAAAAATAAAGGCCCATTACCCAGTAACACAACACAGAAGTAGAAATTTCACGACTAACATCAAAACCCTAGTTTCTTTTCAAAAAAAAAAATCAAAACCCTAGTTATTGTTTTTTGAGCAAAAAACCTAGTTAGGATGGAAAGAAACAAACGAAGGAAAAACGAATAGAAATCGCACTATTGTTATTCCAAACAGAATGGAAGAAAACAAGGAGAAGAAGCAAAAACAAGAAGATAAAGGAGAAGTTTGTCCAGTTGGTGGTGAAGGGGTTGGTTTTAGTTTGTGAGATTCTGACTAGGCTGCCTACAAAATCTCTAATGCGATTCAAATGTGTTAGCAAACATTTGCAATCACTAATCCAAAAAGATGAGTCTTTCATTGATTTGCATTATTCACGGTCTCAAAAATAATCTCCCTCTCTTCTACTTGCGGGAGTAGTTGTTATCTTGCGACTGGCGAAAATGCAAGGGACTGTTTAGTTGGCGAAGTCTTGAATGTAAGGCAGAATTTATGGAGACGGATCAACGTACCACGTATTACACCCCGAAAGCTGGTAACTTCTATTTATGCGAGTGGTTCCGTATATTGGTTGTATATTTCCGGTGACAATCAAAGGTACTATATTCTCAAGTTTAATGTTGCTAGCGAAAAATTTAGCATAATTGATACACATTCTGATTTCAATCCATATACTTATTATTTTGGTCTAATGGAAGTAGACGGTCAACTTGCTATATTTTATCAATGTGTCAGCACCAACTTGGTGAACATTTACACATTATACGGTGGTGGAAAAAATGATGAAAACAAACAGAACGAGAATACTACTAAAAGTGCAGCATCTACTAACCGCATTGTCAGTCTTACTGGTGAATATTACTGGAGTGAAAAAGAGACCTTCACTTTACCAGTTTCTATTTGGCGTGATTCAATCCGGCACACTCCAAAGACAGACTTGTTTATTATACAATCCTTAGACGATGATTTCTCATTCTATTTTTACAACTGGAAGACAAAGAGTATTAGTAGCAGCAAGATTGAGATAAGCGGTCTTTCCTCATCATTGAAAGGTAATAATGAATTTGATTTCTATGTTTACACACCAAATATTTTCCCTGTAAAATGATCGTCCTGCAAGTTCTTCAATGGGCTATATTCCCTATGTATAACTGGTATCTCTATTAATAAGGTTTTTTTTTTGCTAGGAAAATAAATTCATTCATTAATAAGAATCAACAGCATTATGGAGAAAGTATGGACAGTTGTCCTCATACCATTCTCCTGATACATTCATAACTCTGCTATGTTTTGCAGCTATATCAGCCAAGCTGTTTAAGTCTCTCTTAAGGTGCTTAAACCTAATAATAATAGTATCTTTCAAAAGGAAAAGACAGTCGTCTAAAGCAGAGCAACAGGTCCAACTACTTTGGCCTTTGCAATTATTGAGATACGCCATGATATTTTTGGCATCACTAATCAAACAAATTCTCTGATAATTCTTTTCTTTGATCCATTTGGCAGCTTCAAGCAGAGCCATACTTTCAGCTTCCTCTGGATTGTTGGCCACTCCTGAAACTAGTTTACACCCCTTGAAACCACCTGTAGGATGCATAGCCACAATGCCAACACCAGATTTATTAGTTACTTTGTCAAATGATGCATCACAGTAAATAAGTAGACAGTCCTGAGAAACTTCCAGTGTACTAGAATCCTGAATTGGGATAGATACACTAGGATTAGAAATAGTATTAGGCGCTAAGTGACTGATAGTTTCCTCAGCTATTCTAATAGCATTTCTAGCTGTGGTGTGGTGATTAATCGACATTTCTTGAAAAACATTAGCACATCGATCTTTCCAAATACACCATGCAGTTGTTATAACAGTGAAAAGTTGTTGTTGCAGATGACTAGTAGAAAGCCATTTAGTAATCCACTCCTTAATACTAATATCTGAGTCAGAATCCGGTAAAACATGATTACTCACAGATGTAATATCAGACCACACAGATTTAGAGAAAGGACAGTGTAATAACAAATGTTCTGGTGTTTCAGAGCTACCTGAGTTGCACATTTTGCAACTATCATCATGGTTGTAGTTATAACTAGCAAGTTTACTACCTGTGGGGAGTATGTTTTCTACACATTTCCAGAGAAATAATTTAGTTCTTGGAAGAAGAAAAGACTTCCAAAGAGCTTTATATGTTTCAATATCAGGGCTAGAGACACTGTTATGGGGAAGTTCATTAACAAGCAGTTTATAGACAGACTTGACTGTGAGTACTCCATTCTTGTTATATGGCCAGATAAGAGTATCATGTCCAGAAATGGGTATTCTCATATTAAGAATAGCTTGACAGTTTTCAGTAGTAAAGAAAGCATGTACTAAGGGAACATCCAACTATTGGTGTCTTGAACAATAAAATCGGAAACACTGTAATTAGGATTAGGGTAATTCACACATACAGGCATAGAAGAATTTGGAATTCAGTTGTCAGTGAAAGCATTCACACTATTACCATTCCTAATATCCCAGAGGGCATGCTGTTTGATTATGTCTAAGCCATGACATATACTAGACCAGATCCAAGACGGCTTCCATGGTTTTTTGTAGTGAAGTGGGTGACAATTTTTGAAGTATTTACACTTTAAATTTTCACCCACAAATCATCAGGATTCTAGATCAGCAACCAAGCAGTTCTAGTTAAAATAGCAAGGTTCATTTTTCTTAAATTCCTAAAGCCTAGACCTCCCTGGAGTTTATGAGTACATATATTATCCCATTGTTTGAAGTAGTAGCCCTTATGACCATTTTTGCCCCACCAAAAATCTCTTTGAGAACTTTCCATCTTAGAGATGATAGCATTGGGCAGGAGAAAGGAATTCATATGATAATTAGAGCTAGTTTTAAGGGTATGTTGGACTAGAACAGACCCCCTGATTGAGCTAATTGTTTACCTTTCCAATTAGACACTCTAGAGTCATGATGAGTGTTTAAGTGGGACATAGACTCAGTTCTATTCGTTTGAGAAAAAGAGGTATGCCAAGGTATTTTTCATTGAGTTCGATTTTCCTAACATTCATAGCTCTAATAAGAGAAACACAATGATCTGGATGAACATTTTTACTAAAAAAGCATCCAGATTTGTCAAAGTTTATCATTTGTCCAGATATGCGGCTGAAATCCTTAATCAGATCCATTAGGTTACTAGACTCATTATGAGTTGCCTTTGTAAAAAGAAGGCAGTCATTTGCAAAGAGTAAGTGAGAGATGCTAGGAGCATCTTTTGTAACCTTTAGACCATGGATGAGATGAGATTCCTATACATCGATGATATGTAATTTTCAAGGTTATAGGAGGGCAATGTTGCTTTTTAAGCCTCCCTGGTCTTTTGTTTTGATGGTCCTTCCAGTTTGCTTGTGTTCTTGTAATTTTCGTCTGTATTGTTTCGGTGGCTGGCTGCTTTTTGGCATGCTTGCCTTCTCTAAAAAATCTTTCTTTACCGGGAGGAGGAAAAAAAAAAAAAAAAAAAAAAAAAAAAAAAAAACTTTTTGTTTTTCTTAAGACTGTACACAGGATTTGTTCACTTATCATGCAAAAAAAATGGCACAATCTTTCGCTCATTTGCTAGTGATTATGCAAATATTTCCGTATGGCCGTACAGAGGATTTGATTGATAGCTCTCAACTTAGTAGCACATATGGTACAGTTCTTTGTTTCTCTAGCCAAGAAAAGCATCATCCGGAAGCAAATTTGAGACCCCAGATCAAGGCGTGCATGAATTCTCAAATGTACGTGTATGGAGATATATTTTTATGGGCATGTATCAGGATGAAAAAGTCTCTATCAGATAACTGAAAGTCTTTCGCTCCAACCTCAATTGGTACCCCATTAGCAACCCAAATTGATATCAGATATATCAGGACGTATTCATTTTCATTTTAATATAGATAAAAAATTGCGACACTCAAATTGGTACCTCATTAGCAAGGTTGGAAAATCTAATATATATATATCCGAATAGATTGTGACTACTGATAAGATGTATGTTGTTTCAACTACTCTTCCATCCTTGAACTGTGTTGATTTAGACTACTCAGTGCTCAAGTACAGTTCTCATTCCTTCCGATACTCATTTTTCTATATAAACTCATGAAACTAAGATCAGTTTCATCAAAACAAGCTAACTTCATATCGTTCAGGAGTTGTAACTATCAATCTCATCAGTTACCATCCATGGCTCATCACCATACTATTTCAGGTCTAGTTGGGAAACTAGTGACTGAATTGGAGGTTAACTGCAACGCTGACAAGTATTACAAAATTTTTAAGCACCATGAAGACGTTCCAAAAGCAGTACCTCATATTTACACAAGCGTCAAGGTTGTTGAGGGGCATGGAATTACTTCTGGTTGTGTCAAGGAATGGGGTTATCTTCATGGTATGCATATGCGTATAATTTGACACACAAAATAACCTGATTGATTGATATTGTTATTTTCACTTCATATCGTGCTTTTATAAATCCTGTTTGACTTATATTTATTACGTTCTTGTTTGTGCTTCCAGAGGGTAAAGAACTGTTTTTCAAGGAAACAACAACATACACTGATGAAACAAGGACAATACATCATAGCGCTGTAGGAGGAGAGATTATGAATGTGTACAAGAAGTTTGATGCAACACTTGTAGTTAACCCAAAGCCTAGTGGTCATGGTAGCATTGTGAGTTGGACTATTGATTATGAGAAGATTAATGAGGATTCTCCGGTTCCTATTCCATATCTAGCTTTATTCCATAAGCTCATCGAGGACTTGAACTCTCACCTCTGCGCTTCTGATTAAATTACCGTTATCGATGGACAATTTCAGTTGTTGGTGTGAATGGTTTGTGTGTTAATATTGCAGTACATATATATCTGTACTGTAAATATGCGTCCAGTGGTTTTCAGTATTTAGGGCCGGCATATAAATAAATAAAGACACTCCTACTCAAGTCTTTGAATTGTTTCTGTGTGAAATGATTGTAAAATACTCCAAATCCAAAAGTCTTTTCGAGTAGCAAGTACCGGGTCGATTAGAGAAAATCTCATTAAAAATATAACAAAGTTTTTACGCCGGCTTGTCAAGCCTTGCACAACCCACATTACGTAGGCAAATTCTTTGACACATTCCGTGCCGCAATGGTTAACCAGAAAGGGGGTTGACACACCACTCTAATTGGGTTTACGTATTCACGACCGTTAGAGTGGCATACCCACATGTTCCCTTCCCAGCGAGACATAGCAAGGAAAACCCGCTATCAGATGGTGTAACATGTTCGCTTCGTGGTATCCGCATATACCTTAATATCCGAGGATAGTTCAGGGAACCGAACATGGGACGGGACTGAAGAGGTAATCGGGCTTGCCGTTCGCCGCGCATAGCGGGGAGCCAACTATCACACAAGAACCAAACACCACTGAAGAGGATACTCATCATGAGCTATTTGTATATCAAGTATTTTAAGAGTGCAAATTATATAAGAAAAATATTCAGAATCTGATAGTTCTAAGTAAAAACCGTGCGTCCATACACTGAATAAACTTTAACACAAAACTGCGGTTGCAATATTAAGTAATTTTAGGACTACTCAATCAATGTACAGGGGAAATATTTGGTGTGAACCATGCACTAATACTGAAAAAAAAAATCAGCCCAAATTTGTTGGGGCATTTATTATTAATTTACAGGAGAAATATTTGGTGTGAAAGTATAGAACTCGAAATCATCCTAGTAGAAAAAATTGTCATTTTCGTCTGTCAAACCTGACGAGAGCTCATTTAACTTAATCTTGTTATTGCTAAGACTTTTCTTCTTCCAGTCATAATAGCATAACGAGAGATCATCATCATCTAAGGATTTTATAAGGAACAAGCCTGCAGTCCCTGGAACATGTCGAATTGTTAAATCTTTCTGATCAGATCTCCATGTGTAAGGAATTGATTTCCATTTGAAAGGTGCCACTGGGATGGTCTCTTCAGTCCAATGGTTACAACAGACTCCTGCAACGGTACTAGTAGACACTGCTAATAATTCCCTCGTCTTGTTTCTGATTGTCTCCAAACAGACACATGCTTGTTTCGAATATGTTTTTATTCCATGGTTCGACTTGTTCTCCGAATTGTTTATTCTCACCTAATAACCTAGTTAATCTGCCATCTATTTCCGTTAGATTAGATACATAGAAACGGCCAGTGATGCTCAGGTGTGGAGGAGTACCAACTAATCTGAACTTCTCACTGCCAACGTCAAATTCAATAAAATATGATTGAACTGTAGTACGATTCGGGGCATACCAACGTGCACTAGCAGAGTAATTCTCGCAATGCCAATATATGGAACCCCTCGTATAAACAGAAGTTACGACATTGTTAGGTTATTTATTTGGCAGGACGACATCAATTTTTCTCCATGAATTCTGTCGCACAGTCAATACCTCACCAACAACATCAACACTCTTAACATCAGTCTCACGGTTACGTCTATACAAACGCCACAATGCAACAACTTTGAATTCTTTTGTCAGAGGATCATATCCAAATGCATGCTTTAAAAGAGTTAAATTAGAATATTTGTATAGTGCTCGTTCTTCATCTACTTGTTGTTTAATGGCTGATTTTATCCATGGCGTGGATTCTCTGGTGGTAACGTTATATATGCAAGCGCGATAATAATCCGTGTCCATGAAGCAAATCAACCTGTCAAGGCTGGATACACGATGCTGGCTATAAGAAGATGGTGCAATCCATTTACTGGTGGCTCCAACTGATACTGCTACACATCCATCTTCGTTGTCAGATGATGTTATTAGTAATTCTGTTGTTAACAAACACCTTGGCTGCTTTGTATACCGAGGCTTCCCAACAAGAAGAAGAGATGTGCGTTGATTCAGTTGTGATGAGTGTATATAATCAATGAAGAGCTGATCTTCATGAATAAGAGATTGATAAAGTTTGGATACGCACTTGAACCTCATGAGATATCTGATAGGAAGTCTACTCAATATCTCAAAAGCGATTCACTCATCACCAAGTTGAAAAACTACTTCTTGTTTCTCCTCCACCGTTTCCACACTGTATGTGCCGCACCTTTTCATCTTCACCTTTCTACTTTCAAACTTGATCTCCTTCCTTGCAAGGTTTAGCACTCGGCCTCTAGACTATATATATACACGTAAACAAGGTTATTTCTTCTCAGTTCCATTAGGAAACAGACACAGAGTTGAGTGGAGAATACTCAAATTAAGAAAGTCCTTTCTCGACTTTCTTTAGGAAACACGTACATAAGGAATTGGAATTTCTAAATTTGAGAGATTAACACGTTAATAAGTTGTATGCAGTAATCTTTCCCTTTCGAGCTTTGATCGTCACCCACCGTGGACACGGTCATCTAATCCTACTATGTACACATTCCACCTTACAAATTCCAAATCCCCAAGGTTTAACCTAGCACATATTAAAATTTGACATTTTCATTCGATTGGTTGTGATCGACTGTCCCTAGCCGGTTTTCCACGATCAGCAAAGTTTGGCCTAGCCGATTAAGAGTGTACAGAAAAAAAAACATAGTGAACATCCATAAGACCTTGTCTAATAAAAAATAGGAAAAAAAACCTGGCTAATTTGGAGCCTATAAGAATTATTTGACGCCCATTACTAGAAGATAATAAGGGATAATAATAAGTAAAATAAAAATCCCTTATCTCATAATGACTAATTTACCCCTAATTAATTAGTCTTAATTTACACGGTCAACTAGTCTTACTATGTACACATTCCACTGTACAAAATCCAAATCCCCAAGGTTTAACCTAGCACAATTTTATTCGATTATTTGGGGCCTATAAGAGTTATTTGAGGTCCAGCACTCAAGTAAAAAAGGGTTATAATAATAAAATTAAAAACCCTTTATCCAACTATTTATCATAATGATTAATTTATCCCTAATTAATTAGTGTTAATTTGAGTGATTAACCGATGTTTAATCTTGTTAACTTATGAATCAATTATTGTTAATTCATCATCAAAACATGAAATCATTACGATCCTCTTCAAAAATCATCAACCCATAATCTTTGGATGTCTATGCACTCTTAGACAGATTGATCTTGATGTTCTTGATCCTTAAAGAGCATCAACCGAGAATCAGTAAATTTTCATGCATTCGTAGACCGATTCTAGGTCATTGTTTTACATTCACCAAGAAAACTAGGAATCGGTGCATAAGACTTATAACATAGAAAATTTATGAAATTAATTAGTGTTGATTATTCATCAAAATATGAATTTTTTTTATTTTTTTTTTGATGTTCTTGATCTACTGAGAATCGGCATATGTTCTTTTTTTTTTATGTTTTGATTGAACAGAAATTATTGATACAATCCTCCAAAGTGTCGATTTACAAAAAAAAAAAAAAAAAAATCAAAAAAAATGTTTTTTCACATTAAAATACGTCCACAATCGGTGGATATAGTTCCCCCATGTAGCGATTGTAAAAAACTAAAATTCGAGAGTTTTTCTGTAACTTTTTTTTTTTTTGCCATAATCAGTTTACATAAATGCCCTTATCCACCGATTATAAATATGGCATTTCTTCGACTGTTTTTCTCGTAACTTCTTTTTCCGAAGTCGGATGACCTCATTTTTTTCCGTTGAACTCGTATTTTTATTCTCTATAATACAGAGATAAAAAATTATAGATTTGGACAAGTTCTAATTAGTCTTGGATCCAAGAATTCCATATTTGCATCCCATATTCTTAAATCAAGAAAATTGGTCATTTCCTTTACCTGTAATCGGTCTATATGAATGTCCACATCAACTGACTTTGGGTTTGATGCTCTTCAACCAAGAAGAACATCAATAAAAAATCGATCCACGTGGTCATGAACATTGACCGGTTGTGGTTAAACACAGAATCAAGATTCTTTGTGATTTTCAATTTTAAATGCATAATTAAATCAATCACACGTATAATTAAGAGTAATGGGTTGCAATTGGCGATGTTTGGTTTGAATTCTTTTATAAAAAGAGATGATGAAATATTGTTAAAATCGGTCGACGTAGTTATGATCAACAAATGATGTTAAGTTTTAATTTTAGTTTGCGAAGGATTTGAATAGGTTTTAATTTTAGAAGGATAAAGCTTAGGATTGATTTTAATAGTGAGAGTAACTTAGTACCACCTAGTTTACACACCTGTTACCCCTTTGTCTAGGTGGATGAAGAAAATGGTAGGCCTTAAACAATTTTCATAAGCCTCAAACTAGCCACGAAAAAAAATCAAGCATTATATCAGACAGCTGCGCATATTCCATTTTCTTTAATTCTCATATAACAAAAAGGTCCAAGTGTCCAATTGATTTGGTTCATCAATTAATGATTGTACTAAGATCTTATAGATTTCCTTTGATTTGGTTTTGCGAATTTAGCTGTATTTCTTTTCGTAGCCACCTTACACAATTCGAATTTATCGTGACACTATACCTTGAACGACATCCTATGAAGTGGAATTTTAAGAAGAGCTGACTCTATCAGCTTGAAAAGAAGTGCTGATATATTCAAATAGACTGACACTAGTTGACACGGTAGATCCAATTTGGGTTGTTTTCTTTTGACTATTAGATGTATGTTGTTTATCTTAGTATTATATGATTGGTTGATGTAGACTACTAAAGAACACTTCCCCACTATGTTGTTTACATACATTCAGCTCCAAATTACATACATTCGGCTCTCCATTACGGGATTTGGCAGGTTCCTTAAGTAAACATATTCCTTTCCTCCCTCCTCCGAGTGGGTCTTTTATGTTTTACATTTTTGCATGGTATTTTTAGAAAGATAGATATGAAGCAAAAATACAGAAAGCGATTTAGAAGTAAATTATCCGGACTATTTTTGCTGATTAAATGTTAACATTAGACAGGGCTCAATGGTGACTTTTTGTTTATTTTATAATAGGTAAACCAGGGGATTACTCTGACGTTACATAACAATACAACTCATAATGAGCCAACATTTTTTAATCAATTGATCATTTCATACTCGGTTTTCTGATGTAGGACATCTCGGCCTTAGTATTTTTCTTTATTTAGAACTCTAGTTATTTTAGGTAACGAGAAGCCTATATAAACAGGCACACGTTTAACAAGTGATGTCGACAAGCTTTGAATCAGTAAAACTTTGATGTCCTGTATAAAGGCTATGAGCTTTTGTTCCGATGGGTATCAAAGAGACCTGCAAGATTGTGCACACATTATTCGAGTTGGTCACGAGTTGCTGCAACTGTCATATGCGGGTTAGCGTTCAAAACAAGTTCCGAAGAATGCAAACCTTGACGACTATTTGGGTACAAAAAAATTGAACCGATACATAGATCTCTTGGACTCCCTTATCCAGTTAGTTCTATTAAATGAAGTTAGTGGTATTTTGGACACGTATGAACTGATGAAGTTCGCTCTCATAAGCCTTTACAAAGAGGCATACGTACAAACACTAAACTTGGGTATATTAGTTGGGGAAGATCATGTGGAATTAACATATTTTTTCAAGGATCAGTCCAGTCAGTCTATAATAGGTGCGAAAAGTGGCGACAATTTTCCAGGTAAAGGGTCCGTGACATACGTAAAGGTGGTAATTCATGCTGCTGATCAGTTTTGTGACTCTTTAAGGGAAATGGTCAATAAAGATGCACCAACAAAGTACTGTCCGAGCAATAACGTACACATTGGTTTTCCTGATTGCTATTCTCATGAGGAGATGGAGTTAATTGTTCCCAGAACTAAATGTCGGGGTGTTATCTTTTTTCTTGCTTGGTTGGGAAGATACACTCATTTTGATATAAACCCTGTGCAGTTGATTTTGAAATTTAAGAAGCTAATCCATGTCTTGGACCAGCAGAGGAACGAATCATTTGACTGCACATTCAAAGACGTAGCTCAGAATTTCGGAGAAGCATTATTTGTACTTGTGACTGCTGCTCGCAGGGTTGATTCAAATACAACCACTAACGATTTGAGTTTTCTGTTCGATCGCGGGAAGTCTAAATACGCATTTCATGATTCTTTGAACAATATTTCTTGGCTACTTCAGTTTTTCATCCCTAGAGCAATGACTTTTGTGTTTGATCGTGGTAATAAGTTGTTGGACGGAGGAAAAGATCTCATGTCTATGATGACAACTCGAGGTCGAGATTTTCTCAAGAAGGGTTTTCTGATGTAGGACATCTCGCCCTTAGTCTACAAGTTATCTTATTTCCTTTTTAGTATTTCTCTTTATTTAAAACTCTAGTTATTTTAGGTAACGAGTAGCCTATATAAACAGGCATACGTTTGTCTTAGGATAATCGATCTTTTATCAAACAATCTTTTATCAATCAATATTATTATCAATCTTTTAATTCATTTACATGAATTCTCTATCATCTTTTCTTTTATCTCTTGATTAATATCTTCAATTCTCATCCTTTTCGTCTCTTCTCATCCCTTGCAATCTCTGTATTTGCCTTCTTCCTATTCGTTCTACATTATTTTCTATATAAACTCATTCAACAACTAATATCAATTTCATTAAAACAAGCTATATAAATATCTGCACTAATCAATATCAAATTATCTCCAATGGCTGATCATCACCATACCTGTAGGGGCGAAATATCGCACAAAGCAAATACACAGCCTAATTTTAATACAAGTTATCATCAAATACAAAGAGCAAATATCTTCACTAATCAAGAAGAAAGAAATTAGGTGAAGAGTAATTACGCGATGACAAAGAAGAAGCATGAAGAAGCACGAAGAAAGAGATTAGGCGAAGAGTAATCATGCGATCGGTACTAGGCGACATTACCAAGACAAGCACGAAGTCACAACGCGAGGACAGCGACATCTCCCCAAAGCCTGGCGGATAAGACAAACTGAAATAAGATCAGCTAACAGAGATCTTGCATGTCATATTCAGTTGTCTTCTACTGGTGTATTTGCCTGTATAAGGATTCAAATGATAAAGAGAGAGGTAAGTTGGAGCAGAATTCAGTCAAGTAGAGAACTAAGAGACACTCATAGAGAAAAAAGAGAAGTCATTAGAGTTCATCTCAAGCTCATCTCTTCCATTGTTGTATCTCAAATATCCTTGTAATTGTTATAAGAACGTCATATATTCAATACAAAGTGTTTGAGAAAGATCATACTAGTGTCAAAGTGGTGTATAATCTCATTAATGTTTAAGTTAATTCTCATGACTTAGACTTTGTGTTGTTATCATCTCATTGGATGTAGTTGTGGGATTTTCCGCAACTACAATACCATTTCAGGTTTAGTTGGGAAACTAGTGACTGAATTGGAGGTTAACTGCAACCCTGACGAATATTACAAAATTTTCAAGCACCACGAAGACCTTCCAAACGCAATACCTCATATTTACACCGCAGTCAAAAGCTGTTGAGGGAGACCGAATTACTTCTGGTTGTATCAAGGAGTGGAACTATATAATTGTTATATGCTTACATACCGATCAATACATCAAAATCGCCTAATTTTTGTTCTTCCTTTCTCCTTATCGTGTGCTTGATTTACGGTTATTATATCAACGTGTTTGTATACATATGCAGAGGGTAAACCACTTTCTTGCAAGGAGAGAACCACGTATGACGATGAAGCAAGGAAGATACATCACAGTACAGTAGAAGGAGTATTGTTGGATGATTACAAGAAGTTCGACGCAACACTTGTTGTTAATCCAAAGGCTGATGGACATGGAAGCATCGTGAGCTGGGTAGTTGAGTATGAGAAGATTAATGAGGATTCTCCAGTTCCTATGGCTTATCTAGCTTATTTCCATAATATCATCGAAGACTTGAACTCTCACCTCTGCGCTTCTGAGTAAATTATCAACCGAATTTGCCCACAGGATACATATGCACTGATGGCCGATTTCAGTGTTGGGTGGCGTGCATATATACGTCCATACTGCTAGGACGTACCTATTAATCATTTTGTGGCCTATTTCAGTTTTCGGTATAAGTTGTTTGTGTGATCATATTGCGTGCATACATACATACATATATACTGGAACTCTGCAGGTACGTACGTATGAATCATTCCGTTTTTTCGTTGATTGGACGAGCTCATATATTGTCCTCTATACTAAGGGGCATATAATAAGCCACTTAACTACTCAGGTAACTTGAATTGCTAATGTATGAATTGTTTGTAGAACTCTCACTAAAATCAATTATATGGTGATTAGGCAGTGGTAACAAGCTAATTACAACACTCCATACCAGTATTCCCATATAGGATTTCTGATTGGAAACCCATCTGCAAGGAGTTTCCAAACTAGAGAGACCTGCAAAGGAAACCAGATTCAGAAATAAATAAATTACATATGACTCGGTTATTGATAGAGTAAATAAATCTTTCATTTCTTAAAATCCATCTTGTGATTCAAAATCGCTATGCAATGTGTATCCTCCTCCGGGAACCCTTTTGACATTTGGACAAACTTCCAAACTCTCAATTATACCTTAAAAATGAATCCCATCGTTTACTAAATCATTCAGTTGTTCATTTTTTTTTTTTTATGCAAAGCTGTAAAAAGAAAGTATAGAAAAGACATGTTACAATTATCTCTACATAGCTAGAGTAGCATGAATGAGGCAGGTCATTCTATTATTAAGAACTTGTAGAAGCCCCCTTTGTAGCCAACCTACCCGGCCAGTTACCAAGCCACAATCGTTATCTTCCTTGCAAATATGAGAATACCTGAATTGTAACAACCAGAAGGCAGAAGTAATTCCCTCAACAGCTTTGACGCCGATGTAAATGTGAGGTATTGTGATTGGAAGGTCTTCGTGATGCTTGAAAATTTTGTAATATTAGTCAGGGTTGAAGTTAACCTCCAATTCTGTGACTCTAGTTTTGCAACTAGTCCTGAAATGGTACGTTGATTGGAGATAATTGATATTGATTCTGCAGATATTAAGCTAGCTTGTTTTGATGAAATTGATCTTAGTTGTTGAATGACCTTTCTAGCAAAGTTTTTCACCCATTCCCAAGCCTGAAATCATATTTAAGTAGCTATTGGATTTACAAACTACAATACTCACTTCAGAGTTCCATCTGGCCAGATTGATTTCACTTCTCCTTCTTTTTAAAGAAAATCATAGATTAAGAATTAACAAAAGATACATTGTTTTGACTATCTCTAAATGAGAAAGCCTTACAAAGAGAAAAAATTAAGATTACAAACATAAAACAATGAACAACTACACCACCGATATACCGCACTTTCAAATTCAGTTAAAGCTAGCGGATTAGCATACAAAATTGCACAACAGCTTGTAACCATTTTGGAGGTAAAAAATGCGTATACGCATCACATCCCATCCACCAGTTTGATGAAATATTACATGATTTTAGAAGGAAATCATCTATTCTGTCTGCATCAGACACAAAAGGAAACTTCATTAACAAGACTACAAGTTGAGGCTAGAAATTAGGCGTCTTTTCTTTGCAATTCTTTTAGAACGCACTGTCTTTGAGTTGTTATCGATAGGTTCTTCAACCAGAATTGCATCGTGTTGCACTGGAGCCGTGACAACTGACAAGTTTGTGTCACTCTTAAGAAGCAGCAAACCACCACCACATTTCTCATGAATTTTTTTTCTCCCCATGAGTAGGGGAGTAATCTTAGTTTCCAAGGCGGAAAGTTTCTGTTTTGCCAAGACCAGCTGCTGCTCAGCGTCAGTCACTTGTGCCATTGCCTGATTCTGCTCCTTTAATGATTCCTCAAGCTTCTTCCCCTCGGAAAAAAATTTCTTAATGTCTTCAAAACGCTCACGGAGCCAGCCAATGTTGAATTCAAGTTTCTCTGCTAGTTTTATATTCTTCTCCCAATCATCAATAAGTTCTTCAGAAACCTCCTCGAGAGGGCAGCCATTCATTGCCCCAATAACATCCATTACTTCAATCATAACGACTACTTGGGATTCATAAAAATCTGTAAGAACATGGTTAGAAGCAATGTGCCCATACTTCAACCAGATGGCTTCATACAATGACGCGTGTGTTTTCTGTACGCTGAACCCTCCAATGTCTTCAAAATCCTCATCCGGAATTTTTCCACAGTGCTTACCTTCTTCATATAGTTGGCCAGCACCTACTAACTTACCTTGGTTTGTTGCACTTGAAAGTGCAACCTCAGCTACAGCTTCCACCACCCCTGTAAGTTCACTTGTTTGCATTGGCGCTGGAACCGGGTAGATAGTTTCTGTAGGCATCTCGACTTCAGCAACCACACTTTCACTCTGGTCTACCTCAATTAAATTACTTGTGTGCGCCTGATCGCTGAGGTCTACTTCCTCCATTGATGCTAAGGTCAAATTAATAAATTAGTAATGGAAATGGGTCATTCATACCAAGGCAAAAAACAAATCAACAGGATCAAGTTGTTGCATTTTGGACCAGATGATAAAAAATTGGTCATTATTGAGTATCAGAGTATATGATTTCTTGAATTTGGTATTATTGAACACCCAACTCAATTCTGGATAACACATTACAACAGATTTCATCATGGGTTTCTAGATTTGAATCTATTTCATTCATTGATTGGATGCTCAAATCCAGGGTAGTTGCAGCAGTCCAGCTTAGTAGCCACAATGTGGGTTCATTTCCAAACCACTCCAATTACAGATTTGAATCAGAAAAACTGGTTCAGGTGATTTATCTTAAATACCCATTCAAGAAAAAAGGCGATTTATCTTAAAAATCATAGGAAACAAGTCTATGGAACTTCAAAATCATAGAAAACAAGTCTATGGCGTGTTGATTAACAGGGAACACAAATATACATACAAGTGATGAAGCAAAAGACTGAAATCACATTAAAAAAACGATCTAAATCAGATAGCAAATGGATTGAGAACCAACCTGATTTCGCTAATTTCCAATGATGCGAATCCGAACACCAGAGATTTTGAGATCTAATAGGGGAAGGAAAAAAAGGAAATGATGAGAGAAAGCTTAGTTCACTTAAATGACGGCTGCAAAAAATTTAGGGCACCTTGATTTTAGGGTATCATATATAAGAGAGGGATAGAAAATCAAACGGTTGGGATATTCTTAAAATTCACATTTGTCCTAAAGATCCAATTAGGTTATTTAGTAAGGGTTGGACCACTGTGGACATATATATTGTGTCACGCGACACAATTTCTGTCGTTGAACGACCAATGTCCGCGACAAAACTTTGTGTTACAATAGAGCCGCAAGATTAATATTGCCGCGCACAATGGTTAGAATTAACGAATTTTTCTATAAATACAAGCATCTAACCCGGTGCATGCGCACCGACTGTCTGGAGAGTGTCTACTTTCCAGACGGTCGAAATTTGATTATTAGACATAGTTTATCACTCTTTTTTTAATCAGAATCTTAAAACCTTCCGTTGATGCCGTTCTAGACACTCCCATATCCATGAGTAAAAGTGGATTTGGAAAATAGATGCCCACATGCTGTAGGATTTGACCCTGCCACTTGTTGATTGTCATAGCAAATCATACTTTAAAAGGAAACTGCCTTCTTCTTGATACAAAAGGTAAGTTCTACTTTTTGCAAGTCATTTCTCATTATTATCATCGACACGTTTTCTGTCTCCAACACTTCATGGAAATTGGTGTAGTTAATCATTCCTCTAAGATACAACTTCAAATGCTTACCAAAACAACATCATTTCTCTATATACTTTGTTTACGATTCTACTGCGCAAAACAATGAAAATTGTCAACCGTTTTGCATACACTATATGATCCAAAAACTCGTATTGATGTGTTTCATGAATTTCATCAAACATGTGCAGTTTTCAGAACATTCAAAGTAAGGACGGTTGTCCAATATTTTGCATATACAAAAATGATTCAAAAACTCGCAGTCGGATTAGGAGATTAAATTATTTATAAACCAATATTTTGCATAAAAAAATGATTCAGAAACTCGCAGTCAGATTAGGAGATTAAATTATTTAGAAAACATAGTTACATATGATCGTGCAACAATAAGAAATGTTACTTACTTTTACAGACGGAGCAACTGGGAAATGGTAAGGGTTTGAAAACAAAACCGCTGTTAATGATTTTGCATGCTTTGATAGAATCAGAGTAGGTACTTCTTTTTCTGTATAACGAATAATAGAATTCCATCTTTTTATCGATCGTTCATACACATGTAACATATATACTTTCATGGTGTCTCCATCTCTGTTAAAACCAACATTTTCATCTTGCCCAACCTCCTGCCACTACTTCTATATTTTGGTGAGATAACACAGTCCCCTAAACTTCCTGATACCCGCTATCAATTTTTTGGTTTCTAATTTACACCGTCTTGTTTTTCCGAGTTGCCGACTGACGTTATTCATCATCCACTTATGTATGTTACATCTCTTTCAAGCCATACGTCACTCTCCTCCACCTCTCTTCTTAGTGGGCAAAGTTAGTGCAAACTTTTACATCCATTCCGTTAATTACATAATGTATAATATGATCAAACAGGAATTCGGTCAAATACAATATTTGCAATTTAGAGAGTTGAATAACAAGAAATCATTACCTTGAAAGTGTTTCATGTTTTTTGGCCTTTTTTTGTGCAAACTATTACATCTTTATACTTTTTTAAAATTCAAAATTCTTGTAAAAATCGCACAATAAAGATTATCTCAAGCTTCCGCTAGAGTTGGTGTTCCAAAATAATTTAATGGTTAAAGATGCATTTAGTTGTAGAAATTATGTATCTTTTACAGCTGATGCTATTAATGGTGCACAATAACATGGTGCAATCTCTTGACAGTTTTCTTCCTCTTCTTCTGAAATTGCGGTTTCGAATTCTGTCAAATATTTGTATAACTGATTAGAGTTCAAAATCTTCATCCGGATATCTGGTCCAGGTAGGATCACGGCGGGTTTTGGGTAATGACCTTTATACCATTTCATTCAACTAATAGAGGTTGGACCTAATAAAACTCACCAATAATCCTTACAAGCAAGTTGCGTCCCATGCACAATCGACACTGAATATATTAATCAGGATACACAAATCCAGGAACAAAGCAGTCATTCATCAGCCAAGCGTCACTCGTGGTAAAAAAGTGGTTCTCATCATGATTATCTTATTTTCGCATTAACACTAACGGCCTAGGTATAATTTCGGGATGTAATTGAAACAAAGTGTTTTGGTTCCTTTTGCCCCCGGTTGAGTATTCATTCAACTGTCTCGGAGTCACCATATAATTTTCTTGCTCTTTCTACAATAACATCTAAAGAGTCATTCATTACAATTTGATTGACGCATTGTGGGATCGTATTGTCCCAAAATAAAGTTGTGAGGTTTTCCAGATGGCTCTTGTCCGTCGCCAGATTGGCCAGTACGTCCGCCGCTTAGTTGCCTCCTTTTAGGTGTGGGTGACGCTGCATTGGGGTATCTGGCGCATATTTTCTTGGTTTCAACGATCATTGATGTACCGCTGTTGTGGTTAGGCATCGAAGTAGATTTTCCTAATCGGTTTCAAATTGAACCTTTGGCCAGTTTCTTTCTCTTGCCGTTTTGGGTGCTATTAACATTGTCCAAGACTCATCCGAAAGGGAGGTGGTGATCCCAAGTGGATGTGCTACGATTATTAGGGTGTTGGCAGAAGTATCCCTGCATATAAAACCTTCTCGAGCAAATCCGGGAAGTCCTCACACTGCTGTATCTGTGTTGATCTTGATCAAATCTAGATTAGGCTTGACTCAACCTATTGAGATTATTGAAGAAGTTTGTGCTCCATTTCCTTTGTTTGCGGGAACTAGTAATCCAGGTAACACATGAGGGAGGTGCTCTTGTGCCCAAGAGAACTCTTGCTGAAGACTGAAAGTCATCTGTGTAATGTTGTCTAGATTTGGTTGCATGTGTTGATAGATATGATCATTCCTAGATATACATAAGGACTTCAACAAGAAACTGAAAGTTGTATTGATCGAATGATGAGTTTTCAATTGCAGAATTTGTGAGATTGTCATCTAGGGGTTAGGAATGTGTGGAAGATTTTTATTTGTGATTACCTAAGTATGGTGTCAGGAATGTGTGGAAGATATTTATTTGTGATTGCTATAAGTATGGTGTCATTGTGTTACCTATATAAGAACGAGGACTTATATAGGTCATTATGAAGTAAAAATGAAAACTTACCAATAAATTTGTAGTAATTGCTGAAATGGCCTTACGTTATTTTTTTGTTTTACTTATTTTTTTGTTTTGTTTTACTGTTATTATTTTATTTTTTTTAAATCTTGCTCTTTGATTTTAATATTCTTTATATTTAGTTCAGTTCCGCTTTTTTCTTTTCTTTTTTAACCGAACCTTAATATGTTCTTCATATGCAAAGAATATGTTGATATTCGGCTAGGGAAAAAAACCTAGTCGAACCTCAATGTATTCTTCATATGCGAAGAACAAGCTAGAGGTTCGGCTAGAAAAAATAGGCTAAAAAAAAATCGACTTAGCCGAACCACAATATATTCTTCGCATACAGTGAGCAAAACTTTTTTTTTAAGTTCGGCTACGAAATATTTTAAAAAAAAATGCCGAACTTGGGTTCGGTTATGAAAAAAGATCAAATTAAATTCAGGATCAGTAAGAAAACAAGAATGAAAAACTTAGTAGAACCGTAAGTAATAAAAAAATGAAAATTATTCTTCAATAACGACGTTGTTTACTTATTCAAGACGCTTAAAAATTGGTTGTGAATCCATACCTCGAATGACAAAGTATGTAAATCTCCTTTTCACTGGATAGGCATTGCTATTATTCAGAATAGTTTAGGGGCTCAGTTCGTTGCAAGGATCACAACCATTTTCTTGTTACTCTTTTTTCATTCAATAAAAGTTATTTATTCTCTATATTAAAAAAAGAAAAAGAAAAAGAAAATAGATTTGCTCTTACTAGGTTACCCCTCAACCCTAAACAATGGGTGACCTAATAACTTCATGGTCCCAACAAAAAAAAACATAATGCCCAGAAAAACATTCCTAGTTTGGGGCCTAGGGCAATTATTTGGGGCATGTTACTAAATGACAAAAAATGTCATTAGAAATAAATTTCACACAACTCCTTACCCAACTATTATGTTACTATCCACTTTACCCTGATTAATTATTGTTAATTAATGATTTTAGGTGTTAATTAACCGTGTTAGATGTAAGATCACCTAATGCAAATCGATCTTAAAAACGTCAAACAACTGGAAAAAAAAAATCAGAAATACCATCCAGAATCGGTTTACGTTAATGCACTCTTAGACCGATTTTGGGTAGTGTTCTTTGGTATTCAAGAAGGGCACCCAGAATCGCTTAAAGTATGCCCAGATAAATCCGATTCTCACAATCGGTCTTTTGTGTCGTCATAAATAAACCAAATGTTTCATTTTCGTAAGAAATTTGTTTTCATTCATTTCAAATCTGCTCCTTTTTGTAGGAATCACGGATGCACTTAGCACGTGCATCAAGCCTTTGAACCCCTAAGTGACCCTAGTGGACGAGTTATAGTCTCGTGAGGGTTTACAAGAGGTGTACCCGTAAAACCTTTACTCTAAAAGGACTAAAACTATCAATCTTTTTCCGAGGAATCCTAATCCGATTCACCCATCATAAAGTCCGACCCGTACTCTGAAATTTTGGATACCATGAAGTGATAGCTTTCATCAAATGTGAATCCTTCCCCCTTTTCCTCCAAGTAGCACGCTTTTACGGCTTCATGCTACAAAACACAATACAAACTTACTTCGTTAGTTACAAATTTATAAAAGTAGATTATGTAAAATAAACCATAAAAATACTCACAAATTGTTGAAGGGACATGTTAAAGTTGCTAGCGTTCAAACTCCGTTGTTGGTTAGCTATAAAAGAAACTATCGCATCTGGAATGACTTGGTTCAAAATCTCTCGGACGAAAAGTGATCAACTCGACTTTCGGCGTACCATGCTTTTGGTGATTGCCAAATCTTCTACGGAGTAAAATGATGTCATTTCTTGTATGTGGAGGTATGAAATGAGTAGTTGTGGAGTATATGGAGTGGGAGCGAATAAAATGAGCAAGTTTGGGGAAAATTGGGTCCAAGGATGAGGTATCTTTATATAGAGAAAGACCCCAACGGCTAGTTTTTTCGAAAAAAAAGTGAAATAATTTGGCACAATCAGTCTTCTCCAATGCCCGTAAAAACCGATTATGTTTTCTTGCCCATCGGAATCGGTCTTTGTATATGGCAACATGAACCGATTGTGCGCCTGTGAAAAATTGGAATTTCCACCGACAGTAAGCGGTTTATATATTTGCACATGTAATCCGATTCTTACTAGAAAAAGATACAAAAAAACTGCATTTATAAGGCATGACGAATCGGATTACTGACACCCACATAAACGGATTTCTTGTTGAATCCTCACCAATCGGTTTATAGGTGGAGTTGAATAGCCCGATTGTTGGCCTGTAATTGCAAAACAACGTTTGAAGCATGCATAAACTTGTTTTGGCATAAACCCATTTTTTCACATGATTATAGTTAAAACCGTAAGTGCATTCAGTTCATAAACCTCTTAAACCATAATCATCTAAGAAACACACCATCCAAACCACTAAAAGTCTTAAGAACAAAAATTTAACACTAAAAGTCTTAAACTTATAACATAAAAATCCACATCATGGACATGCAGTATCACCAGGAGCAGCAACATCAGCTTCTGCAGCAGCAAAGGCTTCAGCTGCAGCCATTTCTTCAAACAAAATTTCTAGATGTCTATCGCGATCCCTCCCAGCTGCAATCGTATCCCTCCTTCTCCTCTAAAACCGAATGAGCTTAACAAGCTCTTCTATCTAAGCTTATGTGCCAGCGCGGGGGCTTGCTCCAAACGGGTCTCACGGCCATAGGCGAACTTTTAGAGGCTTCTGGGTTCTATGGTTTGTAACTCCCTGCGAAAATCCTCCTGGGTGAGATCTCGTGAATAAAATGCTAGGTGGCCGAAGTCCATATCTAAAAAAAAAAAAAAAGGAAAAATCTAGTTCAACAATTGGTACATAGGAAAATATATGTAATTCAATTCAAATAAGAAAAACATACAGGAATTTCAAACATCAAGAGTCGATTT
This sequence comes from Papaver atlanticum, assembly GCA_023531105.1. Taxonomy (NCBI): domain Eukaryota; kingdom Viridiplantae; phylum Streptophyta; class Magnoliopsida; order Ranunculales; family Papaveraceae; genus Papaver; species Papaver atlanticum. The sequence continues at coordinate 132,976 of JAJJMB010011750.1, read as the reverse complement.
ATGTTATACATATATAAAATCCGATTGTGAAATGAAATTTGAAGAGACAACATCAAGAATCGAATGTGATACATATATAAAAATCGACTGTGAAATGGAATCTGAAGAGACAACTTCACAATCCGTACATTAAACACGTACATAAGAACCGATTGTAGGAGCACAAAGTCCGAAAAAAAATCTACCCAGAATCGGTTTATGCTAATGCACTTATAAACCGATTCTGGTGATGTCTTTTCATATTATGATTTATACCCAGAATCGGTCGATGCTAGTCATCCTATAAACCGATTGCTCTGCATGCTCTTCATGGAACGAAGAGCAAAACCCAAAATCGGTTGATACGATAGATCGACATAAACAGATCCTCGGTAAAATCAGAGATTTTGATTTTCAGAGATTTTTATTCTGGGTAAAATCAAAGATTTTTATTTTCAAAATTGAAGTTTTAAACATGTAAATCAAATGCTAATAATAGAACGGCTTGATGGAAATTTACCTTTTCTTGGTTGGATCAGAGATCGTTGGAGAAGAAGATCAATTTTATTTTATTAAAGTTTATGAAATGTGGAAGGATTAGATGAGAACAGATAGTTTTTTTGCTTAAGTTTTTATGTTTTTGATTTTAAACTGAAAATGGTAAGGATTAGTATTTATATGGTTAGGATTTTGAAGCTAAATTAGTCTTTTTGTCAAGTTTAATACCCATAGCCATTTAGGAAAGGTGGGGAGGAATTTGATATACCAAGATATATGGCCTAAGCCCCAAACTAAGAAGGCAAAAAAAAATCGTCCATAATTAATTTTCCACGAGGAGGAAGAAAGAGAGTGCCGATAACATGAGGAGGGGGCACGTTTATGTATGTCTTTAATAATAATTTAATCAGACCCATGATTTTCATATTTCCAGTGCATCTGCTTCTTCTTCTCTTTGATTTGGAATAAATCTCAAGATCACCAATAAGTCAACGGGTAACCGAATTCTCCCTCTCTCTTGATCTTGGTTTTGATTTTAGTTTGTCTTTCTCACATTTTGTAAAGAATCCTTAAGGATTTGTATGTTCTGCTAAGAGAGTTAAAAAATCTATACATGATTATTAAAGTTCTGAGAATTTAAGAAATGGGTTTCCAAAGAAATTTCTTCCCTTTGGTTTCTAGTTGTAGTAGGAATGTCTGTTGTTAAATGTATGCTCAGCTTGTGCTTTTACTGTTGACTCCTTTCTTAATTTACGTGTTGCTTTAATCCGATGTATATTTAACAGAAAATCTTATCATGGGGAGAATACTGGATCATATGGGTGCTTGCTTAGACAGTGAAATCAAGATTGTTATATTGTCGATTTCGGTGTTTGCTGGGATTCTACTGCAAATGCTGGTAAGTACTACTCTTCCTTGGAACTCATTATGTACCTAGCACTTTCATAATGCAGGTCTGAAAAAATAATTTGATCATTTGTTTATCTTGTACGTTGCAGGCATCTGCTTTGTCCAATAACGGCTGGTTGCTGATCTTAACAAGTAAGTTACGTTCTATATACCAATCATACTACGTACTAGTATATTGTTTGTCTGGAGTGCTATTTCCTTTGATCTGAATGTGGAACTCATGCACATTTCAAAGCAAGCAGGATTATTTTATTAGATGACTTACTTCCAATACCAAAATGGAGAATTTGAACCTTGTGATTGATCGAAATTTTTACTTATTAAATCTCTCCGTAAGCATGCACAAATTGCTCAATGTTGTTTTACTGCCATCAATTCTTTCCTATACCAATCTGATTGTCTCTTTTGCAACTAGCAAGTGCTGCGGAAAAGGAAAAAATAATGCAGTAGTCTCGCCTGCTTTTAATCAAAATTTTGCATTAAAATTGCCAAAGTAACACTAGTATGATGCTTTCCTGCAGTGATTTTATTGTATGTGCTTCTGCCGATGCCTCTGATTTTCCTCAGTGGGAGCGGGTAAGTTGGAATGTTTTTCCAAAGTGATTCCCTTCCTACTATTGTTTTCTTTCATTATTCTGAAACTTCTTTGAGCAGCTGGGTTGGTGCAGCAAGATTTTGGACTGGATTATTGCTGGTCGGAAACATAGCAATACCAACTATCTTAAAGCATGCAGATGTAATTGGTTGGGGATCACTGGCAATGGTACTTTCATCCTTTTTCATTTTTATTTTAGCGATACTATATACCATCAAATTGAACTATGAAGACGACGAGTACACTAGATTCTGAGATAACTACGACTATGACCTTTTCTCCAAGTTTCATTTATAGCGAGAACAGTGGTTTTATCTGTGACTTTCATTCAATTTGTCTATAAATACAGAGAAAAAACTGTTCATCGATTTCCGCACTTAAAATGTGAGGTATTGCGTTTGGAAGGTCTTCGTGATGCTTGAAAATTTTGTGATATTTAACCTCCAATTCAGTCACTAGTTTCACAACTAGTCCTGAAATGATATGGTGAGGATCAGCCATTGGAGATAATTGATATTGATTAATGCAGATATTAAGCTAGCTTATTTTGAGAAATTAATCTTAGTTGTTAAATGTCCTTTCTAGCCAAGTTTTCACCCATTCCCAAGCTTGGAATCATATTTCAGTAGCTATTGGATTCACATATTACAAAAAAGAAAAGAAAATTAAGAATCCAAACCAAGAACAACTAAACCGCCGATATACCTCACATTCAAATCCAGTTAAAGCTAGCGCATTAGCCTACAAAATTGCGCCAACAGCTTGAAACTATTTTGGAGGTAAAAAATGCATCCCAGCCCATCACCAGGTTGATGCAATATTACATGATTTTAGAAGGAAATCATCCATTCTGTCTGCATCACACTCAAAAGGATACTTCATTAACTATAAGACTACATGTTGAGGCTAGAAATTAAGCGACGTCTTTTTCTTACAATTCTTTTAGAAGCTACTATCTCTGAGTTGTTGTTGTTGTTGATAGGTTCTTCAATAGGAATTGCATCCTTTTGCACTGGATCCGTGACAAGTGCCAAGTTTGAGTGGCAGTTAAGAAGCAGCAAACCACCACCACATTTTTCATGAAATTTTTTTCTCCCCATGAGTAGGGGAGTAATCTTAGTTTCCAATGCGAAAAGTTTCTCTTTTGCCAAGACAAACTGCTGCTCAGCCTCAATCACTCGCGCCTCTAACTCAGCCTGTTCCATTAATGTCTCCTTAATCTTCTTCTCCTCAGCAAAATTTTCCTTAATATTGTCCAAGCGTTCTCGAAGCCACCCGATGTTGAATTCAAGTTTCTCTGGTACTTTTATCTTCTCTTCCCAATCAGCAATCACTTCCAAAGAAACCTCCTCCAGAGAGTAGTGATTCATTTCCAGAATACAATCCATTAGTTCACCGACAACGACTACTTGGGAATCATAAAAATCTGTAAGAACTTGGTTCGAAGCAATGTGCCCATAATTCAACCAGATCAGTTTATACAACGATGCTTGTGTTTTCAGTACGCTAAACCCTCCAACGTCTTCAAAATCCTCATGCTGAATTTTTTTGCAGTGCTTACCTTCTCCATATAGTTGGCCTGCACCTGGAAACATATCTTGTTTTGTTGCACTAGAAACTGCAACCTCAGCTACAGCTTCCACTACTCCTGTAATTTCACTTCTTTGCATTGGCGCCAGAACCGGGTAGATAGTTTCTGCAAGCACACCTACACTCAGGTCTACTTCCATTAAATTACTTGTGTGCGCCTGATCGCTGAGCTCTACTTCCTCCATTGATGCTACGGTCAAATTAAATTAATAATTATTAATGGAAATGGAAATGGGTCATGCATACACCAAGGCAAAGAACAAATTAACATGATCAAGTTGTTGCATTTTGAACCAGATGATAAAAAATTGGTCATTTCTTGAATTTGCTATTATTGAACACCCACCTGAATTCTGGATAACACATTACATTTGATTTCATCATGGGTTTCTATATTTGAATCTGTTGCATTCATTGATTGGATGCTCAAATTAACAGGATCAAGCACAGCTTTAGTGTAGCAACAATTTGGGTTCTTTTCGAAAACCCTCCAATTACAGATTTGAATGAGAAAACTGGTTCATGTGATTTATCTTTAAATACCCATTCAAGAAAAAACAGGTGTCTCTTTGGATTGATTCAGAAAATTGCTCTTCAAAATCCTTGGAAACAAGTCCATGGTGTGCTGACTAACAGGGAAAACAAATATACATACAAGTGATGAAGCAAAAGACTGAAATCATATCAAGAAAAACGATCAGAATCAGGTAGCAAATGGATTGAAAACCAACCTGATATCGCTACTTTCCAATGATGCGAATTCGAACACCAAAGATTTTGAGATCTAATAGGGGAAGGAAAAAAAAGGAACTGAAGAGAGAGAGCTTAGTTCACTTCAATGACGGCTGGAGATAATTTAGTAGGGCACCTTGTTTCTAGGGTATTACTTATAAGAGATGTATAGCTAGAGGATCCAATGGTTGGGACATTCTTAGGACAATTGGTACCCTCATTTGTCCTAAAGATTCGGTTAGGGTATTTTGTAAGGGTTTGAGCACTGAGGACATATAATAAAATCAAATATTGTGTCACTTGACACAATTTCTGTCGTTGAATGACCAATGTGCGCAACAAAACTCTTGGAGGAATAGTGTTATTTTGGCGCACAATGGCTATATGTAACGACTATTTTTGAATTTTCTATAAATACTTACGGTTTCATCCATTTCAAATTATACATTCGCTAATCATCTTTAAATCCTTTTAAAATTCAAACTTCTTGCAGACATTCCGCGAATCGCACAATAAAGATTATCTCAAGCTTTCGCTTGAATTGGTGTTCCGAAGAAACTAAATTGTTAAAGATGCATTTAGCTATAGAAATTATGTATTTTTTACAATTGTGCAATCTTTTGGCAATTTTTTTCTTCTTCTGAAATGGCGGTTTTGAATCCTGTCAAATATTTTTACAACCGGTTAAGGTTCAAATTGTCGTCTTGATAACTAGTCCAGGTAGAATCACGACGGGTTACCTCGATCACCATGATATGCAAAATTTTGCATGTTAGCACCATTTTGTTCAGTTCTTGAAGATCATAAAATCAATTTGTTGCATGTGTTAAAATACTTCTTATCCTTTGAATTCGTATGCTGGTTGGTCTGATAGTAAGATTAAACTAAAGTTGACCATCGTGGATGGATATCGTCTGCAAGATAATACCTTTGAGCGTAGTTATAACCATTGATGATGAAATTACAATTCAGAGCGAGTACATGCATCCAATCTTCAAAGAATATTGGTGATTTATGCAAAATATTGACATCATCTTTGTATACCTAAAGATTCAAATCTAAATCCAACAAATAATAAGTAGTCCAAGATGCTTTCAAAATTATACAGTTGGGTAACGACCTTTATACCTTGTCATTCAACAAGGAATACCTTCCACACCCAATGAATGCAATCAAGATTGCCTAACACTCCTGGAAAATATATGTTCGTGTTTTCTGTAAGGTTTCTATCAACACTTATCTCTGTACGATGAACCAAACTGGTTAATTACTAGTTTCACAAAACATTATGAATTTTTTTATTTTTTTATAGGTAAAGAATTTGGTGTTAACGAGTTTTGAACTCAAGTAACTGGTATCATCACCTGGTGACCTTACCACTAACTACAATGACATCAGCACATTATGAGATATTTGAATGAAGTTGTTTCATCCATATAAAGATATTCGTCAATGAAATTCGCTGCAGTGAGCTTTTGTTCATGAAGAAATACTCGTACATGTCCTGTATGTACTTGCGGAAAATCCCACAACTACACCCGTTGTAATGATAATAACACAAAGCTTAAGTTATATGAATCAACCAAAACATTAATAATACTATTCACCACTTTGACACTAGTATGATCTTCTCAAACGCTTTGTATTTATTGTGTGATGCTCTTACGGTGATTACAAGACATGTTTGTATACAACAATGGATAAATATGAGATGAAAGCTAAGTTCTAATGGCTTCTTTCTTTTCCCTCTTAACAAATTCCTTAGCCCTTCTCTCTCAATTGATCTCTCTATCTCTCTCTATCATTTTTGAGCCCTTATATAGACAAATGTATCAGTAGAAGACAACCATGATTCACATGAAAGATCTCAGTTGACAGATTATATTTCAGTTTTTCTTATTCGTCAGGCTTTTGAGAACTGTCTCTATCTATCGCGGTGCTACTTAGTCTTTCGTGCTTCTTTTGTTGAGGTGATCATCGCATTGTCTTTATCGTGCAGCTGCTCTTCGCACTTTTATTCCATTATCACGTGATTATTCTTCGCCTTACTTCCTGATGATTATTGTCTCTTTGTACTTAAGCTCGTTCTATCAGAGCGAAGTTGTAGATTTGTCTTGTGCGGTATTTCGCCTCTACATTTTTCCTCTTATTGCGTTGTTCTTTTGTAAGTGGAACAATGCGAGAATCCTAGCTTCGCTTCTGTGACTTTCTGCTTCCTTTTACCCGACATCTCTCCGGTTTTTCTGTGTGGTTATCTCCAGTGCAGTAACTACCCTTTTCTCGATTGAGACATCAATGCTTCTATTCTTGACCGGTTACTTCCACAGCCAGTTCGTCTATTTCAATAAATATCTTTGAAGAGAGAGATTCATCCTTTTTACTTTCTTGTTTCTTCTTCTTCTTTGTTTCGAAAGAACCTGTTTTCATAAAAGCCTGTCTGTTTGAAAGATTTATCACTATGTCGAACTGGTTTTTTCCATCTCCTTCTTCTACTGAATCATCTCCCAGGTAAGTATCTGTATTTTGCTTAAATTTTTAATCAGTTGACTGGGTGTTTGGTTTTTTGTTTTATTGTTTCTGCTGCTGCTGGTGTTCTTGATATTTTGCCTAATTTTAGTATTCCCCTACTTATTTCCATATGCAAATATGATGCCTCAGACTTACTCAGTCCAAACCTCCGGTAAATGCTACTGATGACCGAAGAAGGGTTACGAAGAAGGATTCTCAAAAGCGGAAACCTACTCCGGATAATGGGGGTTCTCCTTTAAAAAAGGGCTCCGCGCAATAGGGCCCTTGTGACGGTTGGGAGTCCATTATTGCTCATGACACCTTCCCTCGTCACACTTTCTACACAAGCAAAGGGCGAGTTGACCGCTAGCTTTTCCCCTTAACCTCTTTCTATGCTTGCTCCTATTCGTGCCTATGAAGGCTCTTCTGCGGCAATAGTCTGTTCTTCTCCTGATGATGTCTTCACGAAAAATGAGCAGGCTGCAAATTCTGCTGTGAATAACTTGGCTGCTGAGGTTTCTCATTGGTCCGAGTTAGCTTCTCTTGCATTAGGTATTTCGCTTCCAAAAGCTGATTCCGAGTCGTCCCATCTTTCTAAGCGCGATAAACTTATCGTTGTTGAGTCCGAGGTAGAGCTTCTCTCTGTTGATATTAATCTTTTTTCCTTTCGCTATTTGTCTTGACCTTGGGGGTTTTGTATTATAGGAATTTCATCGTCGTTTGGTTCAGGCTGAAGAGCTCTATAAGGCTGAACAAGTTATCGATGACTTGAAAGAGCAGGTATCCAAGATAACTGCTGAAGCGAATGGTGTTGCTAAGCTTCGCTCGAAAAATGAAGATATGAAAGGTAAGGCTTTGCAAATCTTTATGCCTTCCATACATGTTTTTCTTTTGCATCGCTCTTCTTGATTTTAGGCCTTTCGTACTTAAGCTTTAAACCGAAAATGCACGTCCGAACGGTACGAATTTGAATTCGCCATGAAGGATGCCAGAGACGAATGTTTCGCCTTGAAGACTCAGATTACTCAGTTGGAGAATTTGTTCGCTTTTGCATGATCAAGTAGTGGGACTCCTGGTTAATAACTCTGGTTGGCGTGCTCGGTCAGATCAACATAGTTCCGTGTATGGTCAACTTGCCAGGGCTCTAGAGGTGTCCAATATACTGAATCGCGCTCTTCTTGACAAGAATCAAACTCTGTCTGATGACATTCGATGTTTGAAGGATAATAAGCTTTCTTTTGATGAAGCGTATTATAGGCTTCAACGAGATCGCAATTTATTAGAGAATTCTCTTCGATCTCAGAAAGATTTGGCTGACGATTCGGCACTAAAGTTGGTAAAAGTGTCGAGTGAAAGAGATGAAGCCTGCCAAAGTAGGGATAAAATGTTGAAGGATCTTCGGTAGATGCTAGCCATCAACCTGTAGTTTCGCATGACCTTTCTATAGTTGTTTCGTATGATGAAGGTAGTCGTGAAGGCTGCCACACTTGCTGCCCCAGTATTATCTTTCTGTTTAGGTTTTCCCATTCTGGTCTATCTTTTTGTTTTTTACAGAGGAGGTTGCCGCACTGAAGAAGAAGCTTGTGACTTCCTAGGAAGAACTGATTAAAGCTCAAGAAGAACGAAATTCTTCTTCTAAGCAACTATCTACGGTTTCTCTCTTGATGGCCGATCTGTCGCGTGAGCGTGATGAGGCTGCTAAGAAATATTCCAAGGTGACGCAGCGACACGTGAATGAGGAGACTCAGCTCACGGTTAACTGGGTTTACAAGAAGCATGGACTCCCACGCGAAAATTATCCTCAAGTTCCCGTTAGAGATGACGAAGAAGATGAAGATTTGAATGTGACCCTATCTCTGGGCAAACACATTGATGGTGAGGAATCTGGTCCTATTGACGCAGATAGTGTTGAGAGGAAAGAAGACCATTCCCAGACCTAGGGTGGTGATATCATGTACCAGCAAGCCTCTGAAGGTGATGATGCTTTGGTGCAGACCATCAAGTCAATCCGCGAAGCTACCAATTCTTCTCACATTGTTCCTGATGTTGTCAACTCATAGGTTTTTTTGTTTTGTTTTTTTCTGTTTGTGAACATCTTCGCCTTATTTTGAATGATTATCTGGGTGCTCCCAAGCTTGGGGGGCATAACATGATCTTCTAATTGTATTTTCTTTTCTGCATTATGGCTCCAGTGGCTACATTCATGTTAAGTCTGGTCACTCGGGCCATTTCAAAAATAGGGCAAGTAACCAAATTATATTTCTGAGGTATATCTCGGTACATTTTGTACATCTGACTGAGGAGGTGGAAAGCATTTCAGTTTTAGTATTCCCCTACTTTCCTCTGCTTTCCACCTTCAAAGGAAGATCCCTCTTCAAAGTAACGTTTTTTATAGAATTCATAGGTGACGCGAATAGTTGTACATGCGAACGAGTAGATGTTGTAAAAAGGAACAAGACGCAAAAATTTGTTTATGGTTTATGCGAATATTAGATATGTGCGAATAATAAGGTAAAATGAAAATTAAATTAGTATCTGCCTCTTAATGCGCTACTCAAGCATGAGAGATCATGTCATATTTGTGGGTTTGATGCTTTGTGCAAAATCAATATATAATTTAATTAGGTATAGTGTGCGTCGCATAGTAATGGATAATCATGAGATGGATATTTGTTCTGGTACTGCCTAGCATGTTATGTCAAGCAATTATGTTAAAATCTAGGATATTATTTCAGTTTTTAAATATACTTAGCTTAACAAGAGCGCGTTTCCTTATGACTCCTTCGTGCCTCAGTGTGATCATTCATTGCCTCAATTTCCTTCGCGCTCCTTAGCAATTTGTATTCACATGATCTTTCATAGGTCTTACTTGCCTCCTAAGTAAGGTCTTATTGCCTTCCCCCGCATAGAGAACTTAAAGGATTTATGGTCGCCTTGGGCAGGGTCTTCAACATTTGGCGACGAAATATCAGTTCCATGTGCTCTTGAGAGTCATTGGCCATCGATCTCGCCTTATCTTTGTTAGTATTTTTACCTCCTAAGGTTATATTTGCGAAAGTATGCCAGGTCTTACATACTCCCATGAGTACAAAGCCTCAACACATTGCGGTCTTTGACACAATTCAGCTCCCTAGGGGAGGGTACCGTCCCTGTATATTCCCCCTGAGTTTCCCTTTCAAGGAGGTTACCCCTAACCATTTCAGTTGGGCTTCTCCCATCCAGTCATGCGACAATCATTGTTGTCGTGATCTCATTCCTTCCTCCGATATGGCTTTTGGGTACGAGACCACACCCAAAATGGGGTTTCTTTGGGACCGAGTGTATCCAAGCCAGGAACTCCTTTTACTCCACTGGTCATGTTTCTACACCCCATACCGGATAAATTATTCGCTGAGTGGTTCGTTCTCAGTGCCTCCGACGGATAAGCTTTTATTTCGCCCCAATATAAGTGACTTCTCCAGGATTTTCCCAACATGACGCGCGTTAGGGCTTATGGTCACCTCTTACGTGATCGTGCTAAAACGCTGTCGCACAATCACGCGAACTATGGTCGCCTCTATTGAGGTGTTTAATCAAGGGAGTTTTATATCTTCGAATGGTGGGTTATAGGGTCTTCGCTCAAATCTTTAGTGGTTGTTATACCCTGTTCTTCAATCGTTGTTGAATCTTCCTCCCTGATTATCGTACCTCCTTGTTGGATAATTGTACGCATGGAGTTTATCCCCATATTATCTTCGGAACCATTCTTCATCCTTGCCTGACAGAGCTACCTCTTTCGCAGTACATTCTTTCGCTGGCCTTCTCTTCCAATATTGAGGGTTCCTTCAACATTGCCCGCTATTCGCAGCATAAGTGTAGCGCTTCCTCCTTTTGCAGCTGGGATAACTGTTACATTAGCTTCCATTTCTCTTTGTTTTTCCTCCAGTGCGATGTACTCCTCTTGGTACTCCTTTAATTCTTGCATTTCGATTTCGTTTCTGGGTCGGAATATCTCTATGTATAAGAGATCTGTCGCATACATAGAATTAACGAAGGCGAGGATCAAATGCCTCTCTGATACTTCCCCTGCTAAGTCACTACACATGGTCCTCCATCGTGTGGTCATACTTCGCAATCTTTTTCCGTGCACCTTCTTTAGGTTAAATACAGTCTCAATTCTTGATTTTGATCGGTTATTGGTTATGTAATTTCCCAGAAATAGCTGATGTAATTTGAAGTTGTAGTAAAAAATGAGGTTGTCGTTCACTCGGATTTGTAGTAAAGTTTATAAAATACTAAATAAATATATACAAAGATATTTAACAATGGGCGAGAGGTACTGGAACTAAGGATTCGGCCAATCTCCATAACATAAGGTAAACATGGACTCTATTTTTGCCAAGGTAGATTCTCAAAACATTGATTGTAAATGTTAAGCATGGGACATCAAATCACCTAAGCTAAGCATGACCCATCTAATCAAATGACAACCAATTTAATCGAATCATATTTTAATTAATTTTAGTGCAAAAGTCATAAAAAAAGAATAAAACAAATTTACCCATGTATGAAGTTAGACCTCCTCCGTCGTCCAAGTGTTTGGGTTTAGCTCATCATGATGAAAACACGCTCAAAAGATTTATTTATAGCTCAAATGGTGTTTACAATGGAGAGAAAAAAATAAAATGGTGAAACACAGGAATCTGCGACGCACAAAAATCGTCTCAAAATGAACGATACAATAGAAGTGTTGTAGATACTGTTCTGCGGTCGCTGGGAAGGAGTTGGGAACTGTCGCAATTAAGCGACAGTTTTCAACGACTTTCCTTTACAGGCTTTTGTTCTTCTCGTTCATCATCAGCAGCAGCAGCAGAAACCGAGTTCTGCAACTTGTGATTTCTTCTTCTCTGGCTCTCCTCAGCTCCCCAAACTCTCCACACCCCCTCTAAGTCTCCCAGGGACTCTATTTATACCAAAAACAGGCGTTGAATCTCCTCCATTAATTCCAAAATATTCACAATATCTTTTATTCATGGTACGGGAATAATCAAGATTTTCATTCTCTGTTTAGCTCCTCCACGCGTTTTTAGAAGTCAAATCTCCTTATTTGTATCCATTACGGTCCAACACACTCCAAACTCGTGCATTACAGGCATCGAACTCACTGTAATTCATGTTATCCCGTGAAAATGTGTGTAACTCTGTTTTGCTCCATGCGATGATTACAGCCAATTCTAGTCCAAACAGACACCCATAACAGCTTTCTATGGTCATATCACGTCTACCCATTAAGTTTCAGGGATTTAATCTCACTAAATCACGTCCAAAAATCGATCGAAAATCTGACAGAGAAATAAGTTTATTTTCCTGCCAAAATTATTCTTTTGAATTTGAGAAGAACATGTCCTCCCCCTAATCCTGCACGGGTGTCCCTTTAGCATTGTCTTATGGGGTGCAAATAGTAATTTTTGGGCGTAGATAGTAATTTTTCTGGGGTTCCTCCGACACATTTTTGAGGTGTTTCCGGTGCATTTCTGGGGTGCCTTTAGTACTCTATCATGGGGTGTAAAACACCACTTTTCGAGCCAATTTCGCCGCAAGAGCTAATTTCTCTAAAAATACTTACAAAGACATAAAATAACAAAATAAATACAAAATCGAACACTAACAATATATACAATTGAGACATATTAGACACAATAATGCGTCTATCAATAGCCTTTGCAGTTGCGCGAAAGAAGTCACCGACCCTTCGCACAGATTGTCGAACCATAGTGCGGCTTCTCCGGTTAAACTCGCAGGAAAATACTTGCACAATACCGCTTGATTCTGGGCCCATGGCATTAATGTGATGTTATAGGCTTTCATGTGTTGTACCGCGTTTCCCATTCCATCAAAGATGCTGGAAAATGCTGGTAAGGTGCATTTGGCAGGAATTGGTGCTTGTAATATTTCACACGAAAATGGTGATCGCTCTGCCTCTGCTAACTTCATTCTTCCTCCTTCTCTTCTACTATTGTTTTTCATTGCTGCTTTGAGCTCTTCAAGCTTTTGTAGTATGTCTTGGTTCGCATTAGTTTTTTATGCTCGACCTGGTTCCATTACTGCCTCCAATCCTCCTTATTCGATCAGGCTTCTTTCTATCTCCCTTCTAGTATCTCGTTCTAAGCTTCTTTCTCTCCTAGGATTATATCTTTCGATTTCACGCTCAGAACTATCCTCTCCTTCCATCATATCTTTGGATTTCGCGTTCTGGGCTTTCTCTCCTTTCTTGATTTCTTCTCCTTTCTCTTCGTTCTTGCAGCCTTCTCTCTCTGTCACGTGCATTTTCCCTTTCTTGTTCTCTTTCGCGCACTTCTCGTTCGTATTCTTCGCGATTGTTTTGCACCTCTCTGTTTCCAACATGATGTTCTCTTCTTCGCCTCGACGAACTCCTACTTGTCTGATTTTTTGTTTCCCTAGTGTGAGTTTGTGCCTGTATATCGTCATTCAACCGGTTATTTTCCTCTGTTAATAAGGTTTTCTGTCGTGCCAAGTTTGCTCGTTATTCCGCTAATTCTGCATATCTAGCTCTACTTTTTTCAAGTCCTTGCGTAAGCTCTCTTTCAATTCACCTATCTTTTGTGCGAGACGTTCTCTTAACTGCTGAATCTTAAATTCAATAAAATATGACTGAATATCATTTTCAGGTGCAATAGAATATGAATTAATATTAATGCTAGGTGCATAAGTATCGTCACGTTCGCAATGCCAATATATGCAACCACTCCTATAAACAGATGATACTACTTTGTCAGGCGTTTTATAACTACCCAGGATGACATCGATCTTTCGCCATGAATTCCTTCGTACAGTCAATGCCTCACAAACGACATGAACAGTCTTAACATCAGTCTCACGGTTACGTCTACACAAACGCCACAATGCAACAACTTTGTATTCCTTGGTCACAGGATCATATCCAAATTCATGCTTTCAAAGAATTAAATTAGAATACCTGTATAGTCCTTGTTCTTCATCCGCTTCTTGTTTAATGACTGATTTTATCCATGGAGTTGATTCTCTGGTGGTACAATTGTGAACACAAGCACGATACTTATCTATGTCCATGAAGCAAATCAACCCGTCAAGTGTGCATACACGATACTCGCTAAGAAAATGAGGTGCAATCCATTGCCTCGTTGCTCCTACTAATACTTCACATCCATATTGGTCATCAGCCGATGTTTGAAGCAATTCCACTGTTAACAAGCACCGTGGCTCTGATTTATACCGAGGCTTCCCAACAATAAGAAGAGACGTACGCTGGTTCAGTCGCGACGAGTGTAAATAATCAATGAAGAGCTGATCTTCATGAATGAAAGATTGCCAGTGTTTGGATACGCACTTGAATCTCATGAGATATTTAATTGGAAGTCTACTCAAGATATCAAAAGCAATTAACTCATCACCAAGTTTACAGACAACTTCTTGTTTCTCCTCCTCTTCCACCGTGTGTGCGCCACCTATCTTCCTCATCATCTTTGTTCTTTCAGATCTGATTTACTTCTTAGCTTGATTTAGCACTTCTCTAGACCAAGATTATTTCTCAGTTTCCGGGAAACAGAAATGAGGTTTTTAAATTTGTAGCAGAATCAAGTTAACGGTGGTTTCAATTTCAATTAAGAGATTGTGACCTTTTGGGGCTAGAATTTGAATTACGGATTTACATTTGGGGAGGGTTTTCTCAAATCCTTAAATTTGTGGAGGAAGTGGCGGCAGATTATGTCAGAGTAAATTATGATCGATGTTTTGGGGTTAGAGTTTCAGTTAGGGTTTTGTCTTCATATATATTGAGTGCTTTTCTTTTTTTTGATCAATACAACAAAGAAGAGGCTCCATCTTACAGGTTGATGCAGAGCCAAAATAAGAAACAAAATGCATACACAGATAAATATAAGCAGGTTCAAGAGCATCCCACCAACAGATACCACCACCGAAATACAACGAAATCTGTTGCACTAGCGCCTATTAACTACGTTGCCCCAATGTCTAAGGAGTTCTTGATACATGAAGCCTCTGAATTCAACATTCGGACCAGTCCAATACAAAAGAGTAGCCTTCACTCTCTCGACGGTTCTGATCTCCAGTTTTTCGTGCAGCTCAAAGATCCTCTTGAGTGCTTAAAAGGATGAAGCAAGGACGATACATCATAGTACTGTAGAAGGAGTATTCTTGGATGATTACAAGAAGTTTCGACGCAATACTTGTTGTGGTTAATCCAAAGGCCGATGGACATGGAATCATCGTGAGTTGGGCAGTGGAATATGAGAAGATTTATGAGGATTCTCCGATTCCTATTTCTTATCTAGCTTAGTTTCATAATATCATCGCAGACTTGAACCTCTGCGCTTGGAATCGGATAGATTTGCCGGGATGGCCGATTTCAGTATTGGTGTGATAATATTGCGTGTACTGTAAGTACGTACGCATGCAATATTCTGCTTTTTTGGATGATTGAACGCGGCTACTCAAGTCATTTGGATTATTTCTGTGTGAACTTCTTGTAAAACTCTAATCGTGATGCTATTTGCATATAAGTATTTTAAGGGTGCAATTATATATGGTGATTAGGTAGTGTGGCGTACCCAAATTCATTAATAAAGTGGTAAAGCTAAAGCTAATTCCAGCATCTCCAGGCTAGCGTTCCAAAAATGAGAAACCAATTGACAAATATTGATGGTCACCTCCATTGAACAATAAGTAAAGGATTTAGAATCTGAATGAACTAAGTAAAAACCGTGCATCAATACTGGAAGAAAAAAACTTCAAAACAATTTGCAGGCACAATAATCACTAGTTGGTGCGACTACTTAATTTACAGGAAAAAGATTTGGTGAGAAAGTATAGAACTCAGAAATCATCATAGAAGAAAATATCGCCATTTTCGCCTCTCAACCATGGCGAGAGTCCATTTATCTTAACCATGCTATCGCTAAGACTCTTTTTCTTTCCGTCGTAAGAGTATAACGAGAAATCCTTCTCACGAAAGAATCTTATGAGGAATAAGTCTGGAGTCCCCAAAACATGTCGTATTGCTAAACTTGGGTGGTAGAAATTGGGATCCGATGTCCATTCCAAAGGAGTCATTGGAATTATCTCTTCAGTCCAATAATTACTCCTTCCAGTCGACACTGCACTGCTGATAATTCCCTTGTCTTGATCGTCCCTATTGTTATTGTCATGTAATAAGCAGATGTTCATTTCGAATATGTTGTTGTTATCTCGTCTTAAGTTACTTTTTCTTGTTTACAAATTACTTTTTCTTGTTTCTTTTGCACGCTTCTTCTTCTTCTAGTGCCACGCCTCTTCTTCTTCATCATTCTTTTCTTCATGAGAGATATGATTGGAAGTTCACTTTCGTGATGGGAAGAATTTGAGATATTGGTGGTTGTGGGTATCATATCAATTAACTATGACATATTCGTTTAAGCACGTCAAATTTGATGATTTTGTTTTTGATTGGGTGAATTTATTTAGAGAGTAGTCCATTGTAAACTCTCTAGTCGCCTATCTTCGTGTATCTTTGGAGGGTGCTATTTTGGCACTCTTTCTTTTCTTTTTAATATATCATTTGCCTTTTTCAAAAAAAAATTGAACTATGACACAGTTGCCTAGAGCGGTCGGGATGGAGTTTGGGAAAGACAATTACGGGTCAGGATCCTTTTGTCCAACAGGAGAAGATCCTCAACGTCAGTTTAGTAAAATGGTTAGGTATCCACCGTCCATTGACCTCTGTTGCTTTGTATTAATTAGGGTTGGTGGTTTTAAGGTCGTGTTTGGTACCCTGGATAACTCATCCTAGGTTGGGTTATCCACTAAAAAACTGTTAAAATGTGTTTGTCTCACTGCAATTCCAATCTTGGATAAGAATTACTAAACCTTACTTGGTTTTAGGAAGCTAAAAAAGTAAGGTTATGGTATTCTTCCAAATACCTGGGATACTTGTATCCTCACCTGAATTAGACAGATTTTCCTCTAAAATAAGTAGTTGTCTTAAAAATAATTATCTATATTAACCTATTTCTAGAGTCAAACAAACACAAGTTAACCTAGCCCAGGATATGATAGAATATTAGACAAACAACATTAAAACTAACCATTAACAAGGTTATCATAAATTAAATTAAGATAAACTATTCTAGGATATGTTATCCCGTTTCCAAGCTCCCTAACAGACCCTAAAGGTGATAAAACCATTAGGGTTTTATTTTAAACTATCGGATGCAACCCACTACTATCTTCAGTTGCCGAAACCAATTCATAACTTACTTAACTTACGTGATAGTATCTATAAATTCCAAACTTCTACCATTTTTCCAATTTCTCATGTCTTCGTTTGTGTTTCTCATTCAATCCGTAGTGATCCAAACCGATACAAACTGATTGTTTGCAGATATGTATGCGGTGAAATATGCGCACAACTACGTCTATCGAATACGTAACCGCACGAAAGTGGTGTTAAGGTCTGTGTCCAGCGATTCGTCAAACAGAGGGATGCTCAAATAGAACGATGTTTTGGGGACTACCCCAAAACAGTGGGGGACTACTCTTCCAATTTGGGGGTGGATATTTGTAGTAATTTTGGGTCACCCCTTATCTAATATTTTTTTAAATACCAAATTTACCCTTGGTAATTAAATTAGTTAGATTAGTTAGTGTTAGTGTAATGATTAATTAGTGATTAGTTAGTGATTAGTGAGTTATTAATAGGATAGTTTTGTTAGAATGAGATGAAGAAGAAGGAGAAGAAGAAGAAGAAAAGATGAAGAAAAAGAGGGAAGAACCCAAAAAAAATTATTTTGAGTTTAGTAAATATGATATGAGTGATTCATGTGATGATACCTCCTCCTCAGAGTCAGAACCTCCTTCATCTCTTAAACTATTTGTCAATACTTCTAACGATCCGGGTATGAGTTATTTCTTAGATGATGAATGCTTTTTTCCCCAAACTCAAGCTAACGACCCAAATGATGAATTTTATCAGCCACAACCAGAATATGAAGTTATGGTTACTCAGGTATGTCTCAAATTTAGTTAATGTAGCTTGAATTGTGCAAAAAATAGGCCAAATCGAAAATTTCAGGAAGAAATTTCGGCTAGGTGATAGTAGTTCGGTTAGCAATTCTGCCAAAAAGGTAGCCGAACTCTCCTGTATGTGCAGTTCGGTTACTCATTTCAGCATACGCAGGTAACCGAACTCTGTTTTAATGGAGGTTTTTGAGAGTTCGGTTATCTTTTTCCAGAAAACGTTGCCGAACTAATTTTATAGAGTATACAGTTAATGGTTCGGTTCAGTCGAGTTTATTCCTTTTGTTACCGAACTTTATGTTCGGCAAGCTCGCAAATCACCTTCATTGAATAGATAACCGAACTCTATAGTTCGGTTTAGTCGATTGTATTAATTATGTTGCCGAACTATAGTTTTGAAATTTCCAAAGAACAAGTTCGGCAAGATCGCAATTTTTTTTTCATAACCGAACTTTTTGTTCGGCAGGATCGCATATTATGTTTACATTGCCGAAAATATAAGTATTTCTTATTTTTAGTTGGTATTGACGTTGTGCTATTACTCGTAGGTTGCATCTGATCCAATAGAACCAATGGAAAATCAACCTATCCCTGTTGATATTTTGTACGATGACACATCCCATCACTACATGAATGACTTGGTATTCAAAAGTCCTTTAGAGTGTAAGAGTTGGGCTAGACAACATGCACTAAAAGACATGTGCGTATTAGTATTGAATGGGAGAGAAAGCAAAACCCGTTTTGAAATGGTGTATGAGAGAAGCGGTGATCCCGATAAAATCCACAAGAGGAAGGGTTATGTTTATAAAGGAAAGACAAATAGGAAGAACAAAACTTTCTCAAAGAAGATTAAATGCCCATTCAAGCTTGCATTTAATTACAACAAAGAATTGGGTGGATGGGTTCTCTACAAGGTTATGGAAGGTTGTCATAACCACCCTCGTCCGGAGCATCTTGAAGGACATTTCATGGCGGCCAAGCTAACTCCTGAAGAGATGGACAAGGTAGCTAAAATGAGGAAAATGGATCTTTCACCAATTAAAATGCTCCAAATACTAAAGGAGGATAACAAGGATAACCACTCATCTTTGTCCACCATTTATAATGCAATAGTGACAATTAGAAAGAAGGAATGGAGAGATAGACAAGTGATGCAACAATTATTTTTTTTGGCCAAAGAGAAAGACTACGCGGTTCAAAAGGATGTGGATTCGGACGGAGAGATAACACAACTCTTCATTGCGCATCCAACGAGTGTTCAATTGGCTCAATGCTTTCATGAAGTTCTCATAATGGATTGTACTTATAAGACAAACAAGTACGAGATGCCATTGTTGAATATTGTTGGGCGTACTTCGACGCAGTCACCGTTTACCGTGGCGTTTTGTTTTTTAAGAGACGAGCAAGAACCTAGTTACATTTGGGCACTACAACAAGTTAAGGAAATCTTCCGAGGTGATGATATTCCCGGGGTTATAGTGACCGACAATGAAGTCCCATTGATGAATGCAATAGAGGTAGTGTTTCCATTAGCACACAATATGCTTTGTATTCTCCATCACCTCTTGATTGACTTCCTGTAATGATCCCCCTCCATGTTTTGCATTTTTAGTACCACGGTTTCGGAAATCCAGGTGTATCCTACCGCGAGGGGTTGGAGTTCTCAAATCTTCGGCTACGTGGGGATTAGATTTTTTCCCTTTGTTCCTAACGAATGAAAACCACATTATTAGCTAAACAGAATATTGTCTTATCAAATAAAGATGAACATGGGATTACATCAAACACAAAATGTTAACAGACTAAAGTTCGGTTATCTGGTATAAGTTGCGAGGTAACCGAACTACAAGTTTGTATGTGACAGATCAAAGTTCGGTTACCAAATACAAAGTGCGAGGTAACCGAACTATATTTTATCAAAGTTCGGTTACCTATATAAATTTATCGAGGTAATCGAACTCATATTTTTCATATAAAGAAGGAGTTCGGTTACATTATTTTTAAGCGAGCTTACCGAACTTCATAGTTCGGTTACCTTAAAATTACTAATTGGCCGAACTGTTCTTCATATTGAAAGTTCGGTTACCTATATAAATTTATCGAGGTAACCGAACTCAAATTTTTCATATAAAGAAGGAGTTCGGTTACATTTTTTTTTTTTTGCGAGCTTACCGAACTTACCTTAAAATTACTAATTCGCCGAACTGTTCTTCATATTCAAAGTTCGGTTACCAAATTGTAGGGTTTTAAAATTTTCTCCTAGCCGAAATCTCTACTGTAACTTTCATTTTCAGTGGTTTTTGATGATTTCTTCAACAAAAAACGATTCAAAGGAATGGGTATGAAGGAAATTACCTGCGGATTTTCATTTTGATAGAATCAGACTCCTTGGTTGATGTTGGATGCTTCAATTCGTCTCCCAACTTTGCTTGAAGTTGTTTATCAACTTCAAATTGATTTGGGAGATTCGCTATGCTAGTCAGTCCCGGACTCAATCCTGGAATTCTTGGTGTCTCCTTAGAACGCATTGTTTAAAAAGATTGATTAATCGACGATGAATTTTTTTCGAATCGACGATTAACGTCGATGACTACGAAGAAGAAGAAAAGAAGAGAAGATGAAGAAGATGAAGAAGAAGAAAAGAAAAGAGGGGTTTTGAAATTGATTTTAGTGGGTTAGATTAGTGGGTATTGGTTAAATTAGTGGGTTATTAGGATTAGCTATAACCTTAATTAGGATAAGGGCAGATTAGTCTTCCCTAATCTTTTAGGACACCTCTTAAAATTTTGGGTGGACATTTGAATAACAAAATAGTCCCCCACTGACATCGTTCCTCAAATATACGCACAACTACATATAATACTAAAAGAAGGTTGTGTATGTTGTACTATGATATATAATACTTTAAAAGAAGCGTTAACATTTCTTGAAAGTTTCAGTTGATCTTTCTTTGATTCACGAAAGCCTTCTCTGTTTCATAGCGATGGTTGTTAAATCTTTTTGCATTCCCTTTGATTTTTATTTTGGCAACAACGATCCAAAATGTGACTACTTGGAAATTGGATTGTGACACAAATTTAGTAATGCCGGAGTATTTGAATCCGTTGGTGATTGATTGTTGGTTGTCCCGGTTTGTGTACTCTTCTTTGGTTTCTTGCGCACATTTTAAAATATGTCCATATAAGTATTCCATAGACTGTTAATTAACTTCAAAGCAGCAAGCTAAAACGATGCTCCAAGAAGAAGGAAAAATAAATGAAAAATAAATGAAACAAATGTGCAGGCCGAACTCCAAGGTTATCATGAAATTCGTATTGATCATGCTGGATTCATCAAGTGGCACAAAATCTGCGACGAATGCTCTTGACAGTAATCCAAACAAAATAAAGCATTAATATGTTTTGGGTGCTTAAGTTCTGACAATCACACTGGAACAAAACTTTAACCAGGCATCACATATACAGAAGCTTAGGAACTTCCTCAAATGGTTGAAGTCAGAATAAGTGAAGCACTAAGCATACAAATATCGAAGGAATTGACTTTAATTGTTACCAAACGAATACGCTTTCTTGGTTTTGTAAAGTACCAAGCGTGACTTATTATGTGTCGTCCTTTGGCACTATCGCATACCACATCAGTATTACTAATTTGCTATTGCCAATTCAGCACCTTTAACACAACCGTGCATTACATTTCACTTCGCAAATGGTTCTATGCATCGGTATGCAACACCACGAATTTATCGAAACTCTACATCATTATATATCGCTGTGAACCTATGTGCCGAATCAACATTAATTATCTAGAATATTGCCCTGACAAATCATAACGTCCAATGCGCCGAACGCGCACGAGAGGTTGATACCCTAGTGTATATATATAATATATCAATGCATGCTAAATATCGTCCTAAACCTAATACAAAAGCTTTACACATATAGTACCAATTTTATACACCCGGTGCGAGTTTGCTGGATACATGTCCGACACGGATACGTTACCAAGAATAACGTGTCGTGGTGTCCGGTCCAACGAAGTTTCTTAGTAGGTCCCACATACATGCATGCCCCACACGCTCAAAGTGGGGTCTCACATTCACCGGCCAATAATTGTTAGGGGCCTGCCCGGCGAGTGGCAATCACATCGGGTGGCACGTCCGTTCCGCTGACACAAACAAAACCGCGTTAACTTCCTTCCCCTTCCCCCCCACATCCGCTTCTTCTTTTTCTCGTAACTCCTCCTACTAGTATTTCAAATCAGGGTTTCGATTGTATCACCAACACCACCCATCTTATTCATCATCATCATCATCATCTTCTCTGTGATTTGATCTGATTAAAAGGAACCGCTTTAAAGGAAACTGAGTACAATGAATTCGGTGAGTATTTATAACTTTTCATTTGATTTTAACTCATAACTTAAATCTAATTTAATGGGTTCTCTTTATGACGTATTTTAAGCATACCCAGAAACCCAATTTGTGATTTAAAGCATGGATTTGGGGAGCCGGTTTGGAGTATGATTTCTGATTAAATCATACATAATTATAATTGTTTCGATTTAGAATCTTTGTGGGTTTTGTTTAATTTTGTTGTTCATTATGAGAGTAACAGATTTGGGGATTTTTTTTTTATGAGTGGTGATGGAAGATTTAATAGTTTCAAGATTTGGGTTTTTCTTAGTCAGTTCAATTTTAGGGCAAATTGAGGATTAATGTGGTTTTTATCGATTGAAAAAGGATGGACCAAAAGGATTGATGTTGTTGGTGGTGTTGTTTTTATCAGACGAGAACAGTAGAAGTTAGCAACATTTCGTTGCGAGCAACAGAACAAGACATTAAGGAGTTCTTTTCTTTCTCTGGTGATATCGAATATGTTGAAATGAAAAGGTTTGTGATAAGTTTGTTTTTATTTTCTTCCTTTGTAATGCATACACATTTCGCTGGTGATTTAACAGTTGCTTTAAATGCGCTTGTATCTGCAGAGAGGATGAGCCTTGTCAAGTTGCGTATGTTACATTTAAAGATACACAGGGAGCAGAAACTGCTCTTCTTCTTTCCGTAAGTTTGCTATTCCTATTCTTAATTATGTTATGACATTAGTATTGTTGTCTCTTGTCATCCGTTATTATGTAATCTCAAACACATGAGTTTGACGAGTTTCTAGCTTGTATGTCTACAATTGTTTGGCATGCTGCATGCACACCAATCATCCTGAATGTGACTTAAAACGACATTAGGTTTCTTGACCTGAAGGTTTGTGTAGGTTTTCTGAGCCCGTTGATTCCCTTTGCCTAAATTGTATACCCTTATACTCATACTTCAGTTCGTCCGGTCCTGTTTAACTTGTATAGACAAAACAGTCTAGTATAATGATCTAATGTTGTAGTTCATTATAAAAGTTGCCCTGCGCGATTCTGAAGTTCATTTATGTACATCCTATCTCTTATCAAGAATAGATGCGTATCCTATTAGAAGGTCTTCAGGTATCCGAATGTAATGTTTTTGGACTTGTGCATTTCTGAATCTGTTTATCACTGTCAGATATGAGATATATTCGTGGACATGGTTAACAAGGGTGTAGTTGTTGATGTGTGATCAAGGTCCATCTACTGTCGTTCTAAATTGTATTGTCAGCTTATGTGCTGTTTTAGATTTCTTCTCTTGTTAGAGTTTTAATTTTTGGCCACTCAGGGGGAAACAATTTTGGTCCGTTTAAAGTTTGGTAGTCGATAGTGCCTTTTTGTTAAAGAGAGAGAATCAACAATCTAGCCTTTAATCCCAAACAAGTTGGGGTAAGCTAGAAATGAAATCCATGTCAAAGTTACATCTATGGGTTACATTTCATAAGAGAATGGCTGGTTTGCATATCCATGTACACGTTTTCTGTATTTTCTTCCTCACTAAAGATTGAATTCTATGGTCTCACAGGGGGCAATGGTTGTTGATCTAATTATCACCATAACCCCAGCTCCAGATTATCAGCTACCACCAGGTGTTGCTTCCGCCCAACAGGTACAGTAATGCGCATATGCTTGTTGTTTCTCCTTTAACCCATCTTGTATCATATTTTCATAGTGAATGTTTTGAAAATTCATATCGTTTTTCTTCTTTATTTTTTCCTTCCAGGGGAACACTACGGGCAGTGGTGCAGCCTCAGCAGTGAAAAAGGCTGAAGATGTGGTCAGCAGCATGATTGCCAAAGGATTCATCTTGGGGAAGGGCGCAGTTAACAAAGCGAAGGCTTTGGATGAGAAGCACCAACTGACAAGCACTGCGACTTCTACAGTTGTTAATCTTGACCAAAAAATTGGTCTCAGTGAAAAGCTAAGCATGACTAAAACTGTCGTTAACGACAAAGTCAAGGTAATGGATGAGAAGTTTCAGGTGTCCGAAAAGACCAAAATCGCGTTCGCAGCTGCAGAACAGACCGTGGCTAATGCTGGTCTTGCCCTCATGAACAACCAGTATGTCTCATCAGGGGCTTCATGGGTAACCGGCGCCTTTAACAAGGCTGCTAGTGCGGCCGTTGAGTTGAGTCAGAAGGCAAAGGAGAAGGTTGGAAAGACCGAGGATGAACAGAGAAGAACAATGGTTGAAGACTACGCTAAGGTTCATCTCTCTGAATCTGATACTCCGAAAAAATCCGAACAAGATGCTTCCAAGGCAAAACCACCTGTTGAAGGTTTGATCCTTTAGGGAACTCTGGGATCAAATTATCTATGATTTACCTACTTAGTCAGTCAGTTTGACAAGTGGTAAATTTTGGTTTTTATGTTTTCCCATCTTCTTGATTCGATACGAACTCGATATATAATGTGACTCAGTTCTTTGTTTTCTTATTTTGTATGCTCTAAGATATTTAGTATGAACACCATTAAAGGGCTTTACAGGAAAGTGTTGTTTATGCATTTACCTCCTCCTGTGTGTTGTGTACTTCTGTGTAAATTGTGTAAATTTTTAGATGTCTGAACCAAGGGATTGCAACATTGATCGTCCAAAATTCAAGCTTGTTGAATCAGGAAATTGCCAAAGTGAGGCTCAATTTTTGACAAACAAATAGTACCAATTCCTTGGATGGATATCAAAATCGGATTTGGCCTTGCAGGTCGTTTGCATTTTATTTTATCTTTGATTTAACAGGATCGTCTGAGTCTGACTCGTTGCATCTGATTCAAAACTTATTAAATGGTACACGGCGTGTTTTTGCTTACTCGACATTTGGATCTTATTAGGTCCTTGCTTTCGTATGAGTCCGACTGTTTCTTTTTTTAATTTGAGTAAGATCTGACTCGCGACCTGTTAAAGTCGGGGAATAAAACATCCATGATTCACGAGACCAAGCCACTGACTCGCATATTTTTGAGTCAGTTGAGTCATATCTGATTCCAAAAACAAACATGTTGAGTGAGATCCAGACGAGTCGAATAATTATAGTTAGATTCAGACAAGTAAGATCTAAACGAGATCTAGAAAAAACAAAAAATAATGAAAACACAATGTAAGGTAGAATTGTAAGACTTTCAAATCCAGTTGCCCAACAAGTTAAAGGACGGTACCTGATTCACATAGCTTCCCGTAAGGTATATGAAGCCTATGAATGGAGTGTGACATAAAAGTCAGACAATTTGGCATCTTACAGTGTGTTTACTTTTTGTTGACTCGGCAACTCAATTTGACTCGGCCCCTGACTTGGCTCGAGTTAGATAGCAGACCATGTGTTTTTTAATTTTGAGTCACATCTTATTCGCTATCTGACTCAGACCTAACCTCTAACTCAGATCCATTTGAGTCAAATGCCCCTGGCTTATGGGACCAAGCCGATGACTCACATATTTTTGAGTCAAATGAGTAAAATCTCACACAAAAAACAAACGTATTGAATCAGATCCAGACAAGTCAGGTTCAGACGACTCTGATATGTTAGGAAAAACAAACAAGGTCGGATAGAGTCAGATGCCGAGTTAGATGTCTAGTCAGATGCATACAGCGACCACATCTTAGACGGAGGGCTTCTAACATGAAGTTTTTTTTCTCAGTTGAGTCAGTTAGAATTGTAAGACTTTCAAATCCAGTTGCCCAACAAGTTAAGGACGGTACCTGATTCAAATAGCTTCCCGTAAGGTATATGAAGCCTATGAACGGAGTGTGACATAAAATTTAAACAATTTGGCATCTTACAATGTGTTTGCTTTTTGTTGACTCGGCGTCTCAATCCGACTCAGTCCCTTGCTCGGCTCGAGTTAGATGTCAGACCATTTGTTTTTTTATTTTGAGTCAAATCTTTCTCGCGATCTGACTCAGACCTAACCTCTAACTCAGATCCATTTGAGTCAAATGTCCCTGGTTTATGGAACCAAGCCGCTGACTTACATATTTTTAAGTCAAATGAGTAAAATCTCACACAAAAAACAAACATATTGAATCAAATCTAGACGAGTCAGACGATATCAGTCCGATCCAGACGAGGCAGGTTCAGACGACTCTGATGTGTTAGGAAAAACAAACAAGGTCGGATAGAGTTAGATGCCAAGTCAGATGCATACAACGACCACATCTTAGACGGGGGCTTCTAACATGAAGTTTTGGGCATATATTTTTGGTTGACTCACGGTTGACATACCGATTATTAGGTTGGAGGGAGAATAGAATAGTGAATGATTTACAACAACTCCCCCTCCCCTCCACTCCCACACGACAAAATCAAAACCCTTGATTTTGATTTCTCCTACGAATCTACTTCTTCTCTTTGATTTTGAAGAAATCTCAAGATCATCATTAGGTCAACAGGTACTCAATTCTTCCTCTCTGTCTCTATTGATCTTTGTTTTGATTTTGGTATCTTAATTGTTCAATTATTACAAAAATCTCACCCTATTCATGAAACTTTAAGAATTTGTATGTTGTTTGAGGAAGTTGACGTATGATTACCAAAGATCTGAGAATTTAAGAGATGGGTTTTCAGTGAATCAAAAGAATTTCGTCCTTAGAGTAGGTTTAGCTCAACCTAGTTTCTTGATTGACTGAATGGGTTTGGTGAATAGTACTAGTTGTTTACATTGATTGGCAGGTAGAATCAAGGGTATTGGAGATGTTAGGTTAATTTGATTCTGTGGAAGTATTTTAGTGTACCTTGGTTGATATAGTTATCAATGGTATCGAAATTTGATTCGCTCCTCTTGTTCTTTGTGTGTCATTTGACTCACTAAGACACTACACTACGTAAGGAGGAGCGTACAATTTTGGATGCAATTCTTAAATCCTGTTCTAGATGTAGACATACTGCTTTCCCTAGAGGCTGTGCTTGTTGTTACGCGGAATTTTGTATGATGCAAATGTGCAATAGTTTCCTTAGGTGGAAAGGATGCCCGTTATATTGTGTTTGGCAGGTAGATTTAAGGGTATTGGAGGTGTTAGGCTAATTTGATTCTGGGGAAGTATTTGAGTGAGTGTACTTTGTTTGATACTATCATGGTATCGATGTTTGATTCACTTCCCTTGTTATTTGTGGTTTTTTTGACTAACAAGCACTTCACTAAGCAGGGGGAACATGCGATTAATTGAACTCGTTCCTAAATCCTGTTTCTGATGTAGGCATACTGCTTTCCCAAGAGGTTGTGATTGGTGTCCTGTGAATATTTTTAGTACGATTTGAATGTACATAGTTCACTTTGGTTGAGTGGATTCTGTTGTGTTATGATTGTAGTTTGTGTTGAACCGTTAGATAAGAGGCAAAGTGGATATCGTAATCTGTAGCATTTAAGAGGACATGGATGTTTAATAGGCTATTAATCTTGGAACAAATAGATTTCTTCATTTTGGTTTGTAGTAAGTATGTCTGAGCACTTTGGGTGGTGGAGCAGGTTTAGCTCATCCTAGTTTCTTGATCGACTGAATAAGGTTTGGTGAATACTACTAGTTTTTTTACATTGATTGGCATATAGAATCAAGGATATCGGAGATGTTAGGTCAATTTGATTCTGTGGAAGTAATTTAGTGTACTTTGTTTGATAGTTGGTAATGGTATTGCTCCTCTTGTTATTTGAGGTTAATTTGCCATTTACTTTATTTCCGATTTTGAGACTCACTTAGCTAGTGCCTAGTATTATTGTGTTAGGCTTGGTTATACTTTTGCGCAGAAAGAGTAACGAAGCCTAAATGAGCACCAGTTTGGAGGTTAATAATTCAAAAAATTGTATGCATATGTGGGGAATAGTATGACTTGTTAAAAAAATTTGTACCGTACAAGATTTTGTTTCCCATCTTATAAGTGTTTCTATTAATTTGAGACGAAGAAGTTATGATAAACTCGAAGTTTCAGTTTATGTAAGCCGTTTCTATTAAATTGTTAATAAAAATGTTTATAAGATGGAAACAAAATCTTGTACGGTACAAATTTTTATTAACAAGTCAAACTAAAAGATATCTTTCTGCATATATGTATACAAATTTTTGAATTATTAACCTCCAAACTGTTGCTCATTTAGGGTTCGTTACTCTTTCTGCGCAAAAGTATACAAGCATAATTTGGCAGATAGAATCAAGGATATTTGAGATGTTAGGCCAATTTGATTGACTGAATGAGGTTGTGTGGATAGTACTAGTTGCTTACATTGATTGGCAGATAGAATCAAGGGTATTGGAGACGTTAGGCCAATTTGATTTTAGGTAAGTATTTGTGGGTTGAGTGGATCGTTGTTATGTTAGGATTGTAGTTTGTGTTGAGCCATTAGATAAGAGGCTACACTAAGCAGGCAGGAACTTGCAATAAGTTGGACTCGTTCTTAAATCTTATTCTTGATGTAGACATATTGCTTTCCAAAGAGGTTGTGCTTGGTGTCTTGTGATTTTTTTTGTACGATTCAAATGTAAATAGTTCACTTAGGTTGAGTGGATCGTAGGTTGAGTGGATCGTTGTTATGTTAGGATTGTAGTTTGTGTTGAGCCATTAGATAAGAGGCAAAGAGGCTACCGTAATCTGTAGCACTTAAAGAGCACATGGATATTTCACTTTGCGCATTTGCCTCTTTAATCTTTATTAATCTGGAACTACGAATTACACAAACTTCAGAATGATCCTCACAAGATTGAAGCAGCCTTTACGTTTGCATCATGTAAATTTGACAGGACACCAAGCATGGCCTATTTCTTGACCTTTTGAAACGGAAATGCAATTTGTTGGTTCGTAGTTTACCTAGAATTGTACTTTCTGTTGTCTGATATATCCTTAGCTTATGTATCACTGTTGACCCCTTCCCCTGATTGTTGCTTTGATCCGATGCCTACAGTAGTACGTTTCAAATCTCTGGATCAGTGAATTCTGCCGCGTGTGCAAAATTTTGCAGAGAACCTTATCATGGGGGATTTACCGCGTCATGTGGCTGCTTGCTTGCACAGTGGCAAGCTTGCAATGTTGGCGATTTTAGTGTCTGCTGGGATTGTACTGCAAATACTGGTAAGTATTATGTTGGTGGGAATTTTTTACCTTTTATTTTCACTATGCAGTTAGGAAAAGCATTTTAATCAAATGTTTATTTTCTCATTCCTCTTGTATGATGTTGCAGGCGTGTGCTTTGTACAATAACTGGTGGCCTATGTTAACAAGTAAGTGGCATTGCTTACATATACCTATCATACTACGTATTCACTTGATTTCTGTGAAGTATCTAAGCAGAACTATAATGTTTGTATTGAGTGCTATTTCCTTTGAGTGCATTTCATGTATATTCCGTAGCAAACAGGATTGTTTTGTTAGACTTATTGCCATAAGAAAAATGGAAAATACAACATCTCAGTGAACAATTGTGAGGAAGAGGAAGTGTACTGAAATTAGATTTTAGAACTGGTGGGGTTTGCAAATGTTGTATCAAGTGTCCATTCCAGCATCATTTGTGATGTAAATTTACCAAAATTACTAAACATACATTATTTGGTTTCCTTCGTACTTCCTAAATAGCCACCGTATTTTGTGATGGTGTGATGTCGAATTCGGGTTCATGTCATTTATAAATATAGTCGGGTTTCGGCCTATGGGCTCGAGTCATTTCATAAATGAGGGGCTTTGAGACCATTTAAATATATGTGTACTCCCAGATTTTGGGGAAAGATTTAAGATGTATAACATCACACTATCACAACATAAGGTGGCTGTTTAGGAAGTATGATCCCATCCGGATAATGCATATGTTTAATAATTTTGGTAAATCTGCATCATAAATGATTCTGGAATGGACACTAGACATGGCTTTTGGAAACCCCACCAGCCTCTCAAGATAACTTCAGCGCACTCGATGGACCATCTGATATTGTTGATCCAAAGTTTTCCTTAAATCTCTCCATGAGCATGGACAAATTGCCCACATTGATGTTTTCCTGCAGTGATAATGCACGCGATCCTGTTATGGAAGCATGTTATATGGTTACGATGATTGGTTCACTTGTTTATATCTTCTTGCTCAATGATTTCTTTACTGCCTTCAGTTACGGATTCTCCGATTCTGATTGTCTCTTTCGCAACTTGCAAGTGTTGTGGCAGTAAAAAAAATGAAAGAATACAGTAGTCTCGTCAATGCTTATAGACGAAAATTCTAACTAATTTAAATTGTGTATACATTGCCAAAGTAACACTTGAGTTGTGCTTTCCTGCAGTGATCATGTATGTCCTTCTGCCAATGCCTCTGATTTTCTTCTTGGGGTCTGACACTTCGTCACTACTGAATAGTAGTGAGAGCGGGTAAGTCTCTACTCTTCCTTCATCATGCACTGAATGTTTTTTTAATGTGATCCCCTTCTTACTCTTCTTTCCTTCGTGCTTCCGAAACTTCTTTGAGCAGCTGGGTTGGTGCAGCGAAGTTTTTGACTGGATTTTCGCTAGTTGGAAGCATAGCAATACCAACTATCTTAAAGCATGCAGATGTTATTGGTTGGGGAGCATGGGTGATGGTACTTTCATCCTTCTTCATCTTTATTTCAGCCATTCTGTGCACTATCCAAATGAACAGTGAAGACGAGTACAGTAGCTTCTGAGATACTTGTAACTCCGACCTTTTCTCCAGGATTTATTTATAGCGAGAAATGTGAGTGTCATTCAAATTGTTTATAAAAATGGAGGAAAAAGCATAGATTTATTGAATGTCTTTGTACAGGATTATTAATATACAAGTATTTTGTGCTTGAAATTCTTTAGTTTTCTGCAACTTTCTACGTGTTTGCCAACAGACAGTTCAAGGTCTGTTCTGGTTCAATCAGTTACAGAATTGCTGGTATATGCAGTAGAACTGATAATGCTGCAGATTTCATTTCTTCCATCCCCAACAGCAACGACTGGTAGCTATAACTGGAAAATGTCACTGAAAACCTGTACAACAGTTTTTCTGCCCTCACAGGGACCTATTTTTTAGCCAAATTCTGACGAATCGTAGCCTTAGATACAATGAGAGTTGAAAATAAGTCCGCGAATCAAAACTATAAAGTACATGGCAACTAGCCAAATAACAGAAATATCTTAAGCATTTACAACAAGAAGAGAAATTAACAAGATCAAGTAATCTGCAGCATTTTCACGCTGAATTTACATGGAAGAAAATGGAGGCCCTATTTTCACTTATCTTATGAAATGATCCCAGCTGCTTACAGGATGTAGGCACAAACCGACTGCCGAGTCGTTATGAAAAATTGTTCGGCACGTGGGAAACTAAGCAGTTAAGTAAATTTTAATCACAAGATATAACATTCTCTGCTATGGAGTCTTAAGACGAAAGTGGGATACATCCTAGCTACCACACCTCTTCCTTCACATAAGAGATGACAGACACCGCCATGGCTACCAACAGATTCAGAGGCAGAACTTTCAGTCTTTTTTGTATACCATAGTTGGATATTGAGGATTCCACATATTGTTCTGCACATACGTTAAAATTTCCTCCTGCACCACCACATTCCTATTTTAGTTAACAGTTCTCATTGTCCCAAAATAAACTTGGTTGGTCACTTGCAGTAATATCATCGAGACCCCAAAATAATCACCCGATGATCAGTTACGTACTGAATTCAAGAGGATAAATGATTACCTGACTTAGTTTTTGGAGCTCCCGAGCATCCATATCACGGTATCCCTCTGCTATATCTTCTTCTATAGCTTCCTTAACAACTGCAGCTGCTACCTGTTTTGTAATATCACGGATGCTGCATATTTCATTCAATTCAAAGTACCATTAGGTCAGCATTCAGCATCAACAGTATTATTTGAAGCAATATAAAATTTGTTAAATTACCTGGAAACACAAGGAAAAATTGTCCCACTGAGAACCTCTTCCTCTGTAATATATGCTGCCAAGCTGCGCATAAGGAAATGCAAAAAGTTCGAAAATATCAAATATCATGGTCCAGCATAAATTTGGTAGGTACCAGTTGGACAAGAAAAGATGTTTTTGAAGATACCATTCAGCAGCAGCCTGTAGCATGCCATCAGAGACAATACGAGACCCAGATAAGAGTGTACCAAGACCAATCCTGCATGATGAAATATGAGCTATGTTGGTATGCCAGGCCAGGAATGAGATGGTGTTCTTTCAGAAAGGGTATAAAGAAACTAACCCTGGAAATAGGTACATGTTGTTTCCCTGGTTGCAGTGCCCAATTCGACCATCTCCTACAATGTTTAATGGGTAAGAGGAAGAGCACAAGAAGTCAAAACTCGAAGCAAATTCGGTTCAATTGCATTTAAATAATTCAAAATGGTATCTGCCAATGACCTCACTAGCCATACGTTTAAGATTCTCCTATAAACATTTCCTCACAAAATAATTGGTGAATGAACTGACAGGTGTTCGTTCTACTAGATAGAAACTGTCAAAATGACACTGGAAGCTCGTTTCCTCATTTGACTGTGTAGCTAAGAACCCTTTTTTTATAAAACAGGAAAAGCTACAGAACGTGTCTATAGAAGATAATAGGGTTTCTATCTGGCCGGCATAAATTCTCCACCATATTGTATCTTACAGGAAGAATTAAGCAATTTTGAACCAAATGCAAAGTTTGATACTGCTGACCTCAGCATAGAAAAGGATGGCAATCTTATACAGACATATTACGAACAATAAGTTTAGATGGGCTGACTTCAATGAGCATATTATGTTACATACCTAAATCAACATCCTTGAAAGGGCTACCACTTGCAAATATTATATCACCACCCAGAACCGCAAATGCTTCATCAGGGGTGCATTCAGCTGGCAAACAGAAGTTATCAATGAAACAGACAGTTAACAAGGCTAGACCGAATATATGAATATGTTATGAGCCTTAAAATACCGTTTTTGGTAGGGTTTGACATGGCAAAAATAGCTGGTCTGGACGAAGTTGAACCCTTGAGGGCTTCCAACACCTGTTGGTGAATAATATTAGTAACAGGTACACAGAATCTATTAAAAAAAAGGTGAATCAAACACTAAATTCTTCAAGGTAAGTCGAACAGGAGGAAACACAGCCTTACATACTTGAACTAAGTTATGTAAAGGACTAAGAAGATAAAAGGGATGCAAATGACTGGTGAGGATAAATTCTTAGATCTACCGTCATCCCAGATTAACTTCGACTATTTGGGATTTTAAAAGATGATATAAACATGTGTAACATATCCTACAATTCTGGAGCTTAAGATAAACTAGTAAAAGCAAGCACATGTCCTAATAAAAAAAAACTGATAAACACAATTAGAAAGAGCATTCAATCTATCGTATTTTCTCTACCTCAGTTGAAAATAAGCCTCCTACTGCAGATAATCCAAGAAGCACATCAGGCTTTACTTGACGAACCTGAACAGCCGCAAGTAACATCAGTTGTTAAACATTAGTTGTTATGATTGATAACAAAAATGGACGTTGTAAGTAGCCACGACAGATATAGCCAGTAAACTTACCACATCTACTAGACTTGATCCTGATTGTAGCCCCAGGGGACCAAGTTCTTTGACTGTTCTTGCAAATGGCAGAGCATCTGGATCAATATTTGGACGATCCTCGGCAATAAGTCCCTTGATTCATAAAAGAAACAGTAAGAAAGAATAATTAGTGGCATCCTTCAACAAAATAAATACAACACAACTTGAAGATCATGTCAACTTTTAGGTTGGAGATTGCAATTATTCTTCCATTTCTACTTTGGTCTTTCACTGCTGATTGTGGACGACAATGTACTCCACTAATTTTCTGTACCCAAGTCCTAATTTCCCTCCATACAGTTGTAAAAACCAATTGGAAAAGGAATAACTAGTAAGTCCTGCTGTAAGGTAGAAAAGTTTACACTAAGAAAAATAAAAAAATTCACTAATTCTCTCCTTGGATCCAATATCTCCAAGTGAGTAAAAGCATAATACTTGGACGCAATATTGTGAAATAAAATAGTATCTTTTTGACAAACCGCACATTTGGTAAGGCGTAGATAACAGTACATAATAAGAAAAAAAAATAGATGAGTGCTCAAGAATAGTTTATCGTGTAGAGTCTCAACAAGGGTTTATCGTGTAGGAATGAAGGATTTGGAAAATTTTAAGATACAGAAAGTAAAAACTCACATTGGCATCAACAACCCAGAACTGACTCCTAGAACTTTCAAAAGAAGCCTCGTTATTTCCTGACATCCTTGACATGGTCTGCCTTGCTGCATTAAGAACTCCTATTCCTGCACTGAAGCAGAAGAAGGACAAGTCTCAAGATCTTATAATAATATGTTATAACAAACTCTTCTTTAATTATCATCTCACCTTCCAGCGCCAGCAACTACAATCTTTTGTTTTGGAAACTCGGTCATTGGTTTTCCCTGTGCTCTAACAGCTCCCAAAAGACCAGCTATTGCAACTCCAGCAGTTCCCTGTAGTGTATATTTGACATACAATCAAAGAAGAAATCAAGGAGAGCATTGGGGAAAGATTACCTGTACTACGAGTATCTTAGTTTCATTTTACTTAACATGTTTTCATCACTGTTATCATATACCATCTACAAAGGCTATTTACTCTGAAACTTTTGCCAGACTACAGAAAATAATTTCTGTTCTCTATATAACATATATTCTCATAAAGACATAATAAGATGTTGCATCAGTTACCTGAACATCATCATTAAACATACGATAGGTATTTCTGTAGCGCTGCAACAATTTAAAGGCCCACTTGGTCTGGAAATCTTCGAACTGCTCAAGCACAATTCATCAGTATCAATCCAAATGAATAAAAAATAGACAGTTTAGACCATAAACATAATAATCATGTGTAAGTAGTTTCACAGTACCTGTACTATCACATGTGGCCATCGGGTAAAAACAGCCTCCATAAATTCATCGATAATTGAAATGTACTCCTCACCCTCGAGACGGTTTTGTTGCAATCCCAAGTCTATACACACAAAAAAGAATTTATAGTTTAGAAAGGAAAATAACAGTAATCAAGCACAAACCAATAACTTAAATAGTAATACGAGGCGAAATGCGTAATTAGTTTTTACACAGAGGATCCTTGAGAAGCTTTTCATTGTTAGTTCCAACATCAATCATCACAGGAAGCACCTGTCCCAAGTGCAGAATCAACACAATATTAGAACAATTAGCACACAGTATCAACAATGCTTGGAGTACTAACACAATCAAACAAACCTACGTTTTGGAACTAATACTGGAACAATATAAGCCACAGGTACAAATACATGTAAAGAAAAAAGGTATGAGGTTTACTCTTTGAGGATTTATCCCAGCAGCAGCAACATAGAGATCTAGCTTCCCTATTGAAATTCCAATGCCCTGAACTCCAAGATCTCCAAGTCCTAATATTCTGCTTCCATCTGTCACAACGATCATATCAACCTACCAAATAGAGTGAATTCATTAGTAGCTTATAAGATGAAAGCTATGAAAGCTAGCGGATAACAAAATATAATAAGAAAAAAGTGTTAATAACAAACAACTTAAGAACTTCCAGCCGACAATAACTATTTACACGCAAAAGCCATACTAAGTAATGGAGTAACACTGCCTCTGTAGGCTGATTTGTTTGAATAGTGCAAGACATGATCAGAATTGACATGATTGCTAAGCAACACTAGCAGCAGTCTCTTAGTGGCATCCTAACAGAGATGTAACACGAAACGACATATGTTTGAGCGCAAGAAGTATTACTAACCTGTTCTGCAGGCCAATTATATACCATAGACATCATTTCACCACGATCTTGTGCACTAAAATACATTCCTCTTGGCCTTCTAAACAAACCACTGTAATTCTGGCAAACTAGTCCAACTGTTGGTGTATACACTATAGGTGCGTATTCCGCAATATTGTCAATCAAAACCTGCATGAACCCAGAAAGCCATTAACATTGCGGTAAATTCGCATCAATAACCATACATTCGTAAGGCCTCTGCCTGCAAACTTTGCCAATAAGTACAAACCAAAAGTCAAATTTTGGATGACATACCTTGTAGTACATTGTCTCATTTCTGTCGTGCAACCTGTTAAGGATACGCCACTTAGCCAATGCATATGGATCATTCGGTCCATCTCTTGCTTGCTCCTCCAGCCTTTTCAAGTCAGCCACTGCCAATCAATCAACAATAATCACTTTCAACTTTCTGTTCTTGTTCCCTTGACGAAGTAAACAAATTCAACTTAAAACGAGGAAAAGAGGAACACATACACAAGATACACCAACAAACAAGGTACTGCTACAACTACCACTACTACTACTACCTTGTACACTATTTTGCACCCTGTTTATGCCAGTACATCAACCGACACCGGCAAAATTACAGGATCAAGGGAGATTTTACTTGCAGATCCCACTTGCCTAGCAACCCAGTGGGTTTAGCACCTCATCCATTAAGTCGGCAAGTTTCAGCGCAGACAAGGTAGAAACAACATTTTCCTACCACCATCACTACCACAACTACTTAAGAGTGACAGAACAAAACTCCATCTTCACTAATAAGATGTACAATCTACAATTCACACACAGAAAGAAAGGAAAAAAAACAACGAAATTACTTACTGAATCTTTCAATTTGTTGCTGAGAACTCATAACATTAGGAGGAAGAAGACCACGAAGATCAAGTCGATCTCTCTCCGTCATTGAAAAAGCAGTACCCTAAATACACAAAAATCAAACCACACTCATCAATCAATTACCCAATTACACACAAAATCAACTTAAATCATCAAGAATCTTTCTTCTCTGAAGCAATTTGACAAACAGTCAAAGAGCAAAAAAAAATAAAAATAAAAAGATAAATCCTACCTTATTAAACCAAGGATCATGAAGGATATCAATACTTCGTTTATGTATAATAGTAGGTCTAGATCCTTCAGTTGTAGTAAAAGATCTTCTAATTGATGTACCAATTAGGAATTCTTGTTGTTGTTGTTTGATTCTTTGTCTCAGTATTGATGAACATAGTCGCAATTGTGAATTCACATTCCACATTTTTGCAGAATTACAGAATAAAACACAACTCAGAATCTACAGAAGAAGAAGAAGATGAAGAGTTATAAACTCTGTTTAAGATCGATTAGAATTCTAGTGGGAGACCACGAAGAAGACGACGGCCATTGAATTTACAGAAAGAAGAGAAGCACCACGTTGATTGTTGATTCGCAGTAGAGAGTAGACTTTTCTTCTTCTGACTTTTGTCGGGGGGTCAGGGGGTGTCTACTTTTGAGTGACCGTGCTGGGCTGTCTACTTATTGTGTCATCGTGCCACCCATCAATAGTGACTCAATCAAAAAAATTATTGAAAGGCAAGCCACTTGGTGCTCATCTATGGTTGATGGCGACGTAGTGCGTTTTTTGTTTTTTTTTGTAGTCAGGACATACCGTCCAATTAAACCATTCCAAATCTGCAAAGACACCGAAAAGATGGACCCGTCACTCTGGTGAAAACCGGGGGTTTGTTATTGTGTTGGTTTTTATCTAGGTTGTTTTAAAAGAGTCCCAACAGGCGGTTTATGTTGAGGTTATTAGTCACATATTGTCTGGATTATTTAAAATCATGTGGTTTATAATTTCTTAGGGTCATTATACTTATCACCAGTTTTGGTTTTGAGTTATCTAAGATCATGCCCATATTCAAACGGTCTCTTAAGAATTTTCGTTTTTTGTAAGTCTGTTTTTTGCAGTTTAGATGTTCTGTTTGAAATATTTTTCATTTGAGTGTGACTTGCGATTTGAATCTGGCTCGGCAATTTATTTGGTATGAGTCAAACATCGTTTGTTCTTTATTTTTCTAATGGATAATACGAAATATCACTTGGAACTATTTGAGTCAGGTACTTGATTTGCCGGGCTCGCCATTCACATCTAAGTAAGTCAAAAGGGTTTTATAATTGCAATCCACTGATGGATGATTTCTTGAAACGTTGTTAGATTATTGCAATAGTGCTCGTCTTAAAGGTCACACTATTTAATATTTACAACGGTTAAGCGAGAACAATATCGGTACTTACATGGTTGTTATACAACTCAACTTTGTTAACTTACTGAGATGATGCAACGTGTTCCCTTTTAAACATGGAGGCCGACCAGAGAAAAGTGAAACCTTATACGTGTTATGTTTTATCTCGATAAAATCCAAAATCAGAATCAAGATAGTATAATTAGTTAGTAGTCCAATTATTGAAAGCATGTAATCATGTTTCTGATATTAGCATTATTAATTATACTTGATTAATGCAGTTCTCATTTAGAATTGAATTTGCATTAGTCGGATGATACTCGCTTACTCCCTCCGTTTCAAAATAATAGGCAGATTTATGGGCAAATTTATACACAAACCTGCCTATTATTTTGAAACGGAGGTAGTACAAGATTAGATAAGTACTTAGGTTTCATCCCAGTTGTAGGAATATGTGCAATAAATGACTTCGTGATTTTTTTTTCACCTTTGATTTTCTTGTATTTATATACAGTAGTAAAATTAATAAACTTTTTTTTTTCTTTTATAAATTTCATTCATGATGAAATAGAGATTACAGAGACTTCAAGGACATCAAGATCAAAGATGGAAATACAACTATAAGATACTAACAAATAGTAATTCGTGAGGAGAAATAATGAACTACCAACAAGGGTGAAAGAATGGTTTTTGGATTATAATCCAACCATTTTGATAAGGTTTTTTCTTCTTGAAAAAAAGGTCTACTCAAAATATGAGAGTAATATGTCCAAAGTCTTGAATCTTGATCACCACACTTGAACTTCTATCCAAAATCTCCATTGAAATCACAAAGACACGCCATGAGAGCACATAGAGAACCTCTATAAAGGAGAAGATATAAACAAAAAGGGATAAAACCTACAAGAACACCACAAAATCTCCTAAAAACAACAGAGATTGAAGCAAAAAATAAAACAAATCTAACCTAAACCACTAGCTATCTAAGAAAACAAGAAAAAGTAAATAAGCCTGCTCTAGATCTGAACAGTAAGCTTTAATGGTGGCGGGAGGTTTTTTTGGGTTTTGAGAAGGAGCCAGAGAGGAGAGAAAAAAACAAAACATAGTTCATTTTGCATCCTAGTTGCTTGGCTCATTTTGCCATATTCAAATATGCCAAACATAGTTCCTTCTGCGGTGGGGTAAAAAAAAAGGAGAGAGTCCAATTGGGTTTTTTTCACTCCACATTGTGGTGCTGATGCTCTTTACAGGGTTTGGTATGCATTAATGAGATGAGAAGACAATTTGTCCTTTAGACTATAGGGTGGGAAACTCTCTCTTTTGGAGGTCTTTTAAGATATTTTTGCCCACTTGGTTATTCAATTTGGAATCATGTAAAGATCTAGACTTATCTTTTGCAGGACACTTAGTTCAAATGGGACTCTGCGCAAGAAGGCAATGAGCATGGTACCCAGTGGATCCAACTCAAAAACAAAAACAAAAACGATTGGGAATTTCATCTTCCCATGCATAAAATTATATATATGCATAGAACTATAGATATGTTGGATAAATGAATTATCTTCCTTGGAGAGCCTCTGACTCTCTTTGGTTGTTTTATAATATGATCATTAATGTCCGAATAATTCTCAGTTAATGCTGAAAATAACCAGAATAAAGGTAAGAAAGGTAAGAGAATAATATCTAATCTATTACACCCCCTTAGTCGGAGCGGGAGAAGAGAAGACGCTCAGACTAGTACGGAAACGAGTAAACAGCTGTCGAGGAAGGCCCTTGGTAAAAATGTCAGCATATTGATTTTCCGAAGGTATGTGTAAGACATGAATATCACCAATGCGAACGCGATCACGTACGAAATGTATGTCAATCTCCACATGTTTGGTGCGTTGATGTTGAACAGGATCTCCAGACATATAAACTGCACTTACATTATCACAGTATACAATGGTGGCACGTCGTACAGGAAGATGTAACTCAAGAAGTAGGTTGCGAAGCCAAGTAGTCTCAGCAACTGCATTCGCAACTCCCCGATATTCAGCTTCAGCACTGGAACGTGAGACTGTTGCCTGACGCTTGGAAGACCAGGAAACTAGATTATCGTCGAGAAAGATGCAGTAGCCTGAAGTTGATCGACGAGAATATGGACATCCCGCCCAATCGGCATCGGAATATGCAGTTAAACCAGAAATTGTGGTAGCAGATAGAAACAAGCCATGATCAAGAGTACCCTGAAGATAACGAAGGATCCGCTTAAGGGCCTGCATGTGAGGCTCCCTAGGATCATGCATAAACATACATACCTGTTGAACTGCATAAGAGATATCCGGTCTAGTGAAGGTAAGGTACTGTAGAGCCCCAGCCAGGCTTCGGTATAGAGTTGGATCCTCAATTATTGGACCAGAAGTTGCATTGAGTTTCGAATGAGTATCCACCAGTGTGGCTACGGGATTACAATTCTTCATGGATGCCCGTGCAATAATATCCTTCGTGTAGACTAATTGACACAAGTAGAGACCTGAAGAGGAGCGGTGAACAGAAATACCCAAAAAATGATGCAGCGGGCCAAGATCAGTCATAGCAAACTCTCGTTTCATCAATGCAATAAAACGGCAAAGAAGTTGATCAGTATTTGCTGTTAAAATAATATCATCAACATATAGTAGTAAGTATGCCGTTTCGGATCCGGATTGATAGACGAAGAGAGAGGGATCACAAACACTACCCCGAAAACCACAATTAGTAATAAACTTGGCAAAACGCTGAAACCACGCACGAGGTGCCTGCTTTAGACCATAAAGCGATTGACGTAGTCGACATACATAATCAGGGTGAGCAGGGTCAACAAAACCCGGAGGCTGATGCATATAAACTGTTTCAGTCAAATCCCCGTGAAGAAATGCATTCTTGACATCTAGCTGATGTATAGGCCATGAGCGCGAAGCTGCAATAGTGAGCACAGTACGAATAGTAGCCGGTTTGACAACTGGGCTAAATGTTTCAAAACAGTCAACCCCAATCTGTTGGGATTTACCATTTGCAACAAGGCGTGCCTTATGACGCTGCAAAGAACCGTCGGCATTAAATTTGTGGTGAAAAAGCCACATAGAACGAATAACATGTTCATCTCGTGGCCGTGGAACAAGTACCCAAGTATTAGTTTTCAACATAGCATTGATGAATGGCCGCATTCCAGTTAGGGTCCCTAAGAGCATATAAGTGAGAACGAGGCAATGGAGAGATCACATATTTGGACTGGACATGAAGATTGAGTTTGTGATTGGGGCATAAAATGCCGCGTGAGGCCCGGGTAACTGGACGAGTAGTGGGAAGGATGAGTGGAGCCGTAACAGTGGTGGTCTGAACAGAGTTTGGAACTGGAGAGTCCTGACTGGGA
Source organism: Papaver atlanticum (assembly GCA_023531105.1). Lineage (NCBI taxonomy): Eukaryota > Viridiplantae > Streptophyta > Magnoliopsida > Ranunculales > Papaveraceae > Papaver > Papaver atlanticum. The sequence goes on along the minus strand of JAJJMB010011750.1, from coordinate 91,288 downwards.
GAGGCAGACGACACGGAAACTGTAGGTTGTTCAGGTGAAGTAGTAGGAGCTGGACTCTGGGGAATAGTAGCGAAAGGAGCAGTAGGCATTATAGGTCTGCGCCTGTGGGGAGGAGTATAGGGAATATGGGAACTGTGGGCAGCAGACGAAGAGGTTGAAGGTGCTGCTGACGGGTAAACAAGATTGTCACCTAAAGAGTGATGGATAGGCGAAGGAGAGGATTCAGAATCTGTAGGATCGGTGGGAGCAACGGTTGCAAAAGGAAAAACAGTTTCGTCAAAGGTAACATGTCGAGAGATGATTATTTTGTGAGTGGCAAGATCAAGACAACGATAACCACGATGATTGATAGGAAAACCAAGGAAGACACATTTAGTAGAACGGGAAGCAAGTTTGTGAGGTGTGGTGGAGGAAAGATTAGGGTAGCAAAGACAGCCAAATATGCGAAGGTGGTCATATGTAGGTTGGCGACCATATAGAACAAAAACAGGAGAACGAAAATGGAGAATTTTGGTAGGAAGAATGTTATGTAGATAGACGGCCATGTGAAGAGAGTCGGCCCAATATTTTGAAGGAATGGAGGCGTGAGACATAAGCGTATGAGTAATGTCGTTTACACGACGAATCATACGCTCAGCCTTGCCGTTTTGAGAGGAAGTTTGAGGACAAGAGAAGCGGAAAACAAAGCCATTTGTATGAGCAAAATTATGAAAAGAAGAGTTATCAAATTTACGACCTAAGTCACATTGAAAACTTTTGATGTCACGCTCAAATTGAGTTTTAATAAATGAGTGAAATTCCAAGAATTTTGTGTAAACCTGTGATTTGAACTTTAAAGGATAAACCCATAGATAATTAGCAAAATCATCCAACAAAATAAGGTAATATCGGAAACCTGTCTCGACATGTGATGGACAGGTCCATAAGTCACTATGAATAATATCAAAAGGTGCAAATGTATTGGAATTAGACTCATAAAATGGTAATCTAACATGTTTGCTAACTTGACAGGAATGACACAGTGTAGAACATGCACTTTTATTACATGAAATAAGACTTTTGGTGCGTAGGACATCTAAGATAGCCTTGCCAGGGTGGCCAAGACGGTTATGCCAAACATTGGGTGAACAAACAACAAGAGAGATAGGTTGAGGCAGGGACGTAGTGGGAGAAGATACGACAGACTTGGTGATAGGATAAAGCTCTCCAGAACTGTCACATCGTAGAATAGTCTTCTTCGAAATCAGATCCTTCACAGAGAAACCAAATGGGTCAAATTCAACAGACACATGATTATCAGTGGTGAATTTACGAACAGACACTAAGTTTTTGATAATATCAGGGACAACAAGGGTATCTTTGAGCTGAAGAATACGAGAATAAAGGTTTATGAACTTGGTACTACTAGCCGTAACCGGAATGCTGTTTCCATTGCCAACTAGAATAGAACGAACATCGCTAGAGTTGAAAACGTTATGTGGCGTACCTTGATTTGTAGTGAGGTGTGATGTGGCCCCGGTATCCATATAGAATGCATCGTTAGGTGGTTGAAGACTCATGGAACTATATGCCTCTGCAATGTCGTCTGGTTGGAGCAGTTCAGTGCTGGGAGTGAGGAAAGCTTGGCCACGGCCAAGTCCAGGCGACCTACCGCGTTGTGTACGCTGGTGATGTTGCTGTGGAAAAGAGTTGTTGCTATGTGGCTTGAGGGGTGAAGAGGAGGGTTGCCAGGAAGGTGCTGTAGGGTACGGACAAGGGGGCAATGGCCAGTGTGGTGGCCAATACGACTGATAGGTGTGCAGGCGAGGCATAGTTGGTGTTGGCAGTTGGGGTGGTTGAGCCACTGTGTTGCTGCCACTGGAGGTAGGGCGAGGACCACGTCGACCATTGTTTGAACGATTTGGTCGTTGTGTATTGCGATTTGTAGAGTAGGCAGCAGCAGCAGCTAGTGCTGTAGGCGGAGATGCTAGGGTTTGCTGGGAGCGAAGAATCTCCTCCGTACGAAGTTGTGAACGAGCAGTATCAAAGCTTGGCATGGATTGTTGAATGAATGAGGCAACAGTGTTGTATTCCTCCGGAAGGCCATTAACCAGTTGGATAACCAACCTCTTTTCATTCATGGGAAAATCAAGATCACGTAATCGATCGGACAGTGATTTTAGCTTATCACAGTAATCATCAACACTAGTACATTCAACAAATTTAAGATTTACAAATTTACTTTCAAGAGTTGCGGCGCGATTACCTTTGTTGTCTTAAAAAAGCTTCTTAAGGTGATTCCAAATCTCTTGAGCAGTGTTGCCAGATTTGAGGACGGTAAGCATTAAGTCTTTGGCCATGGTAGAGAACATCCATTGGGGACAGAGAGCGTCTAGTTGTTTTACGGTATCGGCATCAAGATCCGTTGGCGTTGCTGATCCGTCAATAAGAAAGAGGGGACGGTGAGCTTGAAAATGAAGTTCAAAAAGAAAAACCCATGAAGAGTATTCATCCTGTTTAATGTCTAGGAGAATGGGGATCAAGGTTTTGATGTTTGTGACAGCAAACGCCGGATGTAGAGTTTTTTTATCACCTGCCATATGGTTTTTGGGAGAAGAAAAAATAAAAATAAAAGAAGAGGATCGAGGTTAGGATGATACCATGTTGGATAAATGAATTGTGTTCCTTGGAGAGCCTCTGACTCTCTTTGGTTGTTTTATAATATGATCATTAATGTCTGAATAATCCTCAATTAATGCTGAAAATAACCAGAATAAAAGTAAGAAAGGTAAGAGAATAATATCTAATCTATTAGTAAGTTTAACCCAATTTCACGAAAGTCTGCATACTTTCAATTAATCATAACCAAGACCAACAGAATTAATAACTTGCAAGAGACCGATTAACATTGTGAGGAACACATTCGGTCGAGGTGAAATTAATAATGCTCATACGCAATTGTTGTAAATCTTTGGGCTACTTAATTTCCAAGTTCTTTAAACGGGACAAAACTGCTTATACCGTCTACAGTGCTCTTCTACCGTTAGTGACCAACAAAGGGACTTCCAGTCATCCATAAAATTATCAAACAACTTCATATTTTTTTCTTTCTCGGCTTCTTTGGATTTCCTCTTATCATCATTATTTTTGGCTTCATTTGCTTCCACGGTACCTCCCATTTCACTATTTTCTTCCTCATTATTTTTGGCTTCATTTGTTTCCACGGTATTTCCCATTTCACCATTTTCTTCATTATTGTTATCCTTAACAATTCTAAAGTGCTTTGCACAATTAGAATATACATTACTAGGGAATCACCCGTGCCATAACGGCACGGGCTATTTCACAGTAGCGTAAATAGGGATATCAAACGACGCCTCTTGTTCCAATTATGAAGTTTTTCCGTATTTTTTCCCTTTCCCGTGTAGGTTTTTTTTTTAAAAAGTTCTTCTACTAACATATTACTATGGATTTTCAGTCGAAGCAGAGGGATACAGTCAAGCATCAGTGAAGTATGAATATGAATTTCTTCATGTATGATAGGAATGGCGTTGAGTGCAAGCATCATCATAAGAGGAAATTTGCTAATTACTTGATTGGATTGGATTGTAAATGAAATTTAAAAACTAATCTAATTTTATTGGTATTTGACGTCCCATATACAACCCAATATGATTACTGGATTGAGTTTGTTTGGGCGTCCATAATAACACCACCCCTACTTAAATGAATACTATATGAACCTGAATATTGATCAGGTATATATAAACCAAAATGATTTTGACCAAGGTTCCACTTGAATGTAACCAAAGTGAGTGTCAAGTTCATCCTAAGTGATCACCTAGGTAAGAAGGCTTGAAGAAAGTACATCGTACAGTACCTAGAAGCCTTTTTCTAATACAGTATATCTTATGAACTTCTAAAACTGGCAATTGACGGAATGGCTGGTATTTAAAAGAAGAGTTGCCAGATGGCGATGAAACACTGAACTGAAAAGACCAAGTTGTCTCTTTAGGTTGGTATATGCAGAAGAAGTATACTAATTATTTCGGCCACCGTGTTCCGAACCCAGTCCAAGTCCAAGCCCTTGGTATGAGCTGTTGTAAATTTGTAATTAAGCTGAAAAAGGTGGAATGTCATATACCCTGCCTTGCTTGTTTGGATTAATATCTAAGCACTATGGGGCACGTATTATCTGGAATTACATTGATGACCGCCTAAATACAATCGCAAAGTATACATTGTAATTTTTAAGGGCTTATTCTTTGATGATCTAGTAGCGAAATGGGATGGGAAAGTATACAATTTTCATAATATGTAATCTTTTGTTTGTTTTTTTTCCGATCTGCCATGTTGTAGCTCTTACTCTTCAGGTTTTTAAGTCCTGAGGATTGTTGTTTTCTTGTGCCTTCTTGGCACTCTGTTATCAATCTTAATCTTCTTCAAAAAAATAAAATACAATCGCAAAAACATCAACTGTTTTAATCATCATCTATACTGTGAGCACTGAATTTCAAATTTATAATAAACTAGTTGTTACGTACGTGCTCTGCACGGACCTAGATATTTTGTATAGAAAAAAATATGAAATAGTGAAAATTAGGTAATTAAAATAGCAAATATTGAACTATTTAGTATTACGAAAGTATCTTCCAGGTGGTTGTTTTATTTAAGTACCCGATGAAAGTGTAGAACCATTTACATAGTTCAGTTGAAGACACTCAAAAAAAAAAAAAAAAAGCAATTTACACATTTAATTGTTATATCAGTATTGCCTCCATTTCAATGACAGTGAGCTTTTCAGGTGGAGCATCATGGCGATGTGACCAAACTTTTGTCCAGGAGGAGCATCATGGCAAATAGTGGTGGCATTCTAATATCAGGATGCTCAACTCATAGAACACCATCAACAGTTTCTCTTCCCGCCATATTTGTTCAGTAACATTTTCGTTGAAACAAATATACTTTTTCATAATCTAAATAAGTGAATTACCTTAAGAATGTATCTAGATCACAATTTCCCAGCAAAATTATTCCCTGTAAACTGTTCCATGTGGAGGGGATTGTGTATATTAACAGTCAAGCAGAGAACATTACATGTGGTCTAAAACAAATGCACATTTAGGACAGTAAGTCTGTATGTGTAGAGTATTTAGATCAAAGAATAACCTGAACTCACTTATACTGGCTCGTTCGAATACCTTGTAAATTACTTAAGTACTGCACACTTCCACCCCATTGAATAGTTGTTCTCGTTTTCGGAACCATTGCAGAAACTAACGCTAAAAACATCTCCATTGCCCCATCTATATGCCTCAATATAAATAAATTGGATCCCCAAGTATGTAGAAATATCTCTAGCATTAGTCAACAAAAAGAAATTGGATTCCTAAGTCTGCAGAAATGTGAAAAAGTATCTATGAAGACCTGTACTACATCTTCCATATCACTTGATCTTAATTCCAAATAATTAAAGAAATAAATAATGACTAAACCAACAGACTTACACATTCAATTTCACCAGGGAATTGCTGGATTTCGAGTTCATGAAAAGCATTATTAGCTCTTTAGAATTTCCAACATTCAGTTCTTTTAACAGTTTCAAATTTCGTAGATAAGAATCTTAGTACAATATTTTCCACCAGTATTCATAAATCCATAAAAAATTCAGTTCCCTTGTTTAATTAAAAACAAAATAAGAACATAATAAATTGATTTCCAGCACCACATTTACACACCGCATCTCTGCACCATTAGTTATATATCTATATTATATACAACAATTAAACACGCCTTATTTATCTAGGGTTAGGGTATATTCACATACAATCAAGAAACAACTCTGCTCCCGCTTGAACGAAGACCACCCCATGAATCAATTGCTAATCTTTGCAACAAATAAAGCAAAAGCGTTAGAGTAAACTAAAACAAAAAAAACTTGTGTAAGTCAATGCATCGAATCAATTACCTCGGTTCTTTTATGATCACTCCCTGCAAAAAAAAATAAACATAAAAAATATCAACCCTATTTTGTTTGATCAAAAATAAATGAGAAAAGATGTAATTGGAATTAAGTTATCATCACCTGCAAAAGAATAACAAAAAATAAAACACAGAGGTAGAACGAAGAATGAGAGGGAGTAAAATAGACAGAGAGCGGAAGAGGCGACCATCGTTTTCTTGTAAATCTGAATATTAAACTTGTTTCTCAAACCCTGGATTTCATGTGACAGAAACCTATAACTGGTACGTGTTGTTGGGACGGAAAAACCTAGAGTTTTTTTCTTCGCCGCTTAGTCGTGTGAGAGAGGACAAAGGAATACACGATAGAGTTGCAGTATCGGCAAAACAAAAAGAGAGAAGTGGGGGGCGAAAATACAAAAAAAAATACCAAAGATTCTTATCGGTCGATTCAGCTTTCAACCACAGCAGAGGAAATTCACCTGAAATCATATTATTAATTAATCTTAAAGGCATGAACCCATCTTCCTCAATCACCAAGGGCTTCGCAACTAAGATAAGGCTAAACTCATGCGTTAAAGGAAACATAAAAAGTAAATTATGTATAACCACGGTACATTTGCACACCAACAACTTCGATATTAATAACAAATTTGAGTTGTTTAACATATAAACAAATAACAAATTTGCAGAACAAATTATCATTAAAACCCCAAATTTGAAGTCTACAAAAGTCGTTATAGCAATTACCATTTACCTAGCTCTCCGTTTAAGAGCAATGTCAGTTACAATCTTAACTTGACCTGGTGGGCGCCATTAGTGTCTGATTTTCCCCGTGATTACTATATATAAGCGTACAGAGCTATCCATGTATCAGGAAAAAAAACAAAATCAAAACACCAATGTTGGCCTGGAGCGCGCCATTGAAAGCTGCAAGATAGAAGTCGCCGTGCTACACATACGAATTTAACCGCCGCCACAGTTGGGCATGAGTAACATTGCAAAACAAATCTTCGGTAGGTTCCTCCATGCCCTGTCTTCAAATTAATTGTTATCTTGAAATCACTCTAGATTGTGCGCAATGCACATGTAATTAATTAACAATAATTAGTTGACAGTCTAAGATATACCGCACAGTGAAATATGTCCACTGCAGACGAAAGTATTACCATGTTATACATATAGCATCCTAGTCTAGTTGGAAGTTCCCGTATGACAACACATTAGAATTCCAACTGAAGTCATACATAAGAATCTTTCATTAAAAGTAATATCATACATAGGATAAACATCCAGCACAACACACTGTACAAAAACCTAAAAATATATAAGCATTCACCGGATGTGTAACATGTAATATGAATGATATATAAAGAGTACAATGAAAAACAATTTGTCTACACTAATAGATGTACAACTGGACGTAAATTTAAAAAATCATGTAGTCAAACAAAACGGTATAAAAATCAGGTTAGGGGATATAGACGGATAGTACAAAAATTTGAACACTAACCTTTCTGTCATTTCCTCGACCACTTGTATGTCGATGTTGGGGTACTAATATGGAGCCTGCATTTCCATGTAATAATATGCATAACGGATTGGACATAATCATTTTGATGTCCCCTGCATCGCAAAATATGGATATGAAACTTTGATAGATAACGATACCTCGACAGCTCTTCACGAAAGTGGAGCCTACGCCTACCAATACCGACTCTGGGTTGGAATCAGCGTCAATTGGGTCGTACCAATCTGATTAGCAGCGAAACCCCAAAGAGTTATCTACTGTTGTGGAAGCGAACTTTCAAACATTACGATGTTAACGACCGATAATGTATACCTGGAATTCACAATTGTGAGTTCACGCGTTCGGCAAGGCTGGCATCGGGCCTCTGAAGCAGCAAAGAACATCTGCATTTAACACGTTGGAAAACTAAGAAAATCGTAACGGTAAACAACACTTATGTAACGAAGTTTACCTGTAAGATATTGGATCTGAAGCTTCGATTCAAAGTCTTCAAACTTGGTGAAGAAGAATTGGTAGGGAATAAAGGACACAGAATAAGCATCCAAAGCAGTGATGTCTGTGTTCCGCTTGAAGAATGCCCTATTTCTTCTGCTTAATGGATGGAATTTGGTTTTTACAGTGGTTAAATGCAATTTGTCCATGAAGCACAAACTGTCCTCTCGGATCTGCTTATCAAAGTTCCAGAGATTCTTTGGAACCATAGCGTGTAACTCTTTTCCCTGTATATGCAAATTGGTGAGTGCTTGAAATTTTCAAGGTCAATATTTATAAAACACGACAAATGAGATGAAATGCCTTATTGGTACCTACTCCTCGATAATAACCATATTCACAGGTATAGTCCAGCTCCTCTCATTTCCTAGTGACTCTGACTATTACGTACGGCGCATGATTTTCCATCGTCGAGGGCATGTAACCCCTTGAACTGTCACTGAGGCAAATGAACTAACTTTCCGAAAACTGGAGTTGCCCTGCAGATATCTGAAGAATAAATAACAATTGATCTACATAATCAGTAAAACTGTTTGAGGAATACCAATCAAACCCAATACTGGTCGCTGTTTTATAAAACCGATAAAAGTATGTCTAGTGTTAAAGGAATACCAAAGCTTCAAATAGTGGCCATGCATTAGCTATACAAAGACTGATATCAAAAAAATATGATTTCATAAAGAATACCTTAATATCAAAAAGTCCAGCCCTTCCCATTCCCTAGTAACTCGAACAGTAACGACCCTTGATTTTCCTTCGTCGAGGGATCGTAAACTCTTCAAGTTGTCCTGGGTAGTTGAGGATGATACCTTTTGGAGTTTGCAATTTATCTGCGATGCCATTTCTACTATTCTTTGGCAGCAGCTGTAAATTCAAAGAAATAATTTCATCATATACCTAATTGAAACATAGGATTAAGCCAGAAACTGTAAACCTATTGAATTATTATGTACTTGAATGACTAAAGTAACATCAAGAAGGGAAAATCTAAAACCACGGAAACGATATTATCATAGCAATTAAAAACATATATAATGAATCAAATATGCGATGGGAAGAATATGTAATTGGAAGCAAGGAAAGAAATAAAACTTACATGTTCAACTGGTGGAATGGATGCTGTTCTCAATTGGGATTAGACATTTTATAGAGAGAATCCAATTAATGCTGGATGAGCGTTTCACCTTTGTAAAGTCGCAAATAATTGAGTTGGGAATACTTTCAGTTGTTGAAGAGGGAATGGAAAGGCATCCTAGGGTTTCTGAGCCGTTAATAAGGAATAGTTACGGTAAAAAAAAATCAATTAATAGGAAGATGATGAGAATGCCATTAATTGCCAGTTTGTAAGCTCGATTGAAACTTCCCTCTGGTGTTGAAGAGAGAATGGAAAGGCTAATTCATTCCTAGAGCTGTGTCGTTACATAGTGCAAATCCTTGCAGCTGTTCTACGTGGCTGATGATTCTACCTTCTGTCAGTGTGGTCATCATGCAACCTGAGATGCCATTTAGAATGGTTAGTTTTGGAGCTAATTACAATAAGAAATACAAAAACAATTAGATATGAAAGAATTAGTAAACGGGGAATGAATGACGCAGTTTCGAGTTAAATTAGATAAACGAAATTTGGTTAATAGTGATAAAGAGCAAATGATGCATGCAATTGGTCAAGGAAACCTGACAGCCATATCGTGCTTTGTTTGAGACATTTTGTCAAGCATGTAAAACCAATAATCTTGACCTACCATGTTTTGGTTATTGTGTGTAAGATATCCAATTCAATGTAACAATCAATCCAATCTAGTTGTAGGGTCAATCTGAAAGTTACAGGAAACCAAATCAATGAAAAATCACATACAATTTTCTTCAGCAGATAGACAATCCAACCAATTTAAAGAATAAAACGGAATATAAACATTACAGAACCATTACAATCTAGCGACAAATCACAGATGCAGTTATGCAAAGGTAATTAAAAAAACTAACAACAGTGAATAACAAATTATTAAACCACAACAAAATATGAAGAAAACAATGGGAGAAAACCGATGTTGTTTTCGAATACAATGATAACAAATGCTGATACGCACCTGAAATAGAATTAAAAGAACCTTTTTTTTTTTTTCTCAGATAACTACTCTTACAGATGGTGGTGGATTTGAGCTTTGTGATGGCCACTTGAAATTGTACCCTGCAGACATTATAAGAAAAATAATTAGATTATTCTTTTTATAAACCACAAATTTTGCGAAACACGACGTATTAGAGAATAGAAAATTCTAGCCTACAAAAACCCAAAAGATCACCTCTTTTGTAAACAAACCGCAATCGAAAAAATCAAATTTCAGCTTCAGCAATACAAATCCTAATTTAAAAGCAATCCGAGGAGTTAAAAAAAAGAAGAGAATAAAACCTAAATATTGTTGAAAAAATTGATGTAGAGAGTTCTGGATTCCCAAAAGCAAAAGCTACCAGAATGGGTGATTCAAACCTTCGCTGAAGCAAATCCTTTTTTTATTTAGCCTTTTATCAAAGCAGAAGAGAGATTCTATAATCTAGCTTGAAATCTTCCCATCCATTTAAAGCAGAGATAAGAGTTTTTATTCAACGCTGCGGATGATTCAATATGAGGGAGATGAGAAGGTAATTCATTCTTAGGGTTTGATTGAAATTCCCTAATGTGTTGCAGAGGAAGATAAGAGGAAAAAAAGGGAAGATTTCAAGCTAGAGATTGTAGCATTCCTGGTGTTTGCAGAGGGAGATGAGAGGGTGAAGCATTTCTAGTGTTTGTGCACGGAAGATAAAAAACCCAAGAGAAGATGGGCAATGAATTCACAGAGGTGGAGAGAAAATTCAGTACAACTAACGTGGGGCATAAATGAAGCTTGGCCATCGGTAACTCAGATTAAACAGGGAGGGGGAGGAGAAATCCCATCCCATCTGCTAGTTAGACAAACTGGATGTATCCTGACCATTGCGTGACACACCAAACACTACTGTTTTATAAGCATTGATTCCCAATGTGCCATGTACACAAGAGATGTGATGCCATTGGAAACACGTACTCTACTACACTAATCAAGCCACTATCTGCATCAGTTACAACTACTGAAGGAATCTCATTATCCCGATACAAAACGTTTGACACATTGCAAAGACCATATGTAGTTTTCAGTTTTTTCTCTACTCATAAAAGCAAGCGCAACTGTAAACGTCTTTCCCATTGATGTATGAGAGACCACATGGAACAAAGGCAACTTATACCTATTGGTTTTGTAGGTATTATCAAGTAGAATAAACTTATAGAAACACTGGGCTAGTAAAACATATTTAGGGTGAGCAAAGAATAGATCAGTTACCTCCTTTGTTATGGGATCATACTTGCGCTCAAATGTGTATTTGTGTTCTTCTGACAACTTCATGAATTGTTGCATTACCGACCTGCCCTCATTCCAAATCTCTTCTAGTTTAGCTTTAGCATTGTACACAGTTCTTTTGGTACAATAATTATCCTTATTGTCCTGTTTTATCGAAGTTAAAATATTCCGAGGTTTAGCACCAGCCGCAGTAAAGCTCTCTACTTTCTTAAATTCTTCGTCTTTCAACCTTGCCATGTATGCATGTCCGGTAAGAGTTTTAGGGAGGTCATGATTATGAGAGCCACACTTTACCCGAACCCGCCATTTTCCATCGTCTCCACAAAGAGCACTGAGCATAAATGGGCACCCGCATTTCTTAGTACCAGAATGCCTTTTCTTCACATTTGTTGTCTTTGGTATATGGTTTTTACCCTTGTGGCTGACATGCAAGCCACTTCTCTCGCATTGCATTTCTAAATATGATCCTTTTCCATTGGTATCAAGATTTTTTGCCCTTGATGACTTGCAAACAATAACCCAATTCCGAGTTTTTCCTAATTCCATACACCAATCACGAACCGCTTCTTTGGACTCAAATACCTATAATAAAATATACAATAACAAAACACCTTAGATAAGTATATGTGATTGACTGTATTTTAGAGTTCAGTTTGTAATACCACCCAACATACCTTATTGGTTGTAAAAAATTCAGTCAAGTCTAAATTGGAAGAAGCATGATGAGTTGCATAGTCAAGTCTAAATTCATCACATCCAACATCTACAACTGTAACTTCATTCTTATGATCACGAACCTTAACTAATATACAAAATAATGTAAGTTGCATTTCTAATATGTAAACTAATTAACCCCATGGACAAAGGAAAAGGAGCAGATTGTATAGAAAAGTTAAATACCTCAGTCAGTTGATTTTCTTGTAATATTTCTTCATCGTGTTGCTTTTCTTCTGCTTCTACGTCAAACAACTGGATATGATAGTTTTCTTCCATTTTAGCACTTCACACTCGGGATCAAATTAATAATCTAAGCATAGTGATATTATCTAGGGTTTGTTAATAAATAAATAATAAAAAATAAAATTAGGGTTAAATGGGATATATACGTGCGTTTAGTTCGGGAAGACTAAGCGGTGGCATAAGAAACTAAACTACACAAGATATATTTTTTTGATAGGGGAAAGCTTATTTTAATTCCATCCAATGATGACCGGGAGTTAAATAACCTAGACTAAAGTCAGTTTTCCCTCTAATAAAAGTGGTTTTCCCCTATTAATTATCTATTTTTATTTCTCTCTCATTTTTTGTTTTGTGGGAGCTATGGGGACGAAGATTTTCTTGAGCTCATGCAATTTGCGAACTCAAGCTCGATTGATTGTATGTCATGAGTTGATTTATTCATTGTTAATCTTTGTTTTATGTTTCTTGATGATTCCATCTTGATATAAGATCAAAATCTCTTAATTTCATGAAAACAAATTCAAATTTCAGATTCTAGGGTTTCTAAAACCGGAATGGTTTACGATCTTCATGCTTGATTAGTTAATTATGTACTAGTTTATTATGTACTTTATTATTATTAGTTTGTTATTAGTCTAATTAGGATTCAATAGTACGTATGGAATTGGTGTATGTTGGAGTCCATCCTGTATTACCTAGTTTGTAGGTATCTTCTTTAGGATTTTCTAAAGAAGTTGCAGGGGGTTAGGTGCAGTTATGTAACTTCCGTTCTATGTATGTGTATATATTAAGCAATAATGAATGAAGGAAGGCAGAGAATTATTATGTAAACCAAGTGTTAGTTTTCTAACAAGGAGGTTTAGTGTCCCTTGAAAGATATTAGAGGTCCGGCGTCCCTCTGACGATACCGAAACTATTCCACAAACCATTTTATAATCCGTTTTCATGTTCACTGATTGTCAATTCCATGATCTGTTAAGTGAGACCTTAACATTAGTTCTTTTGTGTACTGATAATGAAATCAGTATTAACTTTTGACTTGCTGAGATTGTTGGTTTAAATAGGATTAATAACTTGGACTGAAATCACTAACGGATACTAAACGATAGTCATTGTACTCTTCACTTATCTTTATTGGAGTCAGGGATAGGAATGTAGGCTTGATGAGGTTCTTTGATAAAGCAACAAAGGAATATAGGCACAATTGTATTGATCAAAGCAACCATCTCTATGGCAGAAAAACTGTATTTAACTTTTTGTTGTTGGTTTCTTTATGGCAAGAACCCTTAAGGTCTGATCCATTTGATTTTTGTGTTGATACATGTGTTTGTCGCGTCTGAATGATGCAAACTGACTTGGATAAATTAGAGATGCAAAAAACAATGGTGCCCTTTGTGTTCTCTTGTAATTTCTTCTTGACTGTCTGCTTGGTGCTTAATGGCACTAATTAAGGTAGGATAATTTGAGTACTGTTTTTTACATACGAATTTTTGGAACTTTAACCAATGGAGTTAATTATAGTTTCTCTCAGGCTTTGTTTTCATTAGCTGCCATGACAATTGCTTTCGACACAAGTCTTAATATTCATTGTTCTTGACTGATAGTTATATACTTACAGTCAAGTTACAACTCACTTAATTTACGTAGCATTATAATTTGGAATATGTAAAGCTATGGCTGCCTAATGCCTAGCAAGTCAGCAACATAATATTTTGCAATTACAAGTAGCTAAACCCAAATGTGTTGTTCTTTGTCACAGATTGGGGTGCAAGTTATGGGAAACCACTAACAAAACTTTCAAATATCAACAAACCCCTTTTGAACCTTGCCATTTTAAATGCCAGTCACAAGCCCAGGTTAAGGAAGAGGCAAGAGATGCCCCTAACAGATGCTCAGGAATGATGTACCTCATGTGCAAAGAACCACTATATATAACCATGTCCAAGATAATTAATTTAGCGAAGTGGCAACATCCTCAATGATACGGGTAAAGACTTGGAACCTGCCAGAAAAGTGGTTTTTAATTTTGTAGGTTAGGGGTTACTCCCTCTTTGAAATCTTAGATGTGTACAATCAAGGCAAGTAATTTGTGTTCTTTGGTTCAATATCTTGCCTTTTCTTTCAAAACTTTTATGTTTTTGTTGAAAGTTCATTGATTTCTCTTAACACCAATCTATGCTGTTAACTTAGTTTGTTTTTCCTAACAGATCAAAACACAGAATGAATTCACTTGCTGCAATGCTCAATTGCATCTACAAAGATTGTGTCTGACAATTTCTGCAATGATTTGAAGAACTGACAGTTATATCTACCAAAGCCATGACCCCACGAAAACTATTGGCAGTTCTACACACGGTTACTTAGTAAGTGTATCGAAAAGGAAAAACTGTAATTTATTTAATAACTTGAGTTTAGAAAACTTTCAGAGGGTAAAATATCAGTGATTCTTTTCTCATATATCTAGGTTCGACTTTATTTCTTCACGTTTGTTAGTTTTGTTCAATTTCTATGATGATTTTGTTTTTCCTTCTATCTTTAGCATATCCTCATAACTACTGATGAATATATGTCTAGTGTCATTTTTGTTTTTCATTTCGATTTCTATTTTTGTTTTTACGGTTTCGTTGTTGCTCCCTTCTTATGCTTAACCACTATGGCATCCCCCAAGATTGACTTAGCAGAAACTCTGATCTGCAATACGGATAGACTATGAAAAGTTCCATGACTTGGTTTGTTTTCCTCCCTACTGCATTTGATTTCCTTGCACATAGTCAAGCCTTACTGAACGTTTGGTTTTTGTCAATGCAGGTTACTTCGGGATTTAAGAGATTCAATATATTCGTTTAGTAAAATCGGGATTCATTTATGAGTTTGCATTAATTTTTTTCACGCATTCGTGTACAAACCAGTGCAGACGAAGTAACACGAATGTCACCGGTAGTCAGTCCATTTCCAACAGCCGGTAGCTTCTAGCCTCTCATGGACAAGAAACACTGGCTAAGCTATAGGATACGATAAAAAAAAAAAAACACTGGCTAAGCTATAGGATATGATAAAAATATATGAATAACCACCCAGGCACATCCATAGTTGCTCGAAGATAGCATTAAAGAGTGTGTCCGACGGCAACTGCAACAAAGGTGTGGTTGAAAGAGTGTTTGCATCCCTATTGGTGCAGTGGCTAATAACTGCTTTACATCGTACTGTGATTGATGGCTTCTTTTAAATTGTTTCATTATACGCCCATCAAAGAAAATTGGAGGCAGGGACGAGCAGTACCAGCCAAAAGGAAAGGTATTGAAGCACCACTTTAGCCATGCAAATTAACTTCCAGAGTTAATTTCAGACTGAATCTTGGCATGGGATTATTAAGATGGAGATTTCTCAATTCCTTCGTGTGCAAATGTTGAATGTACGCTTAATTTTTTCTTTTTCATTGTTGATTCATTGGAAAATATTTATTGGATCAGTTTCTTTTTTTTTAATGTATTTTTTGTTGATTTGAATTCTATGTATGGCAATGACTGCTTGATGTTTAGTTAATAACTTGGGGGCAGTATTCGGTGCAGCATAAGCCGACTTTGAATTTTTTTTTAACACGTCTCACGAAATTTTTCTACTAAGGACAGGGCGAGGCGAAGCCGAGCCACACCAAAATCTAAAATCCTAAGCGACTGGACTAGGCGAAGCCAAGCCACACCAAATCAAAAATCCTAAGCGACTGGGCGAGACGAAACCGAGCCATATCAAATCAAAAATGCATCGCGCGTTTTCGTCCAGTCACTACAAAAATATCTACCTATTGCTACACCATATATTGTCACACATTAAATAAAACATATATATATATGTTCCACAATTTCGAAAGTAATAAAGCAAAAGAAAACATACCAAGAAAGTAAAAAATAAAGACCATCTAACAAAACCTGGACGTGTTAACATTGCTTCTTTGTTTCATCCCTAACTTCTGTCAACAGTACAGAGCTTTTTGTTTGAGGAACTGCAGAGCACCCCGGCCCATACCATGTTTCCCCAAAATCTTTCAACGAAACATAGTTGTTTGCATGAGAATAGTAATATTTGGTCTTATTATTATCAATATGATCACATTCCTTTCCGAAGTAGAGCTTGAATTTATTGTTTTTGCAGCCATATTTGTAGTAACGGCATGCCAAAAGGAAACCCACCTCCTTATGAGGTCTATTAGTCAGAATAGTTTTTCATGATTGGCAAACACGCTTAGCTTGCGAAGAATCTGTCCCTAAAGGTAACCGAAAAAGTATGTTTTCTAAGATATCATTGTCCAGATTTTCCATGAAAATTCTACTGCTGCTGAGCCAAAGGTTGTGATGATCTTATTTCTGTCGTGCACAACTCACTTTTATATATATATATTTAGAGATGTAGAAGAAGACTGCAACTAGGAAACCAGGACATAATACCAAAGTCGGTGCAAGATGAAATTCTATTCTTGAGGCCCAGGAGAAGGTAAGGCCAGAAAGCCCAATATTACAGGCCTGTGGACGCCATCATGCAGTTTAGATTTCCGGGTTCTTTTTGAACGATTTTTTGGGAGTTGGAACCATGACCATGATTTGATTAGGCCAACTTCCTTATACACCTATAAGGGGTGTCCTAAAGTTATGAAAATACTAATTTACCCTTTATCCTAATTAAAATTAAAAACCATCCAAATAACCACACATAAACCTAATCATACATAAATCATCAACCAAAATTTAAAACAAATAGTGAGGGAGAGGAGAGGCACCGGAAATTTTTAGTTTTGAATAAAAAATCTTCTCTTCTTCTTCCCTCTTTTCATGACGTTCCTAGTTCGATTGAAAAACTCATCACTTTTAATTTGTTTTTGAATGAAAATATTGAGTATAAATCATCAAAATTGGGTTTAAATGGAATTTACAGTAGCATGTTTGACCTAGCCAAAATCTACTTATATTTTTTTTATTAAAGTTTTGGCCAATTCAAGCGACATTAACGAATACGCTAGGAGATAAAGGTCCTGATTCGGATGAGCTATCATCACTCGAATCACTCAGCTCGTACTCATCCGCCTAAAAAAAAAGTCATCTTCTTCTTCTACTTTACTCTCTCAATAATTCTTTATTTTTATAAAAAAGACCAACCTCAGTGATCTCTAATTAACTTAACTTAATCATGCAACTAATTATTACACTAACTAATAATAACACTAGCTAATCACTATATAAAATTATCATTATCATAAAGGGTAGTTTTGATATTAACATAAATATATGGATAAGTGGCTTAGATTTAATTCAAATATCTTACCCAAAATAAAATCATGGTCCCCAATAAAACCTTCGAACCTTCAAACCCCACCATTCCGCCTTTCACTATAAATCTACACTATTTCTTTGTCTTTCATTTCTCTTCCACCACACCTCAAACCCTCTCTCTCTCTGCATCTCAAAGAAATACTCATATCATCTTCTTCATCCGTAAAAGATTAGTAGAGAGTCATGGCTTTCAGAAATGCCATGCTCACAGTTACAGTTCTGTTTATGGTTGTTGTAGGAACATGCACGGCTCAATCTGCACCTTCTTCAGCACCAACATCAATGACAATGCCGCCGATGATGTCAACTGTTCCTTCTCCACCTATGATGATGTCGCCACCTCCTCCGGCAATGATGATGCCTCCACCTCCGATGATGATGTCGCCACCTCCTCCAGCTATGATGATGGCGCCACCTCCGATGATGATGTCGCCACCTCCTCCAGCTATGATGATGGCGCCACCTCCGATGATGATGTCGCCACCTCCTCCAGCTATGATGATGGCGCCACCTCCTATGATGATGTCGCCAGCTTCTCCACCAACCCAGCCTCCCATGATGATGATGTCACCACCACCAGCTTCTCCAATGGCACCAGGTCCTGGTCCTAGTACTGGTATGATGATGCCCGGCTCTCCCCCTGCACCTGCACCTGCTCCTGGTCCAATGATGATGACTCCTCCCCCTCCTAATTCAGGCGTTGTTTACGGAGCTTCGCTTACCATGTTAGCAGTATTCGGAGGAATCTCAGTTCTACAGTTACTTGTCTAAGTTATCGTGTTTATTTGTCAATTCGACGTCGATTCATTTCTCATGAGTCGATTGATTATGCATTTTTTTTATTTTTTTTATTGCTTCTTTTTCTTTTTTTATGAGATGATTCTTGGACCTTCATTTGTGAAGTGAGATGATTAGTGTATGCAGCACTTTTTTAGTTGAGATCGTTATGAATAATATATATATATATATATATTCTCTTCGTATCGATACTAATTTCAGTTAAATAAATAGAAACTATTCTCTTCGCTTCAAAATAAAATAATAGGCTTGGTTTCATGTGTAATTTTTTCATGAAACCATCCTATATTTTTTTATATTTTTTTTTGAGACGGAGCTGGTAGAAAATTTAGATTTTTTTAATGAAATGCAATTTAAAAAGACTTTTAATACAAACACATTCCAAACAAAGTCTGTAACGTGATAATATAATACATCCTTACCTAAACGGTTATAATAAGATGCGCAATTCAGGACCATTTTTAGACTCTTCTTTCTAGTACTTCTCTAACCACCTTCCTTTTGTGATAACACTGATAACTAATAAGGGTAGACAAAGACGATGAGCATTATTGGTCCTGTACAGTAGTGATGGCATATTGATGGTGTAGGAATCCATGATATTGACAAGAAGTGAGAAGCAATGAAAAAGTTAAGCAATGCCTAGCTGTTCATAAGTTGGAAATATTGTTAAATGGATGAAAGAAAGGAATGGCTAAAATCTCAAGTGGAAGAAGATCACTTTTTGGCTAGTGTATGTAAGTATGTGAAGAAGGGAATACATTTTAAAAGCTGCAAGAATTTCTCTATCTGTTTTTGATTGGTGTTGGTGATAAGAGTGGTGGTGGTGGTGGTGGTGGTAGGGCAAATCAAGATAAGATGGAAGGATGTGAAAGTGAAATGCACATGCATATGTTGTTACTGCTCAGTCCCCACTATGGGTACACCCCTAAACTATTCACAGTAATGGGGTACCTTATAAATGGTCCCAACTCAATGTCTAGCTCAAGACAACGCATCCTCAGCTAGGAACCTTGCAAAAATTTAAAAAGAAAAAGGCTGACCAGCTAGTAACTAGAGACTATATGTTGTAGGAAGAATATTGACATATCAAAGCATCAAAGATTGATGGTTAGGTGATGGTAAGATGAGATCCAGTACCTGTCGTTCTAGTAGTCCGGTGAAATTGTTGAGTTAGACACAACTTAGTTACTCACCCAAAATGGGCGTCTGCCGCTAAATTTGCACCCTCAAGCAACATTTTGGCAAAGCATGCAAGCATGAAATGAGTAATCACCAAAAATGATAATAACAGTAGCAAAAAGAAAACACAAATTATCATTGCCTTAAGCCCTAGGTACTTAAGACTATCATGTTACCAAAACTTTAAAGAAAATCAAATTCTAAAAGGAATGTGTCTAAAGAACAGAATACGACATCCAACCAATAGTCTCCTCTACCACAACACACATATTCATACAATAAAGGGACCATTCTATTTTGAGAATGTGTACTCATGTACGGGTCATATGCCCCAACATATGAGATAAGATAGACACGTCTAGAGGAAATGGGACTCTGAAAAGAAGGGCTCTTCTCCACTGGATGAAGCACCTTCTCTAACTTAACTGATGTCTTTTGCTGTCTGTTGATGCCCAAAAGAATAAACTTAAATAGTCACGAGAGCACATTCTCTGGCTCTTCTCCCTTGCTAGCTAGGTTTGTTGCAAGCTGGCCCCGGGACCATTATGTACGTCTGCTCCTTTGGAAGCTCTAGAGAGTCGAATAAGCCGGGTTCCCAGGTTTACAGGAAAAAAAGTTTATTTTTTTTTTCTAGCAGCGTCACAACTAACCATTATAAATTATGACCAAAATTTATACCATTCGGTTATTTTTGACAAATTTTTTATTCATCACGTCTTTTGCCACATTTTCCAATGGGTGGTTGTGACGCTACTAAGTCAAAACTGCTCCGAGAAGAGTTTGAGCGAATTTTTTCCATTAATGGCATTTCCCCATGGACTATGGTAAAATCATTTAATACATTGGTATCACAAAATGAGATAGAACGGACTTTTGGGGACTACTCAAAAATGGAGGGGGACTATTTTGTGATAGGAATGTCTACCCTATACTTATAAGGGGTGTCCTAAAGTGTGGAAATGACTAACCTACCCTTAACCTAATTTAATTTAAAACCAACCTAATAACCACCTATATATATATAACCACAACCTCCTCCCACCACCGCCGCCCACCACCACCGCCCATCACCTACCACCTCCAACTATCACCACCACCAACTACCACCACCTCCATGTATATAGCTTAATTTAAATCATTAACGAAGATATTCTCACAAACCCATTACTTGTCATTCGTTTTTGGTTGAAGAAATGAGAAGTAATCATCAAAATGAGTTGAAATTGAAAGTTGCAGAAAGAAGTTCGGCTAGGAATTATGTGAAACAGTTTGTCGAACTAGCCGAACTCAGCTTTAATGGAGTTTTTTCTTTCAGAAAAAAGTTCGGTTACCTCGCAAAAAAAAATTCCCAGTCGAACTTTTAGTTCGGTTACGTCGCAACTTTTTTTCGTTTTTTTCCTAGCCGAATTTTTAGTTCGGTTTTGTAGCAATTTTTTTCTACTAACCGAACTTTTTTCTAAAAACCTATATATTGAGTTCGGTTACGTCGAGAAAAAAAATTCCCAGCCGAACTTTTAGTTCGTTTACGTCGCAACTTTCTTTTTCCTAGCCGAACTTTTCTCTGAAAGCAAAAACTCCATTAAAGCTGAGTTCGGCTACCTGTGTCTTCAGAACCATTAGCCGAACTACACTTGCAGATGAGTTCGGCTACCTGTTCTTCAGATGTCGTAGCCGAACTTCATTTCCATGGTCGAAATCAGTTTATAAATTTCTCATTTTTTCGAAAGTTTTTGTCAATTCAAGCAACATTAACTAAATTTGAAGTATACCTAAGTACCCAAAACCCTCATTTCGAAATCAACCATCTTAAAAAAAAAAAAAACCAAAACCCCCTTCTTCTCAAAAATTATTCTTATAAAAACACTCAGCTAATTAATCTAACCTCACTAATCAATCATTACACTAACACTAATTAATCATTACACTAACACTAATTAATCATTACACTAACTAATTTAATCACCAAGGGCAAGTTTGGTATTAGAAAAAAACTAAGTTAAGGGGTGGCTCAAATTTACTTCAAATATCCACCCCAAAATAGAAGAGTAGCCCCTTTTTTGAGTAGTCCCCAAAAGATCATTCATGAGATAAGAACTGTTATTCGGCCCAGAACAACTGAGGCTTGAATCTTAAACACAAAGGTTTAAAGGCCCATACAAAGTCTGTGGGAGATCCTTATAATTTTGTCTAAATCTCATGCTGATTGCTGACATTTGCGAGTAATTTAAGTCAAAAACATGCCAACAAACCTCACCTCATGCTCACCAAACCTCTAAAGTCTCAACCATCAAATTCTAATTTCTTCTCCTTTTTTCCATTTTCTGAATAATCACCAATAGCTATATGCATTATACCTAATCTCCCACTCTCCTTTCTTGTAGTAATGCTTTATAGTGAGATTTTGGTTTCATTCTTTGACATTAAAAGACAGATAAGTTGGTTTAATTAGGTGATCCACTGATCAACTCATCTTTTTTTTCATATATATTAACAAATGTCTGTTGCTCATTCTAGTAGAATATTTCTCTTCCATCATCTAAGCATTTCACTAGCTACTTAATTTATGCCATGGCAGCTGCTAATAAGTTTTTATTATGTTATGTTGCTGCTGTTCTTGTTTCGGGCCTTGCTGTGATAACTTGCAAAGCTTCTACAACGTACACGGTTGGCGGTACCTCTGGTTGGGACATTAGCACTGATCTTGAATCATGGGTTCAAGACAAGACATTCGCCGTTGGCGACATTCTACGTAAGTTTGTCACTTGATCCCCCGTGCACTTGTTAATTCATCGACTTTTTTCCCGAAAATAACTATAGATATTATGAAATTATGAAATTATGATCCTGATTCTTGTTGTTTTATTGCTCGTGTGTATATGTAGTATTTCAGTACTCGCAAATCCACAGCGTGAGCGAGGTGCCAAAAGAAAGCTACGACCAATGTAACATGACAAAAGTGATAAAAACAAGCAGTGACGGTAACACTTCAATCCCGTTAACAACTCCAGGCCAACATTACTTTGTCTGCGGGAACGGGTTACATTGTTTGGGAGGAATGAAAATTCAAGTAACTGCTATCGGAGGGGCGAATTCTCCTGCAAATGCACCTCAAGGAAGTGATAATGGTCCTTCTGGTTTGGTACCTGGTAGTAAGAAGAACCAACCTACACTATCTTCTTCAAATGTCATCAACGGCGGAAGTGATTATCTTGTTCTAGGCTTACTTTGCGTTGTGGGAACTGTCTTATATCTCATCGGTAGTTGAACGAACCAACTCATAGCATTATAATTTTTTGAAGCTATATCATCTGGAGAAGCTTGCATTTTCAAGTTTCACGCATATGTAAGAGGTTAATTACATTCAATCAATATATCAGGTATTTGCGTGCAGTGAGTTCTGTTTATTATGTTGAAATTTTTAACCAAAAGCAAAAGAACCACCATGGCACTAAAGCAGCAAGGCCACTCAAAGCAACGTGAAAATTGTCAACTTATGGCATCATAGATAAATCTCTTTTTAAGATTGTATTAGTTCACCTAACGTTTCCTTAAACGGGGTGGCGCTTTCTCATCTAATCAAACAATATTGCTACTCAAATTCTGCTGATCAAAAAAGTTTTTCCTTATTAACACATAATACAAATTGGTACAAACAATAAATATACCAAAGATGGATCCAGATAGTGATCGTAAGAACCATCTATCGACGACCTTCAAGAGACCAATCACGTTGCAAGGTAGTAAAAGTTGTTTCCATACGAAAGAAGGCGTAAATCCTGTTGTTTACCCACCATGTTGATAGCCGCATCATAGTGTTAGAACAAAAAGACGATTCTTTTTTCCGATGAAAAATACCTCGCCCGTACGTAGACATGACTATGTCATAGAAGAGAGGAAATTGTAACGAACCGAATAAGAAAACTGGAATAGTTGCTAGCAGAATCACGGGGGCGTAAACCCAAGAAATCTTTTTATGCAGAACAATAACTAAGGTTGCTGCAAAAGTCGCCATCATGAATGCTATCGAGACAAAGAGGAAGAAAAGACCAAGTATCAGCTTTCTGGGCAAAGATGTTTGGAAATCACGCTCTGCGTATCTTGCTGTTAATAGCGTGAAAAACATCAAGATAGATGTGCAGGAAGCAAACAGTGAAACAGCATCTGATACAATAAAGACCAGAAAAGACGGTGAATCTATAAATATCGGTAGGCCTGTATTTTGATTATTGCCACCGGGTACTGTAAATGCTGCTGCAAACATAACCGTCGCAATAAGGGTTGAGACAACCATACATGCTTGTGACGCTTCTTTTATCCACTTTTCTCCTTCTTTCACTAAGGTCCTGTGTTGTTGTGTGAACAAAGCTTCGGGTCTCTTATTTTTATTGTTCTTCATTTCTCTGTATTTCAGTTTTACGACTTTCTCCACCTCCTATTTATGCAAATACATGGTCGATATCAAGTGAGGACGATAAAATAAGTTTCATTATCCAGGAATAGTCAATATACCTGATACCATTGTATCTCCCTTTGCATTTGTAGAGCTGCCCCGGAAACTTTATCCAGTTGTGATGATGGTTTCCAGAATCCAGCACAATGAAGGATGTTGTTCTTATGCTTATCATAAACAGTGGTACTCTGGTTTTGTAGTCCCATTTCAACTATAAACAAAAAGATTTTTTCTTGGCGAGAAAGAACAGCATGTTGAAATAAACCATTCTCATCTTCATCTTTAAAGTTTATCAAATTATGATTGGAGTTTGTAAGTAGTGTGAAAAACTCGATGATACCGTGTATGGTTGTTTGATATATTGCTTCAAACGCTTGTGCTTGTTTCAGTTGATCTGAATTCAATCCAGAAAGTCGTGGACTAATAAAGTTGATTATTTGAAGGGCCTGATCTTGTTTCTCCCTTTTATCATGCAGTTGTTTTGTGAAAGGAACTGTTACATAAACACATATACGCATGTTACCATACAAAAATATAAGAAATGGATGTGAAAGGCGGTGATGATGGAGGAGCAAACGAATAATGGTCGACAAAAATCTTTGACAATTATGCCATAATAAAATACATACCAACTGCTTTGAGAGCTTTCCCAGCTAATCCATTGCTATTAGCCCCGACTGTAATTAAAAGAAACCAAATTCATAGATCTACCAATGCTTCAGGTGCAAACTTTATTAGTAGTGAGATAAAACTGCAAAAGAGATGAAGAGAGAAAAGTCTGACTAACCAATTCCATATATGCGTCTTTGGAAAAATCCAAATTGATTTCCACTTGGAAAGGCAGAAGGCTTTCCAGCCAATACACTGAAAACAGTCTTTCCATTTTCATCTTGAGTAGTTGCTAATCTTGGAAATCTCATTAGTAGATCCAAAGCAACATCTGTATGCAGAATGGTAGATACGACGTTGGTTAAGATACATAAATCTCTTATAACAAAGTATGTTTGATTTCTTTATGAGCTTACCATATATGTCAACTCTAATTGCAGCTGTAATAAGAGTAGCACCATCTTTATTACTAAGGGAAGCTGAAGCACCATCTTTAGTACTATGTTCGTCAACAATTATCTGTTCCATGGGTGTCTCTTGGTAAAGGTAACGCAGCATTTCTTCGTCTCCATTAATTGCGGAGGCAAGAAGTGGGATATGCCCGTGTTCATTTTGAATCAGTAAGAAATTAGGATTCATATCTAGCATGAGTTTAACCATTTCCATGTTATTACCTTCCACTGCAAGTGAGATGGCAGCATTTCCCTTGTCTGTCTTTATTTCTGATTGCTGCATATCCATCCCACGCTGTAGTATTTTTTTTACAATTTTTAATCTTCTTAATTCAACAGCTACATGAAGAGCGGTTGACCCATCTTCTTTAAGTCTATCAGCCCTTGCTTCTTGACTAACATTACCATAATATGACCAGAATCCGCTAAGGTCATCTTTTCTGATTAATTCGATTAGCGGTAAGTACTTTGCGTACGAATCTGTAACCAATGTTTGTCAATGAAATAACTGTATGTATCAATAGAATGAACTAGGATGCAAGAAAAAAATTGGTGACAGATATATAATCTTAGTATCTTACCTTTTACTTCTGCAAAATCACCTACTGCTAGTGCTATCCTACTCCAAGCTTCTTGGGCGAATTCTGTTCCTTCAGTGTGAACTAGCATTGCTGGTCCACAACTTGATTGTATGACGCTTAAAGCCGCCATATTCATTTTCTCCCATCTATAGTAGTTATCACTCGTTCGACAATCACTTCCATCCACAATACCCCAAAGATATTGGCTTCTCAACAGCTGTTTTAGATACAGTTTAAAACTATGGTAATTGCTTGGTGTTAGAAACTCATCATTCGCTTTTCTAACTTCATCTAGATCTGCCTTTGCTGTTGTTGCTGCTTCTACCATCCCCATGCATCTCTCTGGCCAATGACAATGATATTAAAGTTTTAGCATAATGATTCAATTCAACAAAGATATTGCTGAGCCTAGCCGTCGCTCACATAACTGGCCCAGTCCCAGCAATATTGCCCTGAGCCTAGGCCGTCGTTCGCGTGACTGGCCTAGTTCCAGCTAGATTTCCCCGAACCTAGGCCATCGCATGCGTAACTGGCTTAGTCCCAGAAATATTTCCCTGAGCCTAGGCCCGTCGAGCGCGCAACTGGCATAGTCCCAGCAATGTTGCCCTAAGGCTAGGCAGTGTCACGTAACCGGCCTAGTCCCATCAGTATTTCCCTGAGCCTAGGCCGTCGTGCGCGTAACTGGCCTAGTCCCAGCAATACTTCCCTGAGCCAGAGGTCTTCTAGCTGTATATAGACATGCCTAGCATTCAGTAAATTATTGTTTACGAGATTCATCGATCTTACCTCTAAATAGAGATTCAGCTGTCAATAATTTGTCCCAAACTTCCTTGGCGGAGTTGGATTCCAACACGCCACAGTTCACCAGTTCAGACCCAACTATTGATCTCAGTGCATCACGAGCCCTCTTGTCTTTAACTTTCCAAGTATAGTAATTATAACCAAAACAAGCAAATTTAGAAGGTCGGGGCTCACCTCCGTCTATAACGCCCCACAAATGACAGCGTTTCATGTGATTTTGCATTTCGATTATTTCTGTTTCGTGAAATTTCATTTCGCTTTTCCAGTAATCGCCATCGCTGCTGCCTATAGAGGAAATGTCTGGATAATTTTGGTTTTTCAGCACTCCTCCATCTTCAAGAAAAGTTTCCTTAACAACTGCAACTGAGTCGTCGTCCCTAACATCAAGTGTAATTTCAACGTAATTCGTTGAATCATCGTCATCATCAACTATAATTTCATTTAAATGAGGCGTTGCTGCCACTACCTGCTCAGCATCTCCCTGAGATCAATATGTAATGTCGACAAACTGATTAATACACAGGGGATGCACAAATTAATTGCAACAGAAAATTATAAATGAATCAGAAATTTGGTAATTACTTGGTTGGAAGAGCTTCCTGCTTCATCATAATAGCATTTGCTACTACTATCAATTGTAATTTCAATTGAATCTGTTCCTGCTGCTGCGGCTGCGTCGTAACAGCTGCTTACCTCCGGATTGTTCTCAATAATAATAATGTTGCTTAAAGAATTCTGTGTTTCAGCATCACTGCAAAAGCTTATGCAATCAATTGCAATTTCGTTTAACTCCATTGTTGCTGCTGCTGCTGTCATCTTATTATACTCCCGATTGCATTATTTTTATGACAATAAACTGATATAAATGCACAAATATGTACTTGCATCGAAAAGATTGAGTTTAATCGAATCAGAATTTTTATTTATCATGAGTTGTAAGTACTGATTGAAATCAGATTTTGAGACTGATTTTAAGCTAAGTTGAGAACTGTTGACCCAAAATAAGAACAGGGAGAGAGAGAATAAGGTCTTTTTTAATTAAATTTTTATAAGCTATTTTTCTAAGCATTTTTATTTATTGGCGTTGGTAATTGGCAAATTATACTTGGAAATAGCGTTTTTTTTTTTGGAAAATCTAAAAAATGATCCTAATATTAGGGCCAATTTACAAAACCATCCTAGTGCTACAAACTATTTATAAAATGGTCATACTTCCGTTATGAAGAGAGTTAAGTGCTGACTCACAGTTAAATATCACCGCTTAATTGGGGGTTTCAAAAACCAATTAGGGGCCCTAGATTTTTATCACCACCCATGGGAGGGGATAAGGGGTGTCTAAATTCAATGAAAAGACTAGATTATCCCAACTCTTAGGATTGTGACATGTGTCACCTTATTAATATTTTATTTAATATTTTATTTTATTTTATTTTCTTATTACTTTTTTATTTTTTCTAAAATAACGACTCTTCCAAGAAAATAACGACCATTTAATAACACTAACGACACTTTACAGACGTTATTGAAACAGAAACGACTCTTTAGAGTCGTCATTGAAACAATAACGACTCTGTAGAAGCGTCATTGGTACAATAACGACTATTTAGAATCGTCATTGACGCCATGACGACTTTTTATGCAAATATGGGCAAAAAAATTTTTTTGGAAAAAAGAATAATTAAAAAAATAGTTAAACTTTAATTAAATAAGATTAACACTAATTAAGTAAGATTATCACTAATTAAGTAAGGGTAGATTAGTCATTACCTAAAAATATTTGGATAAGGAGTTATTGAAATTAGTTTTGGGTGACCTTTTTTGTCCTCTAATTACTTATGTATCCTTCTTATTTAGAACGCGCGATTGGGGGATATGAAAACTAATTGGGGGATAGAGGAAAAAGACAAAAACTGGATTCAAATATCAAATCAGGGTCACCCCTTATCTAAGTATTTTATATAATTTCTAATCTACCCCTCACTAATCAGGTTTAGTGTTTAATTATAATTAGGAAAAATCTGAAGTATTTGTGAATTGATTAGTGTGTATTTTTATTTCTATTTGGGTGAGTGAGGTGAGAGTAGAAGGAGGGAAAAAATATTTGAGAGGGAACTTTTTTTTCTGAAAATGGAGGATGATTGTGAAGAGAGAATTGCTGATGCTGAATCTTTAGCTCAACTACAACAAGGAACATATCTTCAATCTTCAGCTAATGACAACAACTCACAATTGCAAGTATTTGTGGAACCAACACCCTTAGATCATGATTTTTATGAGCATGGAAAGTTTCTTGAAGAACCAACCCAAGAGAGTAAACTAGCTCAACATACAAGCACTCCAAATACTTAGGTAAAGCTGCTAAGAGGTTGAAAAATTGATTTTTTTTCTTTGAACCCACCATTTTTGCAGCTAAAAAAACTCGGTGCCGGCATGGACTAGGTATGCATACAATGCCGGAACCACAAATACCGACATGGTATTCATACTACATCCATGCCTGCAACTCGATATCCCCCATTTTGAAATACAAGACGGCATAGTATTCAACCAAAAAGCTATGCCGGTACAAAAGTTACTTTTTACCTACCATGGAATATTCTAAGGAATATGCTATCGGCATGGTTCAATTCTAAGGTTACCATGCCGGTGCTGCATGAAAAACATCCAGGAAGAAGTGTCTTCCAAAGCTAAATACCAGTGTAGTTGATTAATTAACGAGCATGCCGGCACCCTTTACCGGCGTGCATTCACAGATAACATGAATGCCGTCACCTTTACCGGCATGGTTCAATTTTAACCTTACTATGCCGGTACTAACAAAAAAAAACATACAGGAAGTAGTGTTTTTTAAAGCTAAATCCCGGCATGGTATATTAATTAAGGTCTACGCCGGAACATTGTACCGGCATGGAACCATAGACAACGAGCTTTCCGGTACCTATGTTTCCGGCGTTGATGTCTAATGAAATGCGTATGCCGGAAAAAGTTTTATTTTGTCATCAGTTTTGGTTCAGTTCGAGCATGCCGGAACATTGTTCGAGCATGCCGGAACTGTGGTCCGGCATAGTAGTTTAATTTATTTTGGAACTAATTTATTTTATTTTCATTCAATCCTTAGGTTGTGACATATATTGATCCAACAAATGCAAGACAGCTTGGTCGGGATACGTCGGAATACTATAAAATGCTTCTGGTATGTTACCAAAGAATACTTTTCACCTAGTATCTTGAACTTTACTAATGGATTGCGTGTAATGAACCTTATAATCTCCCATTGTTGTCCTTATGTAGGGAATAAAATCTCCAGAGGAAGCAATTGCTTGAGATAAAGAGACGGCTCTTAAGAACATGTGTGTGTTGGTGAGGAATACCCAACGTTCAAATAATCGTTTTGAGATGGTTTGCGAGAGAAGTGGGCAATACAAGGAGAAGAATAGCCATAAGAGAAAGGGTTATTTATATCCAAAGAAGACTAATAGGGTATAAAAGACTCGTACGAGGAAGGATAATTGCCCCTTTAAGCTTGTATTCTATTTAAGAGACAAGGACAATGAATGGGATTGTACGGTGTGTTTTGTCTGTCATAACCACTGGGACCCGAAAGATTTTGTTGGTCACTCCCTAGTTGCGAAGCTAAAACCTCATGAAATGGAGGATGTAAAGAGATTGACCAAAGCACTTATCAAACCGAGACAAATTCTCAAAGGCTTCAAGGAAAAGGATCAGACGAACGTTTCTTATCTAAGTACAATTTATAGCGCACAAGCAAGTATTAAAAGGGTGGAATGGGAAGGGAGGACCGTTATGCAAGAATTTGAGAAGATAGTTTGGGATCACAACTACACGCGTATCATTAAAAGAGGGCCGGACAACAATCCCCTTCAAATAATCATTTCGCATCCTTTGCTTTCACAATTGGATCATACATGTTAGGTATTCTTATAATGGATTGCACCTACAAGACAAACAAATACAACATGTCGTCGTTCAATATCATGGGGCAAACATCGGACAAGGTATCATTCACATTGGCTTGGTGTTTAATGGAAAACGAGAGGGATTACAATTATCATTGGGCATTACGAAAATTGAAATTATTTTTCCCGGGAAATCAACTTCCGAGGGTCATCATAACCGATCAAGATGACGCACTAATGAATGCAATATCCGACGTCTTCCTGGATGCACAAAATTTCCTATGTACATACCATATACGTCAAAATGTGATAAAAAAAACTGTCATGCCTTGTTTGAACCCATAAAGGCGGATATTAAGAAGAGAATGATTGTTCAACTAGAGGAAGATGTTCGCAAGAACAAACTATCACCCGAAGAAGAAGACGAAGAAGGAGGAAAGATTAAAGAGCTAGTGGACAGAGAACATGAGGAAAATCATAAAAAGTGGTTGGAATTTCTAAGAGATTGGGAGAACGTTTATTGGTCTCTTACCGAGGTTATGTACGTAAAGAGATTGGACAAGTTTATTTCCAATTGGAACGAAGTTTATCCCACCGCTATCTCGTATTGTCGGAATCAATGGTTGGATAAGTTCAAGGAAAAATTTGTGCGTGTATGGACAAACAGGTATAGACACTACGGGAATGAAGCAACTAGTATAGCGGAGTCCGCTCATGGGAGATTTAAAGATCTCATCCAGTCTGGCCAAGGAAACGTGGTTACGGTCACCGAGGCAATTGAGCAATACTTTAAGGCTGATATCGATAGGATCAAGAAGTCATTTGAGAAAATCTCAATGGAAAGGATGACATCATATTTTCGATATGGTAAGTTACTCATAGGAATAGAATTAAACGTCTCTCATTGGGAAATAAAACATATGATGAAAGAAATGCAAAAGGAGATAAACTACTGCAAACCGGGTGATGTGTGTATTTGTCCCGACATATCTTCATTGGGGATTCTGTGTCGTCATATGCTTGTGAAGTATGAAGAAGTGATACCTATTGAGGTTATTGATCCATTTTGGAAGCAACTATCTTTCACCCCTACCCCTACGGAAGCTCCCAGACAATCACCATGGGATACGAACGAAGCAAAGGAATTCTTCGAAGCTTACTCACGTGGCAACTCGGATGGCCAGCAAGTCTTGTTGAGACAACTAAGGCTAATTACACTCCCATGGATAACACAAAGTGAAGAGCCAACAAAGGTAGATCCTCCTGGTAGACCACAAACTAAAACGGCAACGAGAAAACCAAGGAAAGAATTGAAAGAAATGAGTCAACGGGAATGTGAAAACGAGCCAAGTAAGAAACGAGATCCAATTGGATGTGAGATTTCGGAAGCAAGGTTCGTGGAAGCGTCGGTTCCAAACAAAAGGGGTAGGCCAAGGAAGGAACCGCTATCAAGTCAACAACAAACGGCGTATTCCGTATCCACACCAAAAGACGATGGATCGGAGGTTCCAAAGAAAAGGGGTAGGCCGAAGAAGGTAAACACATCGATTGAACAAGAACAACAAGCCGAGGAAGCGGATGCCACACCTAAAGTCGATGTAGAGGAGGTTACAAAGAAAAGGGGTAGGCCGAGGAAGGTACCAACACTAAGTGATAAAGAACAACAAGGTTAGTATTCCGAAGGCACACCCATAGTTGATGAGGCGGAGGTGCCAAACAAAAAGGGAAGGCCAAATAAGGAACCTACATCAAGTCAAGCACATCAAGGTGAAAATTCTTAAGCCATACCAAAAATAAGTGATAGCAAAGGTAAGCGACCCATGTCTAGTCAACAACAACTCGATGGTGACAACTCCGTAGGCACGACCAAAGTTGATCTAGTTTCGGTTAAAAGGCGAGGGGTAGGCCAAGGAAGTATTCACTCCCATCACATACTAAAGACATTGGAAATGTAGAGATTGGGGAGGATGGATTGGATATAATTAAGCTAGAAGTTGGTAATATGAAGATGTTTAAGGATTCCAAAACAGGTAAGACTTATAGACATTACCATACCAAAATAGAGTCTTATGTACAGCAACTTCCCGAGGTTATTCGCGAGTATATTGTATATACGGATGATGTCGATGGAGATGGAAATTGTGGCTATCATTCCGTGACCGAACAATTAGGAATATTTGAGACGGCGGTTAGTAAAGGGATGACACCATGTCGATATGCTAGAAAGAGGATGGCCGAGCAACTTATTAAAAAGAAGAGATTTTATGAGCAATTGGTTGGTGAAGGAGAGGGGTTTGATAATATGCATGCTCAAGTGTTAGGGCCCGAGCAAGAGATGAAGTTCCTTCCTTCTCAATATTGGATGAGAATGCCGCTTTGTGGGCATCTAGTGGCAGATACATTTAATTGTGTTGTTAATTATTTTACCCCCACCATAGAAGTAACATTTACACCAAAGTTGCACAAATGTGAAGGATCCCTTAAGAAGAGAAAAGTTGTTTTGGCGTTCATGAACGGTAATAATTTTATTATTCTAAAACTCAAGGAAAATTGTCCATTGCCACTTGTTTATGGGATGATTAAAAACAAGGATATACATCCCAATCTATGGAAGGAATGGATGGCATTGTATGAGGAGAATAACCAATTTTGGGATGCGTTTTCCTTATCAAAAAACCCTCTCCAAGAGGAGAAGATGCAACTTCATACGTGTGGAAGCGACGATGAGTAATTTGGATATATGGGGTTCACTAGTACGCAACATTTTGTTTTTTTGGAAGTACGAATTGTATAACTTAAATCATATTTTGATGCCAATGCCGGCATATTTATGTTTCATTATTACAAGGCGGGAACACTTGTGCCAGCGTAGAAATAAACTTTTGCGCCAGTGCCGGAAATTCTGAAAAATATACAGAGAAATTAGTAAATTTTCCGGCATTGAACGTAAACTAAATTCAGTGTCGGTACTCTGAAAATACATACTACCGGCATGGTAGCCAAAAAATATTCAATGCTGGTTTTATTTAATTCCTGTAATTTTGAAAATTCATATTGCCGACTTGGATTTTATGCTTTTCGACCATGCCGGTACTGGAAGAAAAACTCTGAAACCACTGTGACCTTGGCCCATTTAGAGTGTCGGCATTCCAAATATATGCCGGAAAAGAGGTAATTTTACACTGGTTTAATAACATAATAAAGAAAAAAAACAACATTAGATTGTTTACAAAAACCATTCAAACATAAACCAAATCAAGCAAAGAGTTTAGCAAGACACATAACAAACACATTGTTCAAGACGCACAAACAAACATAAACCAATACTATATTTTTCAAGACCTAACTAAGACACATAAACAAACATAAACCAACACTAGATTGTTCAAGAAACACACGATCACTTGGTCCTTGGCTTCTTGTGTACCCTCTTCTTCCTTTCGCCCCACAAGTCTTTTGCCTCTGGATCTTCAATTTTGTCTATCTTTTGCTCGATTTTCTCAATTTCTTTCTTGGTCAACACCTCTCCTTTCTTGTTCTTTTTCTTAAAGAACTTTGACAAACTTCCTATCCGCTGACGCTGTTGTCATATTTTTAAACATGGATTTAGTATATACACTTATATAAGTTCATAGATATAGATTAAAAGAATAAGAGGTGAACAAGAAGTACGTACCAACAACGTAAGAATCTTTTGTAGTCCGGGTACAATAAGTTCAGCCGGAGTTGTGGAGGGAGGTTCTGCCTGCGAAGGAACTTCTATGTTAGCCGGGCGTACAATATAAGGATGCGAGTACTTCCGATGACCTCTGAGAAAGGTTGAGCCACACTCATAACCGTTTTCCGCCAATTCCCAACCAACCCTATCCAACACAAGTCCTCGTTCTTCCCTTTCACTCCAATGTGCAAGAATGGGATTTGGGTCGTAAACTACCAGAGTATGGTTCTCATTTGCTTGGCATTGAGGAAAGTCATGAGAGAATTTCTGATAAGATGTATCCGTAAGATCTTTCTACTTGTACCAAAGTTGGCGCATTACACGGCGAGGGTTGTGCATAACAAATCCTTTTGGATGAAATAATGGTCTGTTGTAAAATGAAACATTGTCACACCTTGCAAAGTGAACTCCTCTGGCATTCCTATATGGGTCAAACACAACATCTTTGGAAGCCACGGAGTCCAAAGCCATTCTCATTGTGAATAACCGTTTCTTGTTATTGGGCTTCGGGACATTGTTGAAGAAGTATTTCTGAGCTAGAGGCTCATGCTGTTGATACTCACATACAGTCTTCAATCCTTTATACCCTATGAACAATTTTGGGAAGTGTTCATAAGCCCACACCTATGCCAGTGAAAGATCATTAAAATGAAATGTATAAGTAAAAAAATAATTTGAAACTAACAAAATTAATGACAATGATGACAAAATAACTAGTTCACTATACCTGAATTAAAGTGAAATAACCATTAAATTGACAGGTGTTCGCCTTAGAAGCTCTACGCATTTCTGCCAAAAAATGTGCCAAGAAAGCAGTGCCCCATGAATACTCATGGACCCTATCCAAGGGATCCAAATATTGTAGATTGTTCATATGCACCCTGTTACCATTAACGTCAGGGAATATAACGGAGACCAAGGTGAACAACAGATAAGGAGCGGCAGTTTGTTGAATTTGTTCGAGATACAATTCCTTGTCCTTCGTTTCCCCAAACAATCGAAAGATATTAATGAATGTGATAGTCTTTGTCCGGGAACGGGGTGTCTTGTACACATTTTCCAAAGTCGTTTCCTTGTCCCACCCAAACAACTTTTTAGTCAGCTCATAGATCTTGTCCCATTCTAGGTCCTTACAGTGATCTCCTTCATTTACGGCTTTCCCAAGAACCTCTAGACCTAGTATTCTTTGAACATCTTCAGGGATAATGGTCATCTCGCCAAAAGGAAAATGCATGGTATCAGTTTCACCAAAAAATCTCTCCAAAAAGAAGTTCTCCGTGACGGTATCAGTGGCCACATAATTTTCTACCGCGGTATACAACCCAGATGCTCTGACTATTGCTTGAACTTCGGGACACTCTAACTCCAAAGTCCATATATCACTTGATTGATGGAGGCTCACACGGAAGGCTTTCTTGTGGTCCTATAAAAACACACCAAACTAAATTAAATTCACTTGATCACAGATAAATTATATAATAACAAGATGCAAACGTCTTACATAAGTTTGATAGATCCAACGATCCCAAGAGTGCTTGTAGTCAAATAAGAGTTGCGGGTTTATAGGTTGACCCCACTGTTTGCCATCATCGCGGTCTGGAATCATGTCATATCTTTTAGGAAGGTGGGCTGGGGGTCCCTTTTCCTTTTCTTAGGGGCTTCAACTCCAACATCAGGTTGTCCTAGGCCACCTGCTTGTGAGGATGAGCCACTTGCTCAGGCTGGTTCAGGAAATTTTTACCACTCATCATCATCATCACTACTGGTTGTGTCCCCCGTACGATCCCGAATGATGACCTTAGCACGATCCGGATCAGAACGATTACGTCGAGCCCGAGAAGACTTAGGTTTTACTTCTTCAACAGCTTTTCCCTTTCCTTTCTTCATTTGTGCTCCTCTCGACCTACGTCCCAATATGTAAACTGAGTTATATATAGGAAGCCGACATGTATATTAAACATAAAATTAGTGCCGGCAGATGTGCCGGCGTACTAAATAATTAAAATTCAATGCCGGTTTTATTGAATTTAATACAGAGAGTTAACAAATTAAGGGAATGAAAACCGACATGGTTGGTAAACATATCGACATTGACGGCAGAAGTGCCGGCATGATAAAATAAAGATATACTATGCCAGAAGTTTGGGAATTTTGTACAGAGTTTTTAACAGAAGAAGCAAACAA
This sequence comes from Papaver atlanticum, assembly GCA_023531105.1. NCBI lineage: Eukaryota > Viridiplantae > Streptophyta > Magnoliopsida > Ranunculales > Papaveraceae > Papaver > Papaver atlanticum. The sequence goes on along the minus strand of JAJJMB010011750.1, from coordinate 54,978 downwards.
AGACGGCATGGAATTAATCAAATATACAAAGCCGGCACACAAAACCGGCATAGTATGCAATTAATTTTATATGCCAGCAGGTTCATGCAATAAAATAGGGATACAAGACATATAATCCGCCATGGTTTTCAAATTGAATTCTACCGCGAAACAAACAAGTAACTGAATTTCAATTGACTAAATTGCAATTTCAAAATTTTGTTTTAGTGTAGTAGAAAGACTAAACAAGCAAGTTTCAATTTGTGTTTTCTAGTATGGGATAAACCCTAAAAATACTTCAATTCAACATAGACATCACTTACCGCATCAAATTTTTTATCTCCTCCTCACCAACAGACTCTGCAGGCACTTGTTGCGCTTTTGATTTCGATTTACCACCATCATCAACAGATTCTTTAGGATTGGGTTTGGGTTTTTCAGGAGGTTTGCGATGACCCATTATCTTTGATAAAATATTCCTACATAGGTTTGATAGATAGTACGATCCCACGTGTCCTTGTAGCCAAATAGCATTCTCGGATCATCAGCTTCACCCCAAATTCTACCACGATCAAGGTCAGGTATCATGTCATCAGTATGAGGAAGATGCGAACCTTTAACTTTTACTTTTACTTTTCCCTTCCCTTGGGTCGGTTGTTGACTTAGCCCACCATCTTCCTCTACAACTTCGCTTTGGGTTGCTAATTGACTTGAATGAACCTCATTATCTTCCTCCTCACTTTACTCTTCATCTTGCTCATCGTGCTCAACTGTTCCAGTAGGTTCACGGATTACAAGTCAACTACGGTCAGAACGACTCTCCCAAATTATCCCTCTTGTATCAGCCCCTAAACGCTTCTTGCGACCTTGATCTTTCACTCGAGGAGGCAGAGACTAAAGAGTATCAAGACCATCCTTCCTTCTTTTCTTAATGCCAGCATCTTTAGTTTTTCCTTTGTTAGCTTCCTTGGCTCTATCCCTATATCAAAAGACACATGAAATGAATATAAGACAACTCACTTTCAGTTTTAATACCGGTATAGATTCACAGAAAACAAACTATGCCGTGACCAAATACGGCATATAAATTTAGCAAATACTTCAGGCAGGTACAAAATTACGGCATTGAACAATAACTGTCGACAATGCCGGTAGTCTTATGTAATTCCTAGGTTGTTCCTGGATACGAAAAGAGCACTACCGACACACACGTAAAAATTCAACTCCAAGCCGTAACTAGGTACCGGCACAGAATGCAACCTAAAATCAATGCAGGTACTAGTAACAAATTCTAGGGGTTTCCTAGATACCAATGCGGTAACACAATACCGGTATAGTATTCAACCCAGTTTCAATGCCGGTACAGAACATTTAGTTTCAGGTGATTTTAGCATCAGTACCGGCATTGTATTCATAACAAATTCAACGCCGTAACAATCTACCGGCATTGCCTTCATACTAAATTTAATGCCGTAATTTAATACCGGCATTGTATTCATACTAAAATCAATGCCGGTACTCACTGAAACTCAACTGTTTGAGTTAGGGTTCGCGATTCTAACCCAAACCCACTACTATAAATCGATTCAAACACTTATAAAATAGTTCAAAATCACTTACCTTCTCACGGAAGCCATGTTTACGAGAAGTTGATCGTCCGAAGCCTCTTGTTCTTCGTGTTCTTGCTCTTGAGCAATCAAAGCAAGCCTTTGGTCCAATTTTTGTTGAGCAATCGATTTTGACTTCGATTGGGCATCTGATTTCTTTCTTGGAGGAATGGTTATGGATTCGGGTAGGTTAATTGACGAAGAAATTTTTGAATCGACGATGAAGAACGATGGTGTGATCGATGAAAAAGATGAATAAAAAAAAATCGAAACCCTAACCTACGAGTGTGCCGGAACTGTTTGTGAAGAATGGGGGGATAAATGATTTGGTTTTTGATTTTAAGTTTTAGTAGAAAGGTTAGTATAGTCTTTTCATAATGTTTTTTAATTAACCAAAGGGTATTTTAGTATTTTCATACTCATAAATCACCCCTCAGCAGACACCATTGGTTGGGGGAAGTAATTTATATCCCCCAATTAGTTTTCATATCCCCCAATTGCGCGTTCCTTATTTATCATTCCATATATAACTTTTAATTTTTCTTTCATTATAGTTGTTTTCATAGTGGTGCTATATATAGGTGGTGATGTCGCCGCTAACATATCGTTAAAACGCATTCATGATTGTTAAACCGCATTCAGGTTCGTTACACCGCATTCAGGATCGTTACACTGCATTCATTCATAGGGTTCACTGCTTTCCTTCTGGGGTTTAACAAAGATTCTTTAGCCTTCACCACCACCACCACCGCTTTATCACCACCGCCTCAACTAATTAGTTAAATGAGGAGGGTATTTTAGGAAAAGATAACACTGTTTATTCAATAGTGTTAATCGGATGGAAAAATATCATTTTATAAATCAAGTTATAAAGTATGATGGATTTGGAAACGCATTATAAAGAGTATGACCATTTTGTAAATGTCCCTTTTTTTTTCTTCTTAAAGCCATGTTACTATCAGAATGGACTCAGGTAGCTGCTGGTATGTCAGACTCGGCCGCTGAGATGGTGCCTAGGTTCGGTCAAGCACTGTGGTGGATGTATTGTTCATCCTTAACTACATTATAATTAAGAGCAGTACTATGCTATGATACGACCAGACGCTTTTGCAGGTGATGTGTTTTGTAGTTGTAGTGGTAAAAAGATTCGTTTTTCGAACTTGTGAAGGATTTTCTAGACTCAAATTAAACTCAAAAAATTAAAATAAAGTTGTATCAAAAATTTTAAAAAAACACCGAGACTCTGGATTCCACCATTAACCAATTAAGTGATAAACTCTAATCAATATTCATGCAATTCTTTCTTTTAAAGCGATTCTAATATTTTTCCTCTAATAGATTTTTGAAGTAATAATTGTAAACATAAAGCATAAAACATCAAAAGTTTTAAAACATAGCATGTTCCATCAAAACAATTCAGAACTACTCAATAAAAATCAATTTTCCTATATTAGTTCTATGCAAATAATCATGTTAAAGATTGCAAAAAAATAATTAAAATAGAATTATACCACTTTTCATGGAACAACGGCTTCCTCCGTCGCCTCGGCTAAGGGGTTTAGCTCCTCATAATAGAAATATGCTCAAAAGTTGATTTCATTGATCAAATAAAGTGTTTTTATTAAAAAGGACGAGTTGTAGTTACAGAAAGCTTTTTGTAAGGAAAGTAATGGTCGCTGAAAGTATTAAGCAACGACAATCAAAAACGATAACAGCTTTCTGTAGTTGAATATAAGACTGCTTCTGCGACGGTTCGGTGTGGGTCGAAGTTCTTCGTGTTCTTCAGCAGCAGCAGGTTTTCTTCAACTTTGATTTCTCGGCTCTGTGGTGTTCTAAACTTTCCCTAACTTTCGACCCCTTTATGTGAGTCCCCTCCACTTCTTTTGTACCCAGCAGATGCAAAATATCACGAGAAAATCTCTTTTTTTCTCCTCCCAAAGTCTCGGATTTTCTTTCGTTTTTTCTTCCTTTTCAACGCGTCTTCTATTTTTCCAAAACTTCCCAAATACTCTATAAAGATTAATACGAATCTAGCAGAATATATGGTTCATTACTGCACGAAACTTCCAAGAATACAACCAACAGAATCCGAGTTAACCTGTATTCCTTGTTTAATCGAGATATATGTAGAAACATTCTTTCTTTCCAAAACAAACTCTCTTACCAACCCTGTTTCGATCTACCGTATCATTCCCAACCCGAACTGTAGACAATTAACGAGAAAATCTCGTTTAAATCAAGACAAGATAATTCCACTACTAAGAAAAGTTCCGAGAACTCTCCACATGCCCTGTTTTGCTTCGGATCATTATCCAATCCAATTCCGTCCATTTGATCACTTATACCAACATTGTTTGGCCCAATCCAATCCATTCCAACCAATTTTAGCGATTGAATCTCATTCAAATTCATAACTGGTTTTGTCTTCCCGCCATTTTTCTCGGATTTCAAATGTAGAAGATGGTCGCCCCTTATCCTGTTGCTGGGGTGCCGATAGTAAGTAGGTACCCCTTAGTAATTTTCTTCCATGAGCGCAAAAACCACTTTTCGAGCCAATTTCGCCGCAAAAGCTTATTTCTCCAAAAACACCTGCAAAGAGATAAAATACCAAAATAAGTACAAAAATGGGTACTAACAATATACACAGTAGAGATGAAAATAGACACATAAATGCGTCTATCAGCAGGGAACAAATCTGTTCCACATTATATCTAAAAAATGGATGAGTTTCCGTATGTTATTATTTGGATGGAAACTCAGCATCAGCCTACACGAGCTAAGAGATACAAGTACAACCCCTCCATAGGGGATTGCTTTTTTTAGCCTTTGGTTGGTTATATTAAAACCAAAGCTAAGGAAAATCTCACGCTATAGTGCTTGGCCTTAGGCGAATCTACTTGGTACCCCGAAATTTACACCCATCATTTTCCTCCATGATGTGGCACCATCTAAATTTAATTCTAAGATACCATGGACCCTAGTTAGTAAGTTGTATAATTCGTGAACTCGTCCGTATCGACCGAATCTGTATGTACCATCCGTACATCTGGAACCCCAATTTAGTTTCACAAATTTCTAATCAAAAAAAAAAAAATATGCGTATTTACAAATTACTGAATCATACGGCTCATATAATACTTTGCCACATCATCATTAAATTATCATTTTTTATTATATTTTTGACTTTTAAAATCTTACATACACCAATCTGATTCCAATACCACCAACGAACCTATTATTTGCTGATTGTAATGCACATATCATATGTGTAGTTCATGTAAATTATTAAATCATAATATCTAAGAAGAGATTATGTTAAAAATGATACTATGTCGTTCCGTATTACTGCCGAATCACGAACAATTGACCATATTTTTGACTGAATTTGACTTTTACGAATCCGTATAATACCGGTATATATCCCGTTCCAAACATTTCCCGTACCCCGAATTGCTAACTAGGCCATGGAAACCCTTTTGGGAAGCATTGGATTATAGCTGGATGAAAATTCTAGACGTCTCTTGTTTTATTTTCCCAAAGTTTTCTCCTAGTGCATGTCTCTTCTCCACCGGTCCATAATATTTATTCCGGGATCCACCGAGGCCTACTAAGGGTTCCCCTTTCCCAAATAGAGATATTAGATAGGTGCCACACACCCAGAGCAGTTCCTATAGAATGAACTGCTCCCACTATGGACTCAATAAACTTGAAAAACGGATGGGAAAACCAACAAATTTGACGGTTAGTTGAGTGCGGCAGTAGACTAAACGCGCGCTTGATGAACAACCACGCGGCGGCACCAAGCACGCTGGCGTGTTACCCGAACACGCTGGCGTGTGATCCAAAACCGCCAGTTTTTGCTATGCACGCCAGCGTTTGAAGTGAGTCCGCCAGCGTGTGATCCAAAACCGCCTACGGCTACTTTCCAATCTCGTCATCCAACGGCTGTTATTCCTTTCCTTTCCCTATAAATTTGCCTTATCTTCAAACTTAAAACCCACACCTTCTTCATCTCTACCTCAAAATTATACAATTTCATACCATCTAAATACTCAATTTTCCTTCATTTCAAACACAACTACTTGTATCAACTCAATCTACCAGAGTCACAACCGACAGTTAATGATGTCTGCTACAACTGATCTTTTCACAGTTCACAAACCTTTCTTCTCTTCTAATATAACAGTCCGAACCCTTTTCTCGGGTTTAACTGAACCCATTAGGGTTAGAAATCAAATTTTACATTGGAGGTGATAAAAATAAGAAAATGAGAATCTAATGTCTGTATGCCTTCAATAATTTTAACTTTTAAATAGTGAGTCTGTCTAAATATGACTCATGAGTTCCTTAATAGGCCTGTATGCATGATGCACACGTGTCACCTTAGGAAACTGAAAATAAAAATAAAGGAACTAAAAGAAAGGGAGGGGAGCTTCTTCCCTTCATTTTCTTCCTGGTTATTTTAATCTCCCGTACTGTACACGATTTAATCACTCAATTAGCGGGCTCAATGGAGTTATGGTTTCACTGAGTTATTGATGGTATTCAAGATGGTTGGCTTTATAAAAGGGATGGAGAAAATTCTACTTTCTGTTTTCTTTTCAGTTTGAAGAAATCTGTTCAAGGCACGTGATTTTCACTTAATTGATTGGTGTGATTTTTATCAATCGATGGGTTTGTGATATTGCACTTGATGCATGTTTTAATCAGGTATTTTTGTTACAATTAAATCCCTGAATTTAAGATGTTGTACACAAAAATTAGGGTTCATCTCTAAGTTATGATTTCATCATGCAAGTATCGTGGGTTGATTACTGAATGGAAATTATTATTCTCCCTATTCATCTATTGTTTTATGATTCTTGTTGGTTTGAGTTTGTGAAAAACAGAGAAATTAGGGTTCACCTTAATTTAGGGATTTTCCCCAAATATACAGATTAATACCTGAATGATTTTGTATAACACATGTACTTCCATCTCGATTTTTGTAGTTGTACTAAGTTGTATCTTTTCATTGGTTTAATGAAGTTCACTTGAATAAAGATAATTAATAAACTTATCAAAATGTAAGTGTATTAATTGGGCAAGTTTCTTATTGCCACTGAAGTTGACAAGCGGGGGTATGACCTTCTTTTAAAATATAGTGAGTTTGTTGTTATTTGAACACTCTATATATCTTGTAGTTGGTTGCTCAGTAAATGTTTATACCAAGTGTCCAACTCTCATTCAAATGAGTCAGAATTACATCTCTGTCTCATGCTCAGTAAACACATTTACTTTGTATTGTTACTACTTGAGCCAATATTACAAGTGTATTTAAATTCCAATGAACATTCAAATTTTTGGGGGGGAAATCTCACGAATGTTTCAAAAACTTCCTTCAGAGCATTTCATCGTCTGAAATCAATATGTCGCCTTAAAACGTAGAAGTTATGCTTTCATCTTTTGAACAATGCATCGTCATTTGTTGAAGGTTTTCATGATGGAAGTAAATCCCTTGTAGACACAATTGACTTCTGTATCAGAGGCTCTTTAATGGCGCTCAAGTACTTCTGGGTCCAAAAGGTCAAATTTTAATCGAGTTGGTTTAATCAAAACCCGGTCAACGGATTGGTCAAGGCCCGGTCCATTGGGTTGCCTATGTCATGGTTAACAAAAGTCTACATATATGGTCCATTATATATGAAGTACTCAGGCCCATTGATAATAAACTTGAAACTATTAGCATATAGACCCAAATTTATTGTGAACCTTAAGATTGGAAATTTCATTATCCAACTACAGTGATCGGAAAACAATTTTAACCATGTCCGATGATGATTAAATTTTTAAAGAAGTTTCATCAAAATATTTTTCCAAACATAATAGAATTTCAAGGTAATCCATCGGCTAGATAAAAATATATTCATGAAGTCGTATGACTATTCTAATTCACGTTTCTGTGAACACAGCTGAAAATATCACGTCCTTTGGAGTATTTCCCATGGTTGGATCTTTATGAAATTTGTACAGTAGCTCAATAAGAACAATATACAAAACATACAAAAACTATAGCGTAATCCAACGGTTGAAATTCTTAAAAATTAGGTTTTTAGACGCTGTTAAAAGGTAGGTTTTTTCTAAACGTAGACAGTTTTATTCAAATCAGGTTTTGGAGATTGATAAAGAGGAGCTATATCTAGCTATATCTTGCTGATAACGTGTTGGAGTAACAATTAGAGAAGGAGAAGAACTTCTTATTGATAAAGAGGCATCATATTCCGACTTGATTGAAATTTTAACAACGTAAATAACGACTAATTGGGTATAACATACTAAATTTTCATGAAAATGTAACGGTAAAATCTCTACGTTTGATAATCATGCTTTCGTGGAACCCCAATATATACTATGAAACGAAATTTCTTTGTTCAAAAGAAATACCTGGTAACGCATCCATGGAAAAAAAATCAACCGATCAAATCTAGCTCTGGGTATAGCTTCATGCTGATAACGTGTTGCAGTGGAAAATATGGAGAAATGTAAAGAGACAAAGAGAGGTTTCTATTGATCAGGATAATAGGGTTACACGGATACAATATCCTTTATATACATGTAAAGGTAAACTCTAGGTAACTAGATGGACCGCACATCCATGGGCCGTATACCCTGTAACAAGGGTGGTTTTTTCGCCCCCGTCAAAATCCCCTTCAGGGTTCCCTGTACTCAAACAGGAACAAAAGGGAACGAAGTTAAAGACCACGGTTTTATGTGGCCATCTTCCTTCTCCCCTTCTCCATAAGAGTCATACTTACAGAGTCGATGCCACATTTTTCAAAATTTTCTTTACCTTTTCTTCCAGGATCAGTAGGAATGTGTCACGTGTCTCTGTCGGGTGACAATACGTATCAATATGGGACACGGACAATGCCCTACACGTATCCTCCGTATTAATCATTTGATGTAACAACTCCAACCCCATGTGAACAACGGTGTCACCCAAGTGTAAGCATACAAACATCGGAACGGAATCCACATCTAACGGCTAAATATTCAGAGATGGACCCCACCTCATGTCGTTACTACAGTACTGATAAAACCAGTACAAAATCAGAGAATCCACAGTATGGTGCGGTGAAGCCTTTTTTTTTTTTTTTGGCTCAATCCTAAAAAATCTTTCTTGCACCATTTTCTAAATCCTAAGAAGTAAAATCAACTTTTCACCTTCTTTTTCTCCGTATATAAAAAGTCTGTCTCTAGATCTCTCTCTGAACCAGAGAATGTGAAGAAAAAGATGGGGAAAAGCAGCAGAAGATCAAAGATTGATGAGAGATCATCAAGAACATTACCATCATCACCAACACATTCATCGTCATCATCAGATTTTGAGTTCTTGATCTCATTACCATCACCCCACAAATTATCATCATCATGTCCGGCTGCAGCTGATGAGCTTTTCTTTAAAGGTCAGATACTTCCGTTACATATCTCACCTCGTTTATCTATGCTTCAATCTCTTGGTTCATCATCATCTTCATCAGCATCATCGACTACGAATTCTCGTGATTCGACTAGTAGTTCTAATGATTTGTTTTTGTTGAGTAGTAGTAGTCATGAATCTTCTTGTAATTCATCTTGTCGACCTAGTTCTGTAACTGAGGACTTAGAACTACTTCCTCAACTTCATCATCCTCGTAGGGATTTGAATCAGAAGAAGAATTATCAGCAGGTTTTGAGTTTTCAGAATCTTCATAAGGAACAAATCAAGAAACCCGTCAAGTATTTCTCTTTATCCAGGTTTTCTAATGTGTTTAGAAAAGATCAGAGTAAAAACAAAGGAGATACTGTTACTATTACTTCAATCACCATTCAAGAACAGGGAGGGAGCCATTCAAATTCAGTGACGAAGATGAAAGAAATGGTGAGTAAGTATATGAAGAAAGTAAAACCATTTTATGAGAAATTATCATCAAAACAACAATCATCTTCTTCATCATCGATTAAGGATCGTGGGTTATCTCAATCTCAGTCATTTTCAGAGAACATTTTATATCCAAGAAAGAACAATAATAATCATAACCAGAGTTGTATTGTTTCAAGCTGTCCGTCTTCAATGAGATCTTCACCTAGTCGTTGTAGTTTGGTTAAACCATCATCATCATCCATTGAAGAACTTCAGAATGCAATTCAAGGTGCTATTACTCATTGTAAGAATTCCTATTCAAAATCTGATAATCAGTTTTAATTTCTGTAATCAATCAATCAATCAAAATTTCCAAAGTTTTAGATCAATACTTTTTGCTTTGGAGATTCAGATTAGAAATTGTTTATTTTAATTGTCAGATTAAAATACTCTCTCTGTTTTTGTCATAATGAAAATGGCTTAATTAATTAAATCTTGGTTTACTGAATCTTAATTGTGGTGGTGTTGGAAACAGAGTATTTTTGGGTTGTTGTGTTCAGAATTTACATAGTACTTTGTTTTTAATTACTATTTGCTGTAAATTAATGGAATTACATTACCAAGGGAAGGGAGTACGTTAATTGATTTCTTGAGGCACCCAACGTGGTGCTTAGTGGTGGCGGGGGCATCTGAGTGATGGCGTGGGTCTGTTTTTGTTTATGATTTTGATTTTGTATGGTGGAGATGGTGATTTCGTGGAAGGTGATGCGGTGGGTGTGAATCGAAGAAGAAGATGAGAACATGGTGAATACTGTATATTGAATGTGACTTTGAATTTGGAAGGGGGCGGGGGAAGGTCTAAGTTTTAGGGGTACTGTACGTACAATGAATTGAATAATTGGGAGAAGTCTGATGATTTGCATTGGTTGATTTACCGATTAAATAATAGATAAGGTTGAATGGGCGGAGCCAGCCCATGGCTTGGGTTGGCACTAGGTAGTTAGTTTCCCACCCATAGTAAGATTTTGCTTACCCATACTGATAAGCGGATTTTGTAGTATAAAGAGAAGGATTTTTATTGATTAGGGTTCAGCCTATTACATATATACATGTAAAGAGAGACCCTTAGACTTCTAGTTAGGCCGTAGGCCCTACAACACTTCCCCTTGTGTGGTCCAATAGAACTCCGTTTGTAATGCTTTACGTATAGTGCTTCGAATGTAGGTCTTCAAATGTCGTTCTCTTCTTGATGAATCAATCGCCTCATTAAAACTTTGACAAGGAAAAACCCAGTGAGATAAAACCTTGGTACAACTCTTCACGTGTAGTACTTCACATGTTGTCTCGTACTTTACATGTACTTCATCACATGCAATACGATCTTCAAAGATCGACGAGTCTAAGTTAATTGCCTCGTTAAAACTCCGTCAGGAAAACCTAGAGGGACAAAACCTGAACTAAAGAAAAAGAGTGCAATATTAAGCAAACTTAGAACATAGTTGGACTCGAATATGTTTCCTCATTAAAACCTTGCCGAGTAATAAAACCTTGTGGGAAAAAGCAACCTCGGTGAAGGAAAATAGTTCAACATACCATTAGATGCTCCCCCTGATGTCAGACAATTTTCATTAGTCTAATGCAGTCAAAAGGAGTTTACCACACTTTACTTTGGTGACTTGAATATTTTTAAGACCCTGTTGTTGATTCTGGAAGTTACATTGCTTAACAGACTATCGCGTTTCATTTCTTTGATCCAGATATTTTCTGTAATATCAACGCGATCTTTTTGTCTTCAACGTTCGACATACTTGATATTTTTAGTGTCGTCTCGCTAAAAACCTTGTCGAGTAACAAAACCCTTTGGGAAAAACTATTCTCGATCGAAGGGAAAAATAGTATAACACAGCTTCAATTTCGAAGTAAAATATGTCGACATCATATCCTTGGATCCTCCCCCTGATGTCGGCATCTCCCTCGGATTACTTTCAGAGTTGTTTCGGATAGTTCCTTTAGTCATGTACTTTTCGAAACTGAATATCGGTAATGACTTAGAAAATAGTCTACCGTAACTCCCCCTGATTACTTTCGTTGGAGAAAATATTATTGTTCCTTCATAATCAATAATCTTTGGATTGCAGTTCCTTTAGCATTCCTTTTTTATGTCTTTGCAGGGATAAAACAAACTCATGTCAATGGTTAATTTTAAGTATATGATTACGTTCATTATACCATTCCAATGACGTTGTGTTGGCGCTGAGCTATATCTAGCTAACAAATTCACTGAGGATGTAACATTTGGTCGGGTATATTACGTTAAGTACAATAGTGCGTCTATTGTACTTAGATAAGGGAAATCCATCTCCCAACACATCTTCGTCATCTTCCTTTAGACGAATTGGTTATTTACTTACATTTGAACCTCGACTAACCATGGGAGTGCTAGCAGGATGCATGTCCTTGTTAAATTTCCTGACAATGGACATATGCAAACTGGTGGAATAATATACCACAAGATCGGTCTTCTAGTTCAGAACATAGATAAGATAGAGATTTCCTAGGATTTTCATCTCAAATTCAGATTTTACATAGCTTGTAAGATCTCTTATTCCATTAAGAGTACTTATCATGTCCATACCGTCGACATAGATAGCTATAATTCTGAATCGGGAACTTATTTAATACTCATGGCACAAAACCTTACTTGTTTATCCCTTCCCAATCAAATAATCACTTAGACGGGTATACCACATCCTCCTGATTGTTTAAATCAATAAGTGAGCGTTTTATCTAACTGTAAACGCACTCTGTGGTTGAGAGTCACTTGATTTGGGTAACAAAAGGCTATCAAGTACTTTTGTAAATATATGCTATCTCTTGATTCTTTCAAAGGTAAGTAACAACCACATACATATGCTGCATTTCAAGTCCTTTTGAAATTACCAAGCTAACTAAGTAGCGGAACGCTATAACGTTCATTACTACAGAACAATTCCAGGGCTTTGTGAGAAACCTCGCGCCACAAGGAAAGTCTTTATACTTTAAGACTACTTTCTTCTCATTATGCTTTGTGACAAATTAATCATGTATGTACAATAGGATTTACACTTGGTTGGTTAGCACTACCACACCAAATACCTGTATATTTGTCAAAGAACCAAGTTCTACCTGGATTGTATATGCCAAATATGCTCTTCGTTGACATTAAGCAACAAGGAGCTTGGTTCTATCTCATCTTTCTCTATTTCCTATTGTATATGAAATTAATCATCAATATGCTAGCATGATCTTTACATTGACTCGTGCGCATTCTCATAATCCACTTGGGATGTCATTGTTCTCAGGAATCATTTAACTTCGGAGCGTCCTCCAGTTTGATTCATGGACATATTCATAGACAATCTTATGAGATGATTTCTGATGATATAAATAAGTTGTGCATTACTCACCTACTTCCTTTCTAGGTGAGGATTGATCAAACCAAGTGGTCTCTCCAACTTCCTTTATGGAGCCACGGCCTCAACCACACTTCCACTAAGTGTAGTTGCAACACCTTAGTCTATGGTATATATCCCTTATTGAGGATTTGTTACCTTGCAGGTTGGTTTGCAGCGGGTATGTGTGATCTCATCACTTTAGCAACATCAATGTATATTCTAAAAATCGATTATTCCTTGTCACTTCACATTTACATTTGTAGAGTACAAGAATCAATATGAGACATAGTGGGAACACACCATGACAATTCCTGTCGTTCCTTTAGAAAATACTTTTTCTTATCTCCCCCTAACGACGGGAAGACTATCTCATTAAAGTGATAACTCGAAAATCTAGCGGTAAGAGATCTCCTGCCAAAAGGTTTAAAATGCGGATAATTGTTGGGAACTCATTTCCAACATAACTACTTAACAGTTTTGAAAACCCATCATAATACGATGTGGAGACGTAATGGCACATATATAGTGCAACCAAAAATGCGTAAGAACACGAATGTAAGGCTTAAATCCAGTTACCAACTGGTACGCAAAAAAGGTTGACTAATATTGGGTTCTAAAACGAATTAAGTAAATATGCGTGTAATATTGCATATCCCCAAAGCAATAAAAGGTAGGTTGGTACGCATAACCTATTCCTTAGACACCATCTGTAACCTTTGATGGTAGTCTCTGCGAGACCATTGGGTATAAGATGATCTATATTGATCCTATTAAACATACAATATTCTCAAGTCCTTTTGATGTAAATTCGCTAACATTAACAAGGGTGGTGAGTCTTTGCACCTTTGCATTGTGTAATATGTGCTAGGAGTTTTACAAAAAAAAATAATTTTTTTTTAAACGCATCGTTTGTTGTGAGCAATTACTGATTCAATGCGTCGAATCATCCACAGAGCCATAAATCACTTGAATGGTCCGCATTATGCATGGATATAAGTTCACTAACAACACTTTATATTTCTTTGAAAAATGGGTTATTTACCATTTGCATCTAAGTAAACACAGGATGGTCTCAATCATGTTTTACTAAAGAAAGACTTTATAAGATGAGTGACGTGCTTTCTTACTCTAAAGCATAATGGGGAGAGGCAGTGCAAATCTAGTAACTTTAGAAATCACTGATTGTTATAGATGTCGTAACTTCGCATTATATTAGTTCATTGTATCGTACACTCAAATGAAGTGATGCCCGTGTTAGTACTTTCAAAACAGAACATCGTATCACAGCCAATGTGCCTTATGGTTATGTTAAAGTCTTTATGAATCAATCCCGATCAGTTCATTGTTGGGGTTAATATGGAATCAGTAATTCAAGTTCCAATGATTTACAATTCGCTAGATTGACACATTAATTTTCTAAGAATATGCTTCCTTCCACATTCATTAGAAAATAATTTATAGATGCAATCAACTCCATTCTGACTGTAATTTTCCAAAAAGGTAGGTAGTATTTCACGCATGAACACCCTTTGCACTTAACAAGGTGTGATTAGCCCTTAGTACATACAGAGCTTATGCGACTTTTAGTCTTTGTTCCATCTTGGAAACAAATTTTGAGCATTTCTTTGCTCGTGATCCATTCATCTTAGTCAAATTATAAGGAATTAGTTCAACAAAAGTCTTGTTAGACACTGGGTCTTGAGAGATTTAATAAGTGGTGTGGCCTTATTATGTAACAAAAGTGGTATTCAACTTAAGTACTTTAGAGTGAATATATGTTACGTTTCAGGGGGATGATATATATTTCATCATATATATCTCAAATGCTTTAGAGAATATGTCTCGTGGGAATGATGTACTTTTCATTCCGTAACTCCAGATAGTGGATCCAGTTCAACTGAATTAATAGTCAATTGGCCAGGAAAAGTTCTTCTTGCCATTATTGTTGATGTGAAAATTGGTTGCTAATGCCATACCTGCATTACATTGCTTGTACCAATACCGATGACTAGGTGCAATTTCAACTCTTTCATTTCCGATGGAAGCTAATCCTATGTTCGGTTCATACTTGTTCTTTGGTATGATTACTACAGGAGACAAAAGTACATCTTCGTCTCAAAATACATGTCCCTTGCACATGTTTCACTGTGCCAACAAGCGTATGAGTCGGTACGTCTGACCCTCATTCGTGATTTTTTCTATTTTAATTGCTACATTTAGCTTAAATTGAGAAATTTATTTATCTCAACAGGCCAAGAGAATCTCATTACACATGTCAACCACTTACTTTAGATTGAATACATAAAAAATGGTTCTCTTGTTTTCATACTTCAACATATGCTGGTTCGTTAGTATAATGGATGAAGTAGAGAATGAAAAATTTATGACTCATATCACCTTTTGTGAGTTCTTCCACAAACATTGGGATACATGTACTTTTACTTGCAACTCATCATTGTTGAAGATTACTGACTTTTTAATGGTCGAGCGAGTGGATTGCATCCCACTACAAATTACCAAGAATGTTTCAACAACTTTTCTTTAAAGCAATTCATAGCTTTTTAGAAAGTTTTCAACAAAAGAATTTTTTGCTCAATGTGGAACGAGGACAATATGTTGCCTTAAGTACATCTAAATCCTACAAAATTACATCTGAATTGAGTTGGTTCAACCAATTGAACAAAACACACATCATTCATGAATATGGCCAATATCATATTGAAGGGAACAACATAATATTGAGACCAAAATTCTTAATGATCAAAATCAACAGTCATAATTTAAATTGACCTTTTACATAATATAAACTTTTAAAACAAAAACATAACTAGGAATGTTCTAAAACCAATAAATACATCCGACAAGGAACCACCCTTAAAGCGCATATTAATTACATACCTCATTTGGTTCCCACCGCATATAGACAGAACCAGAACGACTCTGGTCATGCACAGTCCGGATCCGGAACAGGACAGCTAAACCGGGGATCGGAATAGGACAGCTAAACCGGGTCGGGACCTCCTACATTTTCTGTTTCTACCCGACTCTTAGGCTTCCCTAGCAAACAACATCAATCATCTCCTCCGCAGTGCAGACAAGAAAAACAACCCAGAAAAAAAAAGATCAGCGACCATCAGTTTGTCCAACTGGAATTACAATCAACACATCATCAAAATTTAATAACAGACATGGGGGTCTACATACCCATAACATCAAATATCTACTCAAAACTGTACATCAAAGATCGTAAAGATATAAACTTTTCCTTTTAGTAAATCCAAAATTCCATCATTATCAATACATACATATAAAGATGAACATACAAGACAACGGATGTCAAATACTGATTTCCACACATATATGTGGACAAGATCTAATGGCAACTACCCATTTGATTTTTATTTTATTTTGGATTTTGGTAGAAAATAAATTAGGAATCGTTTAGGCATACCTCATATACAGAACCGCTCGGAATTGAAAATAAAAAACGAAACATAGAACCTGTTAAGATCTTTCAACGACTTGATGATCCAACAAAAAAAAACCCATCCGCAGCTCTAGGGTTAAAGCTCGTGCCTGATAACGTTTTGTAGTATAATAATAGGGAAAAGTAAAGAGGCAGAGAAGAGAAAGATTTCTATTTATTAGGGTTCAACCTATTACATAGGTATAGTATCCTTTATATACATGTAAAGAGAGACCCTGAGGATTCTAGTTGGGCTGCATACCAATGGGATGTAGGCCCTACAACTGGGGATTTTTTTTTTTTGGTCAATCAACAAATTTCAATTCATTCAAATCAAAATAGTGATTACATGTTCACTTAAAAGATTAACAAAAACGTCAAAGTACATAAAAAATATCAAGATAATCAAAACCCTAATACAAATAAGGATACCAACTACAAGTAGATCGCGAAGAGAAAGAGCGATAAACCGCAGAGATACCCAATTTTTAATTATGTATAAGGGAGAGATGATGGTATATTCCGGAAATAATTCCGACCATTTGATTTGATTGTATTCTTCCTTAAAAAGAGATGTTTCTGAAAGGAATGAGTATTTTTCCCATAAACTTGTAGATCGAATCGTTGATGTTTTTGTATCAAGAGTAGCAAGCCACGAAACAACCATCAAAGATCGAAGAACTCGCCACACAACGACGAAGAAAAATCGCCCCAAAACGGCGAAGAAACATGTCAAATGCCACGAAAAATGATGTATGAAATGTTTTTGTATCTCAGTTCCTACACTGAAACTCTTGAAAATTGATAATTGGGTTAAATGGTTTAGGAGTCTGTGTTTTCAAAATTGACGCACTAAGGCTTGTTACTTTCTTATACACTAGTGCTGTTGCAAAAGAATTTATCTTAGAAAACCAAATAAGAGAAAAAGGGACGAATGATTGGAGCCGGAATGTGCACCCCGGTTTTGAGGAGGTGCACAAAGTTGGACTCGTGACGTCTGATGATTTACAGATTAAATATGTTACCAAAGAATATATAAGCGGAGCCATCCCATGGCTTGGGTTGGCAATTGACTTGGAAGTTTCCACCCATCCCAGTAAGCTCCCAAGCCTATTCTTATGATAAAATTCATTTATCCTTCATTTATGCACTGAAAATATGCAATCCTAGCTTTGCCAATTTCCCCTGATGAAAGGGGTTGTTGGGTTCATTCAACATAAGCAAGTAAGAAACCCATCAAGAACTACGAAAGATGCTACTAAAAACACCTAAACAGATATAAAAGCAAAGATGCTACAAAGGGACACCAAATTCCATACGAAATGATGAGTGGTAACCCGGCATGTGGCCTGTGTAGAAACCTCTGAGATTTTTTGTCCCTTTCTTGTTCACCGATCATTTTATGTTTGTACAACACGACCTTAAGTCAAAAGTCGATGATTGTTGGGCTACGGATGCTAATTGGTAAAAGGATGATTTTTGGGCTAAGGATGCTAATTGGTAAAAGGTCAAAAATCATTTTGGTCAATACCTGTTGACTAAAGTCGTATGGGTTGCTTAATAAACAAAGCCATGGGATTCGACAAGGTCTCTAATTTCGTGAAAAATGCTTGTAGGGTACCCCTAATTTTCCCTAAAAAACCTTTCCCATTGATATGTTGCTTCCTCATTATTAGTTGATGGCTGTTTCTCGGTCCCTTTCCTTGTTCTTTTTCTCATCTATTTTCTGAGGGCAATTCCTATGGAAATCAAAAAAAGATTTCTTTTGTTGAGCCACGTGGATGAAAAAACATGTTTTTGCACTATGGGAAAGCAATGGGTGGTTGATCAAAACCGGGGACGAAAGAAAAACGCCAGCGGTCTTAGAAGAAATGCTGGCGAGTTCGTTGAAACCGCTGGCGTGTTAAATAAGACCGCGAACGGATACTTTTAAACGGTCTTTGGAATGACTAGTTTTTACCCCTATAAGTACTTCTCGAGTTTCATCTCACAAATCCACAATAATCTTTCATCCGATCAATCTTTTCTTAATTTCAATTGCTTTCGATTTTCAATCATGAATCCTGAATTTGGTTCTTCTGAGGAAGATATGGAGATGGATAAAATCTTGTATGAAGAAGAGGATGAAATGTATATGGATATTTTGCGTCAAATGGATGAAGATGCAATTCAAGATCGAAGGAGAAGAAATTTTATGTTGCAATTACAAACTAGGATCATACCAAATCCTTTAAAGCCACATGAAGTTATGACTAGAAGATGGACGTGGCGAAATCAACATTTTTACCACGACAAGATGATGCATGATTATTTTAATCATGAATGTGTCTATTCTGATGATGATTTTCAACAATGATTCCGCATGGGACGCAACTTGACACAAAGGATTATTGCTGAGATTTGTCAGGTACAACCTTTATTTAATTATCAGTATGATGCACGGCATGTACGAGGCTTTAGTCCTGAACAAAAGATTACTGCGGCCCTCCGTATACTATGTTACGGGGAACCAACGGATTCCACGGATGATTACACCCGTATTTGGAAAACAACCGCCTTTAGGTATCTAAAATTGTTTTGCAAAACAATAGTCGAGCATTTTGGTCCAACCTTTTTAAGAAAGCCTACTATGGAAGATGTTCAAAGAATCACTATAGAAAACACTGCGAGGGGTTTTCCAGGAATGCTAGGTAGTCTTGACTGCATGCACTGGACGTGGCATGCGTACCCGGTTCAATGGGAAGGCCAATATAAGGGTCATTATCCAAAACCAACTGTAATTTTGGAATCTTCGGCTACTTATGATTGTTGGTTTTGGCATGCTTTTTTGGACTCCCGGGTTCAAATAACTATCTCAACGTTTTGTATAAGTCATCATTGTTTGAAGATCTTAAGCATGAGATTGCGCCGCACTGTAATTTCACCATCAACAGTCATGACTACACTCAGGGTTATTATCTAGCAGACGGAATCTATCCAGAGTGGTCAACTATGGTTCAATCTTATAGTCAGACAGGTTTTGAACCGACGACTTCGAAGGATAAGAAGTACTTTAACACCCAACAAATGAAATGCAGAAAGGAGAAGAAGAAAGTAGAAGATGGGCTACAATACTCGGTGATGAGTTACAAATTACGAGTGAAGTAAGTTTGTATGGAAATCCTGCGATTGGAGTAGGTGAAAAAGAGAAAGGACAGAAATCCTACAAGTGAAGTAGGTAAAAGATTTGATTTTGTGTTTGGCTAGCAAGTTGATAGAGCACAACAATAATGTTTTTAGCTTTTTAAAGGAAGTCTTGGTTTAAGGGAGGATGTTGGAATAGTAAACCAAGACTATGAGTTTTGGATCAACCAGTATAGTTGACACATGCAGGGTGGATCAACAGGAACAGTTGTACTGGAGATATATTATCTCTTCTCTCTATAGGTTGAACTATCTGTATTCTTAATACCTGTAACAATTGAATCAGTATTAATTTGTTCATTTTCAAAGATAACACTACTCAGTTTCCATATGTGCCACATTGTAAAACAGATGCTGTGAAATTGATTAATATTCTTAGGCATATTTTTTGGTTCTTTTTCAAACCAAGATTTCATCCATTCATCCATGTTCTTACCCTGTAGCAACTGCACACAATTTATATCAATGTTAGCTAGTATAGAAGTGAAAACATTGCAATCCAGAAAAATGTGTTGACTAATTTCTATTTGACCATTACAGAGAGGACAATCTATTTGAGTGTGAGAAGTGAACCTAGAAGTTTTGTCCCTAGTTGAAAGGAACTGATGTAGAAATGTCCACATGAAGTGCTGAACTTTTAAAGGTAGCTTAGTTTTCCAAACTGATTTCCAATCTATAACATCACTATTAACTGGCCTAGCTTGAGTAGAGTCTAAGATGGCTCTATAAGCTGTTTTAACAGAGAAGTTACCATTTTCTGCTGGTTTCCACCTAAGTGTATCTTTTCCTTTAATGGTAATACTAATATTCCTTATAGCAGCAACAATGTCTCTATCAAATAAAGCTTCCAAGGTATTGATATTCCAAGTATTTGTTGCAGGGTCTATCTACTGAGAGACTGTACTAACATTGGCAGAGATGAAATTAGATTTGGGTTGTCCATTTATGGTGGCTGTGTACCCAGGTATCTTTCCATATACTAATGTCAGTACAGTCTCCTATCTGCCAACAGTAGAACTTTTTGATGATTTCTAGCCCATCATATATGCCTTTCCACATCCAGGATCAATTCCTAGACAAAGCACAATTCATAGGATTAAAACCATGAAAATACTTATGACAAAGAAGAACAGCCCATGGGGCTTCAAGCATCCTCCAAGCCAATTTAGCTAAGAGTGCCTGATTAAGGACAACAAATTGCCTTATATTCAAACCTCCCAAGTTTTTTAAGACAAAAACATGATTCAATTTTTTACTAAACACACCTTTCTCACCTTGTTTATTATTCCACCAGAAGTTTCTTTGGATAGCATCCATTATCTCTGTGATTTTCCCAAGTCCCTAAAACAGATTGGGTGAGAGTGGTCTTACCTGGTTGAGCAATGTATTTTGATTGCCATGGAGAAAGTCTTTCATCAAAGTTATCCAACAAAGGAGAAAAAGACTCAACTTTGTTTTTCTGAAGCAAGAGGCGCACACCTAGATATTTGTCCTGCAAAGCCATTCTTTTGATATTCAAAATATTTGATATTTTATTCTTGATATTATTAGGAACTTTAGGACTAAAAGTTAATCATGATTTCTCAAAATTCACAGATAGAGTATTTACTAAAACTATCTATGATACTAGTTATATGTCTAGCTTCACGAGGTTTAGCTCTGGCAAATAATAAACAATCATCGACAAAGATAAGTGGCTTACAGCAGAGCTATTCTTGGTGACAATACAACTATGTATATCATTATTTTTCTCAGCAGCAAAAAGATTTCTAGACAAAGATTCCATACACAATATAAAAAGATAGGGTGATAATGGGTCATCCCGTCTTAAACCTCTTTGAGATTTCTACATCTCACCTGGTGATCCATTCAACAAGATTGAGGTAGAAACAGTAGTAATGCATTGGCCAACTAGGTCACACCAATCATTAGAGAAACCTAAACTTTTTAGGCTATCAATCATAAAACTCAACTTTATCCGATCAAAAGCTTTACTCATATCTAGTTTTATGGCCATCCAGCCCTTCATGATTTTAATCTTTTTCATTGTATCAATTAATTCATGTGCCATGACAATATTATCAGTTATTACCCTTCCAGGAACAAAAGCAGATTTGAATGGAGAAATAAACTTGTTTTACAGAGGTTTTAATCTGGTGACGAGAAGTTTGGATATGATCTTATAGCTCACATTACAAAGACTAATGGGTCTAAAATCCACAGCAGAAACAGGACAATTCATTTTAGGTATGAAACCACTAAAATTGTGATTAAGTTGTTTAAGCAAATGTTTTGAATGAAAAAATGTTTGAACCATTTTTACTATATCCTCACTTACAGTTGGCCACAAGTTTTGATAAAATTCATGAGGGAATCCATCAGATCCAGGGGTGGTCCAAGGGTGCATGCTAAAGACAACATTTGTTATTTCATCATGAGTAGGGGTAGCAATTAGCATAGAATTTTCATCATCAGTAATGCAAGGAAAGATAGTATTAAAATAATCACTAGCAACAGTAGGAAAAGTAGATCTGCTCATATTAAAGAAATGATCCTTCAGGTTGTTTGTTATTTATTATTTTCTATCAGTGAGCCAAGTACCCATATTTCTTCCTAAAATTAACCTTTTGATGAAAATAGTCTGTGTTCCTTTCTCCATCTCTGAGGTCTTGATATTTATTTCTCTGCCTCCAAAAGTCTGCCTTTATGTCATACTATTGATTTAGTTTGCATTTAAGTTCTTCAATCATTGCATTATCATCATTGCTATTCCTCAAGGATAAACTTTGTATTTGGTCTTTTATTTTGTTTATTTGAGTTGTTTTTGTTTCCAAAACTAATATAGTTCAATTTCCCAAGTTCTTGCTTGGTGATTTTTTGACCCTAAAAGCATGTGAACCTTTTCTATTCATTTTCCAGCTCCTCTTAACTATATATTTCTACAATTACTATCTCTGAACCAGGTTTTGTTTAGCCTAAATGGTTTATGAGTGTCATTCTGCATTTTAGAAGTTACTAGCATGATAGGGCATTGATCTGAAGATAAAGGAATAAGGTGAGAAACAACACATGTAGGATAAAGATTCAACCAATTATCATTTTCCAGGAATCTATCAAGCCTTTCTAATATAAGAGCCTGACATTTTCTTCTATTTGTCAAAGTGTGGGGATTTCCTATAAAATTTATGCTATGGATATCATTATTATTTAAGAGTTCATTATTTTCATCTAGGACAGATTGACAAATTTAGTTTCCAACATCTTTTTCTTCTTGAGAAATCACAAAATTTAAATCACCTACAACAATCCAAGGTAAGTTCATTTGAGTAGCAATATTGTTCATGTATTCGCACTGTTCAGTTCTTACTTCATGGTCAAGGGCACCATAGATGAAATACACTAAGGATTTTTTTGATCTAGCATCTATCTCTACAAGGTATTGAAGGATGTTAAGTTTGATTTCTGTTACTTATAGATTTATACCATCTTTTCAAAGAAGAAAAAGACCACCTGAAACACCTATAGGTTCATGAAAGCACATATTGGGGTACATAAGACTATAAGTGTATTGTTTCATTTTCCTATTTGTATTTTTAGTTTCTATTAAGAAAATGATATTAGGTTTGTTCGACCTTGTCAGTTCTTTAAGATGGATCCTAGTGTCTCTATTCCCAAAACCACAAACATTCCATGGAAGGATTTTCATGTTGCATATATGATTATTTAAGACTCAATAAATATTTTACTGATTGGATTTTAAAACAGATGAAATGAAGTTTTTTGAAAAAGTAAGAAATATCTTTTTGGTTACCTCATTCCTCCCATATAGTTCCACCAGATTGCTTATCTTTGCATGGGATTCTGGTTGTTGTTTGTCTCTCTGATATTCCCTCATTGTTTGTTGCAGGGTTTTCATTGATTGCTTGCTCAGCTCTTCCTTTCTCATTGTCAATAAACCTTTGTCTTTTATCCAATCTAGCTTGAGTATCATCATCCCCTATATCAGCTTGAATCTTCACCTGAACTCCATCTTGAGGAGGAACAAAATGAGCAGTCTTGAGTGATAATAGTGTTACGCCTAGTTAGATGACTTTTCTTTATTTTCCATACTCCTCCAAATGGTAGTGGTCTGGCATGTACAGCTTTTACATATTCTTCTTTATCTGGACAAACCTCTTTGCAATGGTTTATGATGAAACAATCCTTACATAACTTATGTTGTTGTTTTTCATAAAAGAACCTGACAACTTTGTTGTTCCAGCAGCAGTGATAGCTAGAACTCCTCTTCTTAATGGGGTAGTGAGTTCAATTTTCACACAAACTTTAACAGGAATCCCCTAAATTGGTATTGCATTGGCTGACTCAATAGCAAGAACTTCTCATAGTAGCTTTCCCATCTCTTCCATTGATTTAATATTCATATGTTCAGGCTGCAGGTATTTCAATTGTATCAAGTACATTTGCTTGGTCCAATCCAGATTTTGATGAATCATCCCTTGAAAATAATCAAACATAATACACAAAAACCGATCAATATTCCATGGTCCTTTCTCAATTATTATATCTACTGTCTTTTTGTTTTGCATCTTGAAAATCATCACATTTGTATCAACTTCAATTATCTTTACCCCCTCTGGTGGAATAAAATTCCAAGTGAATTGAATATTCTTCTCTACAGTACCATAACCCATTCTCTCTTCATGGATGATCTTTCCTATTAAGAAAAGTCCCATTCTCCTTCTTCAGCTTCCTTTATGTCAGGTTCATATCGATTAAAGGTTATAGAGTACCTTTCAGAGCTAAAGTTGCTTGCCGAAACTTCATAGCAAGATCAGACACTTCAGTGTTAGCACTTGGTTCAATTTCTCCTTTGGAACTGCTTGCATCCATTTGTTTATTTAAAGAGAATTGGAAAATGGGATGAGTAAAGTTATATGATTTAAAGTTTATATAAAAATGGGTAAAATTAGGGTTAATGGAAATAGCTAAGATAGGATATCCATGAGAATTAGGTAGTGAGATATTTTTGGGTGTAGTTGAAACATAAATGGAAACCATATGAGCTGTAGTCGACCAGAACAGGAGGAGGGCTATTCGAAATTCAAATCTGTAACAGACTTTCCTCTTACCATACCGGCGATTCCCATAATTTACTCGCGTGTTCCTTGCTTGAATCGAAGATGGACATTGCTTTTACAATGAAAACTCTGCCAAAACTGAGGACTTCAGATGAGACAATGGCTTCAACAAGCACTAAAACAACAGCAGCAAATGAACTAATCACCATATGATACCAGACCAATGCCATTTTGGAAAAACAATCTGTAAACACAAGGGGAGAAATTAGAAATCAGTTAGACATTTCAGGTAAATTGAAAAATTAAATTTTAATCAAAAAAAAAAAAGTTTAAAATCAATCAATTAAAAACATGGGTTTTAAGGTAGAGGAATAAATCCTGATTTGATTCCTTGCTATTGATTCATTGAGAGTGGCGAAGAAATTTTGATTTGAAAACTAAGTTGAATCGGTTATCGCCCGATTCGCAGAGAAGAGAGAGCTACATAAGCTTAGTTATTTATGTGTAATACCAAGATTATCTCACTAGCCGAGTGTCCGATGGATGGGTGATGCTCCACCCACGCCAATCCATAAAAATGATTGGAACTAAAAATCCACCCACGTCCAATCCACCAAAAACCGGACCGGGTGTCCACTCGTTAAATTACGAATTGGGCCGGGTGGAATCCGCAGGTAAGGACCTTTTGCTCATCCCTAATATAAATTACCTCTTAAAACTTTAATCTTTAGCCCATAATACTGTGTTAGCCTATAATACTGCTTCAAACAAACAAACAAAAAATATAAGAATACCAGACGTCTATAAAACTAGAGATAGTAGGAACCCCAAACCCTGGATACATCCGCTGTCTAATCCATAAATTTTATCGGATCTAAAAATCCACCCACGTCCAACCCACCAAAAACCGGACCGGGTGTCCACCTGCTAAATTATGGATTGGGCCGGGTGGAATCCGCGGGTATGGACGTTTTGCTCACCCTTAAAACAAATTACCTCGTAAAATTTAATATTTAGCCCATAATACTGTTTTAGCCCATTTGGACTTAATCATGCGTCCACGGAGGGTCACCTTTCAAAAGAAAAGAAAAAACCGAAAGAAAAACCTTTGGAACTCAACTCGTTTTGGATTTTGAATGAGTGAGTGAGTGGATGAACAATCCTAGAAACTTAGTTGAGGGGTAATATGTGTAGGAGGCACTACAATGGCTAAGGGGTGACCTCCTATAAATCACATCATCCAACATTCGAACTACTTCTTCCCGGTATAATTGGGCTTTTGGTGATAGAACTATTTCTTCCCGATATGATTGGGCTTTTGGTGATAGTGCTAAATCTATTTTTTGGGAATGGCCTATCAAAAAGAGTAAGGTTATGAAGAAGAAGCTAAGGGTCTTATACCTTTTTACCATTTGGTGGACAATCTCACCTAAAAGAAATGCAAGGTTTTATGAAAATTGCAAAAGAAATGTTAATCAACTTATTATTTCTATAAAATGCACTCTTTTTAATTGGGCACGGCCTATAAAATACCCTCTTTTTATGGCTACTATTTTAACATGCTATTTTATGTGCAATTGCTGATTACTTCTTTCTTTTTTTCTTTTTATAAGTTGTTGCTCCATTGTGACCTCTTCATTTTGTAATATAATTTGCACTTTTTTCAGTCAAAAAAAAAGAAAAATTTGAACTGTTAAACGGCTTTTCCTGTTAAGGGAAAATGTTCTCCACTAAGTAAAAATGTTCTCCGGTAACACTACTCTATTTCTTGTCAGGGGTTGAACGGTTTTTGACTTGTTCAAACTTCAAAAACTTGGTACATAGAGAACTTTTAGTGTTTTTTTTTTTTTACAGTTAAAGAAAGCTGTAACCCTAGTGGACGGGTAGATAATGGCAGAAATTTTCGGGAATCAAAACAGAAAGAAAAATATTATATTGTTCAAACTTTGGTAATTATATATATTTTTTTTGAAGATACTAATCACTTTGATTCCATTTTTTTTTTTTTTTTTTTTTTTTTTTTTTTTTTTTTTTTTTTTTTTTGTTTTTGGCACTGCATATAAACTAGAGAGAAACAGAGATTTTTATTCAAGTTTTTTTTTTTTGCACTCCATATAAACTGGAGAGAAACAGAGATTCTTATTCTGTACTGAATCATTTGTTTTTTTCATCAAGTACTATGGAAAGAAGATACAGCCGAGAAGTATATATGATGAAGCAGCAGCAGCAGCATCCTCGGATAACAAGAAGAGGATAAATACCAGTAAAAGTACAACTGCGAGAAAAAGAACTACTGCGGAAAAAAGTAGCCCTGCAAAAACTGTTTGTGATTTGGATCCGGAAGAGGAAGATTTCAGTTCTGATAAGTATAAGCTAGATTTGGGCGATAAAACTGACAAAGAGAAGGTTAAAGAAACCTTAAGAGTGTACTCCGCTTATTATCTTCGATTTGCTCAGGTAATTATAAAATTTGTTTAAGTTATGTACTTTCAGATCTTTATGTCTTTGTCTTTCATTTTGATGTGTTCTTTTTTTTTTCTTGACCAAATAGATCGAACAAAGGCGGTGTGGCAGAGAAAGCAAAGATGCTCCTAAAGGTTCTAAACCAAAACCAGAGGTATATTTACATCATTTTTAGTCCATTTTTTTAGGTTCAATAAATGCTTTGTTCATTCGTGCATTGGTGTTTCAGTTGTTGTTTGTAGCTCTCTAGTTTTCAATATGCATATTAATACTACAAAAAATTTCAGAAAAAGAATGGAAGGAAGCAATCTGCTCTACCTGATCTGAAAACCCTAGAGAAGGCAAGTTGTGGTTGGAATATGTTCGCTTGTTGTCAAATGGTTATATTCGACCAAGAAGAGTACGCAGCATCATGCTACTAGAAGTGTTTTTTCGCTCGTAACTTTATAGATTTGTTTTACAGATGAAGGAGACGAAAAGCATTTTGTACCCTCAAAAGCAAATTGGCCGTGTTCCAGGTTAGCTGGTTTAACTGCTTCTGTTGTGTGTATTGTCATGAGCATCATTACAAGTCACAAAAGATCATTAGTCTTCTGTTTATGGAATTGTAATTGGACCTGTGCATTTTTTTTTATCGTTTAGGTATTGACGTTGGGGATAATTTCCTAACAAGGTGTGAAATATCTGTAATTGGTCTACATAGTCACTGGTTTAATGGAATTGAATACATGAACAAGGCCTACACAAAAAAGGTATACATAGTCACTTGTTATGATCTTTCTATGGTATTAGCACTTCATGCTTCAAACATTGATAATAACTCATCATATCTCTGTCTGGTCGAGCCAAGGTACAGAAATTATACTTTTCCTATTGCAGTATCAG
>JAJJMB010011750.1:6288-26991 GCA_023531105.1 Papaver atlanticum | reverse complement strand
CAGAAATTATACTTTTCCTATTGCAGTATCAGTTGTTTTATCTGGAACATACGAAGATAATCAGGATAACGGAGATGAAGTTATCTATATTGGTCAAGGTGCGTCAATGATCTTAATGGTAAATGTCGACAAACCCATGACCAGAAGATGGAGCGTGGAAATAAGGCGCTTAAGGTGTGTAGCTTAAAAGTCTTGCAAATTTTTGTAACTTTTTAATCTTTTCCTTTTAGTTTTTCACAATGACTTCCCATATGCAGAACAATATTGACCAAAATATCTCCGTGAGGCTCATTCGTGGGCATACATCAGATGATGGGAAGCCTGGTATAATTTACACATACGACGGGTTATATAAGGTCGGTATCTGTAGATGTCAGTCACTCATTTTAAAACAACTTAATAATTCTTCATTTGTGTCTCACTTTAATTCTACTTTACTTTCAGGTGGTTAAGTACTCCGAAGATAAAGGTGCTTCTGGATTTATTGTTTTTAAGTTTCACCTTAAACGACTCGAAGGCCAGCCTCCATTGACATCCAAACAGGTCTGGTGTGTGATTAGTGTTAAAAAAGTTTGTTGAGCTTTTCTTGGATTCATTTTTCTGATTTAGTTCGTTTAAATTTGATGTTGACAGGTTACGTATTGCCGAGGAGAGGTTCCCGAGAGTAGGGAATTACCTGGGTATATATAAAACCCAAGCACTTTTCCTTTTTTACAAATTAAAGCATGTATTCAATTTCAAGTGCATCTGATCTACGCATCTAACTGTTATAGGTTGGTGTGCGAAGACATAAGTAAAGGACAAGAAGGCTTCCCAATTCCGGCCACCAATTTGATTGATCCTCCTGTTGCACCCACAGGCAATTTGAAACTTTCGGAACCATACTGCTTCAACGCTATATTTATTTTGAAGTGAAGTTCGCTTTTTGTGTATATGCATAAAAATCAAAGTTTAAACGCAGCTGATGATGAGTTCTCAAAAATGCATGCAGGATTTCAATACCGCAAGTCTATGGAACTTGCATGGCATGTGAAGCTCCATGCAAGAGCCTCTGGATGCAGATGTAAAGGGAATTGCACTGATCCAACTATTTGTGATTGTGCAAAACTGAATGGAGCTGATTTTCCATATGTTAGTAATAACGGGGGCGGGTGCGCACTGACTGTCTGATTTTTGATTGAATGCGCCACAGTGTGCCATATTCACCAGCACTATCTCATATGCATTTTCTTGTGGTGATTGTTATAATTTTGTCAGATGTTTACTCGTTTTCAAAGACTAATTGTAGTATTGTACCTTCAATTTTGCAAACTTGTTGTAGCGAAGTCAGTTGTATATGAATGTAGTCCGCAGTGTGGTTGCGGGCCTGGTTGTGCAAACAAGTCATCACAGCGCAGGATAAAGTACCGATTAGAGGTTGCATATATATCTGATTCCATACTGCTTAATTTTCTTGTATACATAAGACATCAGCTGTAGTATATAGCTTTTAATCTTGATAGGTGTTCCGTACGCCAAGCAAAGGATGGGCTGTAATATATTATTTACTGACATTGTTGTTTAGCTAACTTACTGAATCTTGAAATGAGAGCGTCAGCTGAAAAATCTTTAAGGCTCATATGTTTGCAGTTTCTTCTGACCACAAGCGCACTGCCTAGGAAACAAGAGTAATTAAGAACTTATGCAGCAAAAGGTGCAGGATTATAGGCTCTCTCCGTAATTAAACACCAAGCTTAACGGCAGTCCACCGTAGACGCTGCATTTAGTACTTGAATGAATTCATTAAAAAAGGTTAAAACCACTTTAATAACGCACCAATTCATTAGCCATCCCTAAAATCTGAAGTCTGCAGGACGAAATTAAACACTTTTATGTCCAAAGGATATTCCAGATGGTTTTCCTGTTGGTGCATTATGTTTATGAAAAGACCCTATATCTAAACTTCCATCTTTAGCCTGCACTTGTGCTGTATGCTCCAGAGTTTTCAAAGTCAACAATATGTTATTTCCAACAGCATTGGGGTCAAACTCATTACGCTAATATTAATGCGGCTTCACAGAGACGATGGAAGCATACTTAGGTTTAGTTAGTCAAAGGGTAATTTTGCCATTTTCATACATTTAGGCTACTGTATAGGCCAGGAAGTTGAAAAGTTCCAATTTTCATCATCACCTTTGCCATTGTTATAGATTTAGGTTTAGTTAGTCGAAGGGTAATTTTGACATTTGCTACATATAATGTCCCGGACATTTGCTTTTTCCTCGTCAGAAAACCTATATATCTTTTTCTCCATTGAAAAGAAGTTTCAAAGATGGTTCATCCTAATGTCTTTTGGCATACAAAATCCGGATATTCTGTGTGACAGTCAAGACAATTGTTGAGCAGGCACCATATGAACGTCAATATCATTGATCGTTGAATGCTAGTATTGAAGTCAAATTTGAGCATATATTTTGCGCCCACAAATTTGACTTCAAATATATGCTCAAATTTGTAGAAAACCAAGTATATTTTCAAACTTTCTTTTTGTTTAGTTAGGAAAGGAATTCATTCAATAAAATTCAACTTCGTGATCCTCTTCTTCAAGGAATCTTCGTGGTATTTGAGAAGTGCACGCAATAACCATTTGTGTCTGTTGCTATAAATATGTCTAACTATCAAAATGGATCATCACAAAACAACAGGACTTCTTCATCATGGGAAAAAGTTCTTCTCTAGTTATCGTTTTCTTTTTTGTGGTCTCGGTGGTTCTCCAATCCGCGTAAGTACTTTTTTTCCGAGCTTGCTTAAGATGCTAACTAAGCCAATGTTCTTTTAGAAACAAAAGTTTAATAATTTTTGTTGTTGAATGTACAGTTATGCCGACAGTGGTGCTGCTGCAAGTTCTCCAGATATTGGAGTGTGTGATCCCTCCCGGCTGGTAGATATTGGAAACTATTTTTCCAACTGTGATATGTGCCATCCTGCTTGCTTAAGGAACTCGTACTCTGCTTCAACATGCTTTAATTCTACAAACACAGGAGGATTCGTAACTTGTAAATGCTGCGCACCATTTAGTCCGAGTGGAACAGCATTAACAACAACAACTTCCCTTGCTTTCCTTTCCTTTTCCTTGTTTTTAAGTTTCATTTTGAACAGGTTGTTTATCTAGTTTAATCGATCGGCCCTAGTAACCAATTGTACTTGTTTGAACAAATAATAAAACATTAACTCTGCGAGTGATTGAATAATCATTTTGACTAAGTCAAAGTTTATTTTGGAAACCAAATATCAGGAGCGCAAACAAACTTTGCTTTTGACTCCTATGAATGAATGATTGATGTTTCTGGTTGCAAAACAGGCTCTACACCTAAAATATTTTAAGCCATTTTAATTACCAATTCTTTCCTTGCACAACTCACCATTGTCGACAATACCAATAAAATGGCGAGATACTATGTTGTATTTTCTTGTTAGAAGCAAAAATTTACGCAAGTTTTCGGACAGAATCAAGTCTGGGCATATGAGTATTTTGTGTCTGTTAGCCTTTTTCACGTTGTCTTTCTCATCGTCACCATTTACAGAAGGTTCTTCATGAGCATCTAGAAAAAAAATTCTTCGGTGAGGAGATCAAAATCCGAGGAGCTAACAAGATATTTATGTGCTTAGGCGTTTAGCGTAGTTGCAATCTCTGTAACCCTACGCGATTAACAGGATATTTGTATAAAACAGGGTAATCATGGGAAATCAAGATGGTTTAGCAAATAATCGCGATTAACCCTAATGATAAAACATCTGAAATCATGGTCGTGTAACGATGAGAAATCAAGAGATAGTAAAACGTCTAGTCATTTTATTTTATTTTTGTTAATTAGGGTCTTGCCTGATAGAAGATTAGTGATACTTTCGATTATCACAAAAACCCAAATTGGGTATTAATTACAGGTGAAAAGTGCGAATTTCATAAGATTCAACTGAATACTAAAGGTGACAAATGCGATTATCACCAGTTTCGATCCGGTGAAAACTGGAATTATACCATCTGACGTTTATTTTAATTAAATTTTCCATGTAATAGAGGTTGCGTTGTGAAGTTATTGATTTGGGAGGGACGTAATTTCAACTGTTTAAAATGTGGTTTTCACATGTTTGTAATTTGTTATTGCAGCCACAGCACTCATAACTTGTTGTACCACTGGTATTGCACCTTTATCAAAACGAATAACGTCTCAAATTAACAATGTGTATAGAACTGAATGAATGAAGAATTAAGAAAGAATGGATTTACCAAAATTTAAAGAAGGTCCAAGACCAATACCAACACCACATCCAATCCCAAAGCCAGTAAATACCTGGCCAATTATCACAGTAAATGGACTCTCTATATACAGTTCTGTTGTTGTTGCTATTGGTTTTAAGTCTAAATCAAGACTAATTACAGTTCTGGCAGTGATAGACATTTCTGCTGCTCTCAATTACTCTCCTCTCCCTCTCTCTTTTTCTTGTGATTTTAATGAGAGATAGAATTGTTAGACACAAATCCAGTTTCAGAACATTAACAATTCTTAAGAAAAGAAAAGTCTAAGAGGAGTTGAATAGACTCAGTATATAGTAATAGTGATATGCACGTCGGGATATCTAGTCAAAAGACTTATCCAAGTGTATGATAACACACCACATAGCCACCGGCGAGCAAGTGACATGTCCTATATCATTTTTGGAAAAACAAACCTGTGTCAGTATGTCACAATGATTACCAAAATATCTACAATGGTTAAAGCCAAAGACACTTGTATATATATGCAAAACAGAGGCAGGTGAGCTCATAAAGCTTTCCTTCAATATACTGAAGAATAAAGAAAATCAAAAGAATTCGTAAGATGTCCCTGTGCCTCTTAGCTGATTATTCAATTCTTTCTACTCATTTTACGTACTTGACATTACTTCGAAGGTGTTGTAATGTGCTTCAGTTAAAGCAGTGGCATAGACTGAATTCCTGAGTAGAAACTTATGAATTTTCTAATCATAAGCACCAGAAAAAGAATGTTCTCTGCTCAATCTTGCGAACTTCAATGCCACTTATAAGACCTTAAAAACGGTTAAGAATGTGTTTTGAGGAAAGATTATTATCTATTTCTGCGTTGCTTCCTACGGCAGTCCAAACAATCAGAACATGGATTTTGAGTTTTAACCCCACTTGTACTGCTGGTTTGGAATTTGCTTGGATGTACTTTAAGATCTTCAACAAGTATCTGACGGAGCTTTTCGTTCTCCTCCATCAGATCATCGATGACTTTAAGAATGAAAATTCTAAATTATAACTATTACTAGTGATTATTAACTTACTCAACAGGAGTCGCCAAGTAGCAGCATAATTTATCATAATTAATCTCCATAATTAAGAACTAATCTTTGGAAATTCAGATGGAAGATGGCTAATCTATTGCAATTGTGATGCCCAGATGGAATAAATTATCATTGCACCACCATCACCGCCAGCGTACACCAGGCCACCAACTATATTAAATATCATCATACCTTCAAAGATGTTTGAATACAATTTCAAGCACGGGTCGTTTGGCCCTAGTCCCTAAATGAGGAGTCAAGGACATTCTAGTCCACGGAACTATTATTTTTTATATAGTTGCTATTCTATTATTTTTGGAACGCGGATAAACTTAAAGTCGTAGAGGACCAAGTTTATATTAAGTTTAATTTATGATGTTATTTGGCGACTCCTTTGAGTACGTGCCCTTCTTTTTTCTCGACAAAGATAATTTTATAAGAATCGTGATTTAGGGGGAGGAATTACATTGGGGGATGTTAGGTGACTCAACATGGTTATTAGAAAAAAATGAAGTTATCCCTTATAAATTGGAAGGTTAAATACCAAAACTGGCCCCCACTAACTTCTTTCCCTCCTTTCAGAGAAATATCAAACACTTAAAGCGACAACTAAGAAAACCCTAGGTCAGTTTTTTTTCTTTCTGTTTAGAAGCTAGGTCAGTTTCATCAAAACAGTTAGAACTAGGTATTTTGGTAGAAAATCTTCCACAGTTTTGTTGTGGAGATATCAGAGTTATTTATATTAAGCAAATACTGCAATGCAGTTACACTTGTTGTTACAGACTCAAACAACTTCAAAAGACTTTAACAAATTCAAAACTCTAATTCAACATACCGTAAACCTAGCCTTAGGACTCTTCCTAGTTACTCGGTCTGCTGACTATCTCAATGAGACTTTGTTGAAGAGATAACACTGTTATCGTTAACATCCCCCTCAAGTTGTACCGGAGCTGGCGAATGTGCAACTTGGATTGTAAAATTTGAAATCTTGGCGCAGCTAACCCCTTCGTAAAAATATCTGCCAACTGATCTCTTGAACTGATAAACCGCACACTCAGTTGTTTGTTAGCAACACGTTCTCTGACAAAGTGATAATCAATCTCGATGTGTTTCGTCCTAGCATGAAACACTGGATTTGCAGTGAGATATGTAGCCCCCAGATTGTCATACCACAAAATTGGAGTAGTAGAAAGAACACCTAACTCCATTCACAGAGACTGAATCCATATTAGTTCTGATGTTACAATAGCAACTCCTCGATATTCCGCCTCCGTACTAGACTTGGATACTGTTTTCTGTTTGCGTGCACTCCATGATATCAAGTTGTCACCGAAATAAATACAGTATCCACTAGTAGATCGTCGATCATCTAAGCTACCGGCCCAATATGCATCAGAGTATGCATGAAGGGAGAAGTCTTTTGCTGAATTCAGATATAGACCATAATCTACAGTTCCCTTTAGGTATCGAAGTATTCTTTTGACAAGTTCTCAATGCTCAACAAACGGATCATGCATATATTGACACACTTTATTTACTGCCACAGAGATGTCTGGTATGGTTAAATGCAAGTACTGTAGTGCACCTACCACATTGCGATAAAGAGTTGGATCCTTGAATCTCTCAGTGCCCCCTTTCTGAATCTTCACGTTTGAAGCCAATGGTGTGCAGACTGGCTTAACACCATCCATCTTTGAATGTTTGAGCAGATCCGTAACATATTTTCTCTGAGTGAGAACCAAATCTCTACCTTGGCGTAGCACTTCAATACCCAAGAAAAATGATAAATTACCCATATCCTTTATTGCAAACTCAGAACCAAGTGACGCAATAAGCTGACTAATTTGTGCTGAATCTGACCCCGTGACAATAATGTCATCGACATACACTAGAACATACGTGATTGATGTTGATGTTTGAAGGACAAAGAGAGAGCTATCTACAACAGAACCTCTTGAAACCAATCTTAGCCAAATATGTACTTAGTCTTGAAAACCAAGCACGCGGAGCCTGTTTAAGTCCATACAAGGACTTATGGAGTTTACAGACATGATTTGGATAATTAGGATCTACATATCCAGCCGGCTGTTTCATATATACATCTTCTTCTAGTTGACCATGTAGGAAAGCATTCTCAACATCCAGTTGCTTAGTTGGACATTGATTCATTACAGCTATCGATAAAACTAATCGAATGGTGCACAGCTTGATCATTGGACTTAATGTCTCACCATAATCCACTCCTTCTTGCTGGTTGAAACCCTTTGCAACTAGTCGAGCCTTATAGCGTTCTATGCTACCATCCAGATTCTGCTTTACCCTAAACACCCACTTGGAGCCGACTATGTTCATTCCATCTTCATACTTGACTAACGAGTAAGTACTATTATGAATTAAAGCATTAATCTGCACGTCCATAGCTGTTCTCCATTTTGGATTTTTGCTGGCCTCGGAATAGCAAGTTGGCTCCATGAAATCAGACTCAGGGAGTGGGTGTTTTGTGGCAGTTAAACACAGCTTCTGAATTGGTTTCGTAATCCCATACTTAGATCTTGTAACCATAGGATGAGAAACCATATCACTCTTAGATAATTGCGTATCTGACTGAACTTGATGTGCATCAATTGATGCAGCAGATGCTGCTGATTCATCCTGTGATACTGATTGTAGTTGAACGGAGTGATCAGGTGATGCTGCAGATATTACAGGCGAAGCCACAGCAGCAGACTGACTAGCATGGTCTGCCAGTACTGGAGATTGAGGAGCAATAGTTTCTTGTGTACATTGTAAACCTCTATTTCGAAAAGGAGGTGATATAAATACACTTGTATCCGAAGGGATATTACCTGAACATGGCACTGGTACTTGCTGCTGCTTTGGCTTGAATGGGAATGTCTTTTCTTCGAATCTTACATGACGCGAAATGTATATTCTACCAGTTTGTCTATGTAAACATAGATAACCCTTATGCGCATTACTGTATACTATAAACACACATGAAACTGACCTTGGTTCTAGTTTGTTGGTGTTGTATGACCTTAGACAGGGATAAACTAAACAACCAAAGACTCTTAAGAAGGAATATTCAAGCTTTTCTAGAAAAGAAGTTCCAGTGGAGTTGTTGGTTCTGCAGAAGATTTTGGAAGTCTATTAATTAAGTAGCAAGCAGTAGTAAATGCATCAGACCAAAATGACATTGGAATGTGTTCCTGAAACAAAAGAGCTAAGCCAGATTCTGTTACATGACGGATTCGTCTTTCTGCAATTTCATTTTGTGGAGAAGTATGAGGACACGAGAATCTGTGTTGTATGCCAGAATCGTTTAGGTATGCAGTGAGCTTTTTGTACTCTAATGCATTATCAGATTGGAAAATTTTAATCCTATGATCTGTGAGGTTTTCAATTTGCTTGCGGAATTTAATGAATGTATTTAAGGCATCGGATCGTTGTACAAGTGGAAAGACCTATGTAAAATGTGAATAAACATCCATGATAAGCATGTAATATCGAAAACCAGTTCTTGATAATTGTGGTGAAACCCAAATGTCAGAAACAATCAAACTCAAAGGTTTATCATAAATTGTATCGCTAAGAGAAAAAGAATTTTTTTTGCTTTTGCTAAAATGGCATGAATGACAATAATCAAACTGCTTATTCGAAACTGGTAAGGAAAACCTATGACAAATGCTTGAGACAGTACGCATCATTGGATGACCCATGCGTTGATGCCAAATTGGGTAAGAAGATGCAACATGTGCTTGAGGCTTGACTGGTTCATCTAGTTTGTTAATTCCCTCAAAAATGTATAGCCCATTCCTATTCAGCCCTCGCAGCAGCGTTGTTCACGTGTGCTTGTCCTTCACAAAGGAATGAGTAGTGTGAAACTCAAAGAAAACAACATTATCATGGAAAAATTGTGAAACAGATAACAAATTGGTCTTTATCTGAGGAACATGGAATATATGGTTAAAACTGAACTGTCTTGAATTATAGGTAAAAGAGACATTACCAACATTGGCAATGTTCAGAGCATTGCCATTACCAACTTGCACTTGCTCAGTGCCATCATACTCATGAGGACTAGTCAAGTTCCTCAAATCTGCAGTTAAGTGATGTGTAGCTCCGGTATCAGTTACCCACTGATTGTGATTTTCACCTCCAGGGGCAATGTAAGCTGCTGGTGGTTTCTGTTGATTGTTGTTTGGTTTCTCATATCGAAACCAACATCTGTTAGCTTGATGATTCTTTTTCTTGCAGATCTGGCAAGGTTGTTCATTGTTTTTCAGAGCAGGATGATCTCGTCGCTGGAATTGATTGTTCTGAAATTGATTTGGACCACGGTATTGTTGATTGAAGTTTCTCGGACCATTTCTGCTGGAGGATGAGTTTGCAACAGCAACATTGGCAATAGGTTGCTGTATCAAGGAAAGTTGCTGCTCGAGCCGCGTACAAAAGTAAGAAGATGTGAATAGAATATGTCCATGTCCATATCCTCAATGGTGCTCAAGGCAGTGACAATTGGGTCATAAGCCTGATTCAATCCATTACTAATGGATTGCTTCATCTCATCAGCTGATACAGTGTATCCTGATGCTGCAAGCTGATCAAACAAATTCTTAGCTTCAGATAAAAAAGCTTTTAATGTTTTGGAAGACAATGAAATGCAAGTGGATTGCATAACAATTGATGATTTAAGTAATGGGAAAGAAGATTGTGCGGTTCCTTCGAATGAACAAGATGAAGATATGGGACGGGTAAGTTTTTTTTTATGCCGTTTCTAATCAGACGGAGAAACGATACATAGTTTAGTTCAGTTTCGATCTCTTTATCTTATAATTTATATATTAAAAGAAAAATGACCGAAAGTATCTCGCTTAAATTTCAGTTTTAGCCTCTTTATGTTTATGCGAAGGTTCGTAACTGAAATTTAAGAGCAATTTTTTTTTGCAAAACAATTCCTGATATAGCTTTTTTTTGCAAATTTTTCGATGTTAACCAAGATTTTTTGTCACTTATATTTCATGTTGCCCCTATCTCCTTATTCAGCTGTATCCTGAGGATTACTCTCGTTGCTTTATTCCCGATGAAGATGAGGTAAATTGAAAATTTCAATTATTTTGGTC
Source organism: Papaver atlanticum (assembly GCA_023531105.1). Taxonomy (NCBI): domain Eukaryota; kingdom Viridiplantae; phylum Streptophyta; class Magnoliopsida; order Ranunculales; family Papaveraceae; genus Papaver; species Papaver atlanticum. The sequence goes on along the minus strand of JAJJMB010011750.1, from coordinate 16,543 downwards.
GAACACATAGTCTTGGATAGACAAACATGTTGAAGTTCAAACAATTTTGTACTTGTAGGAGTTTCACTCTAAAGAAGATGTTAAAGCTTGGTGTGTTGGTAAAGGGCGTCAACACAATTGTTCCATGGATGCTTCTTCTATTAGAAAACAATAATACATTAAAAGGGGTGGAAGCACACTCATTCACCTCCTCTCTACTCCATTTTGAAAGGGACAGTGTGTTAAAACACTCTTTCGCGGAGTCCTTGTTTGGAAAAATGTTGAATCATCCCAATAACATAACAAGAGTTGGGAGGAGATCCCCTGCTTTGCTGGTCTGCTTTTTCAGGCCCTGAACATTGTACACAAATGGAGTGAGTTAGCAGGCAAGTGGTGAAATCAACTTGGAAGATAAAAACATGGACACAGAAACATGTAGACAGTTTCTGGTGAAGGCGATGAAGGGTTTTCAGATTAACAATGTTCAAATAAGCATAACTTCATAAGTTAAGAGCGAGTTCAATATTTCATTAAAAACCTTAAGCTCAAAATTTCTTTGAGTTAAAAAGCAGACCAGCAAAGCATCCTCAGCCACTCCCATATTTTAAAACTAAATGGCATTTTATTGATTACTAGAACTTGAACTGTGTCGGCATGGGCACGAAAAAAGTAAAAAAAATTCACGTCAATTTTAACCGGTGCCATTCATTTGTGGTTACTTTATAAAATGACAATTATTATCCATATTTTTTAATTGTTTTTTTCTTTTGTATTATTATAACCGAGCTTATTTTAATACTAAAAAAAACAAACACAATATTGTTAATACTTTCACAATAGTGTTATTTCTGTCATAACGACACTGAATAAATATTGCACACTACTACATTGACCAACTGCAGTACCACCATCAGAACACTCATTACCACCATATTTTCCATCAGCATCACTACCGCCACAGGCTCCATGCACCATCACTCACAAATACCACCCTGACCATCCCAATATCTATCCATGTAATTATTAACGAAGTTGTTATCTAGTTAATGAGAGCATATATATATTAAGATAACTAATAATACATTTATTATGAGAGATTAATAAAATATGTATCATTAGAATTTAAGGAGACAATAATTATTTACACGGACTAAGACCGTCCGACTGATTTTTAACTTTCAATCATAAAGTACTTATAAACACTTACGTAAACAACCACTGATTTATCTTCTCCCTAAATAAATCTTGAAGAGCTTCCAAAACCAATTGATAAATAACACAAATATCAAATATTTCGAGGACAAAAGAAGGTTGAGTGGAAATATGTACTTGGATTGAAGTTCTTTTTCTCCATGGTCGATATGTCCTTCCCAAATTTATTTCTGATTTAGGTTTGCTCAAAAGTGGGGAACTAAATTTTTTGAAACCACTTCTCTTATTCGACCTGAGTCAGTGAACCAATTGCTTAGTTTTATGGGATGGTAGGTTTATTATTTTCATTAGATCAAATTTTCCCGATTTGCTTTTGACTTTTGAGATGGGAAAAAGAAAACACGTAACGCATTATTTCTCAATTAAAGCTTGTTTTCATGGGAACGACCACAACCTTGGATTTATCGATTGGGATGGAAAAGGAAAATCACTCTTTAAGTTGACTAACTTAGCCAAACTTTGTTTTATAATACAGAACAAAGAAATGAGAAAAAAAAAATCACATATTTAGGATATAACCCGTGTCGCAACAGTACGACTCAATAATAATTTGTTTTATTGTATACTGATTTTCACTCATACCGTCCGTTTGAAATTATTTTATACAACATGACCTTCAAGTGTTTTTTAATTATCATGTATTTTCACCGAGTTTATTTTATCATTAAGACTATCAACCACATCTTCTTTGCTTTATAATGTTAACCAATTTATAGCTACTCATAATAAAAAGAATATATTATTACTCACCAAAACCCGCCACCATTACAAAATCACCTGATACCATTGCTGCCACCCATCGCAGCTGGGCGTGTTTTTAAGTTTTAGTCACAGGCTTCATGTATAAAGTTTAAATTGAACAAACTTAAGTCGTCAATTATTCTCTTTTATATCGTAATGTAATCAATTATATTTTAATACTAAAAACCATGATGTATTCGATCGGCATAAATAGCAGGGATGCCATTTGGGTGATCCATCGATCATGATCATATAGTCTTATATGATTTAGTATCCTCCTCGAAATATTTGGTTTTTAACCTTACCGTTCGTATTAAAAACAACCCACTACATCTATCACAATACAACGTTGCCCGCCAAACTATTGTTGTCCACCATTATTGACCAACACCCACAACTATAAAAACCGACCACCGCCACTATTTCTTCCACCACCAGTAATGTTACCACCTTCACCACTCATAAACACCCGTCACTGTTTCCACCACCCACTGCTTCTTTTACTACCACCATTGATATTTATTAATATATTTTTTAGTAAAATTATATATTAATAAAAAATATGTAATTAGATTAATTAAGGGGACATTTATAATGAAATATTCATCATGAGAAAATAATTAATAAAATACTTATAATGGTTATGCTGAACAAACCAAGGCCATAGATTTATCTTCTTCTTAGAAATTTTTTGGCCACTCTTTATCTACGCTAAAGAGTAGATTTTTCACGGTGATTATGGTCAACGTGTTCTTTTAGAGTCCAGTTGACTTACATGTGTGGGAAGAAAATTGTCCTTGACCCGTCAAACGAGTCCAGTTGACCAGTCAAGGACAAGGGTGCACTCTTATTACATACTTGAATATAGTGTTGTTGGCCAGTCAAAATGAGTCCAATTGACCAGGCAATTTTTGGGACCCATTATTAATGCATTCCAAAATATGTTCTTACGAATGCAGTCATATACGTCATCATTTCAAAGACATAGACTAAATTTTATATCATATTTTGTCATTTTGATTACGGTCCGCGACTTATAACCCCAAAGGTGTCACTATCCATCCACAAAAAAACCCATCAAAACAAAAGTAACACAAAAGCCCCAAAAAACAAAAGTAACACAAAAACCCCAAAGAATTTGATGAAACCAATTTTGAAATTTGGGGTTTTTGTATCAATTTTTACAAATTTAGGGTTTTTGTATCAATTTTGTTTAATATGGAGTTTTAATGAATTTCAACATTTGAACGGAGTTTTTGTACTCCAAATTTGGTCACCTTGGTGTTTTGTCACTAGTTTTGTTTTGATTATATGTTCCTGTTTTTGAATTGACTAGGATTATGGGGATGCGGAATTTCACCCTTATATTTTTAAGTCCCTTTGGCGCAGAAAATCTCTCTTAAAATTTCCATCCTACTTCGGTCGCTGATTGCCCCATCGTCCGACCTAGTTCTTGTGTGACTAACCACCAACAAATGAATAGAAATAGGATGATTCGGATAACATGGAATCAATTGAATCGTTAATGATAAATAAACAGCAGTAATGATGTACAAGTTAAAAGGTTTAAAATTTGGATATCGGAGTGGTGGAACCGTGGTTGATATTCTATCTAGTTGGTTTTTTTTCTTCTTCTTTTTGAAGCATTCCATCTGGTTGTTGGTGGTGGTTCAATCAAGGTTTATTCCATTCGGCAACCACATCAATAAATTAGCCATTTTCCATCAAAAATTCCAGAGATTAAATCTTAATTATGCTTCTACTAGGCGATTAATTATGTTTAATTATGCTTCTACTTGGCGACTCCTTTTCGTGGCATCCATAATACGTGCATGCACACTATTGTAGAAATTCAACAATTAAAATAGTAAAACTAAGTTTATTCAATTGTTTTTATGGATAAAGTATATCTAAATTTGGCATCAGTATGTTTTTCTTATAAATATCGCCGTTAACCATCTAATATTATGTGTCTTCCCAAATCAAACCTCTGCATATCAAAAGCAATCAGAAACATTAATCATGGATAAAATGTCTGTTTTAGTTATTGTTTTTCTGTGTGTTATGCTGGTGGTTCTCCAATCCGGGTAAGTACCACTCATCCAAACACCCCTAGTATTTATATCTTTCTTTTTGTACTAGCTTGCATGAGGGTGAGCATTTGTCACGCCGGTTTGATCACCTGGCTCACCCGATTTTTGGCGGGTGGATGTCTGACCCGTGCACTAATGGATCAAGAACAACGGATTTGGGATTGAATCTTTAGTACCACTCTAATTTTTTTTACCTGATGTCTAGATATATATAGTTATCTCACTTACAACCCAGTTGTGCCAATCAAGAACAAAAAATATATGGATCATAAGTTTTGGTATGTCTTTTCATTGTTTATTTTTTCCTTATATATAATGTGTGTATATACATATATGGTGATTTGTGAAGATTATTGAAGAGGACGACATACGAATTTAGGAAAAATGAGGAAGAGGTCGTTGGTGGTGGTTTCTTTGACATTGCCAACTTTATTGAAGAGGCCGAGCAGAAAAAAAGTAACTTCATAGAAGAATACCGAAAGCGGTATGTGCAACTTTGACTTTTTTTTTGCTTGATGCATGTTTGGTTCATCTCTTTACGGGGGGATAAAACCAAAATATAGCGTTCATTATATTTGAATCTTCTGTAATAATATAGTTCTTATAATCGCGTGCAGTTATGTCCGTGATGGAGTAAGTATAGGCGCGAGTGGGGATTATTATGATTATGGATCCTGCAATGCCGTGAGAAAGGAGGTTCCAATGTCCTCCTGTGATCAGTGTGTGGTTGCTTGCGCGAGCAGATTTACTAAGCCACTGTGCGCATATGATGCTGTCAACAAAGGAGCATATGTCTGCACATGTTGCATATGAAATATAAAGAATTAGTGGAAGGCCACACCACACGAGCATATCTGCATATGTCTGCACATCTGCCACTTTCTTTCCTTTTCTCTTTAGATGTTTAGGCTATCCATAGATTAGACGAAAATTTTATGTAAATTTAATTTTATATGTAATGAATATTACCATGAAGATGTATTGAAGTGCACAACTGCAGGCAAAGAATCCAACGAACGACTCGTACGCAAGACAATAAACAACACTCATCCAAGGGCAATTTATAGTGCACGGCCGCACCCTAAGTAGAGGTGTAAATTGGGTTGTGCCAGCACGAGCACAGCACACTAAACTTTGAGCACAGCCCAGCTCAGTACGTGACTTAGCCTAGTTCGGCACATCACGTTAGTTTTATGGGACGGATAGGGTTTGACTAATCGGTAGCCCAGAACAGCACGCTGCCCGGATAAGCACGTGGCACGACACAACACAACACGCTATGAAAGCATGTCATAATAAGTACTCCCTCCGTTTCAAAAAGACTGTCATCTATTCCATATTCATCGATATTAAAAAAACTGTCATCTATTCCATATTCATCGGTTTCAAAATTGTGTCCAGCTTTAATTTATAGTCATATTTTTTCAACGAACTCACTAATATAACCTTAAATTTTTTATATTCATAAATTTATTTTTAACGAACCCGGTTTAAAATATTAAGGAAATTTGTATAATTAAGGAAACAGATATATTTTCCAGTCCTTTTAAGAGAATATATATTTGGCTCCAAAATTAAATTCCTTATAAAATTTATACCTCCGTCCCACTATTAAGAGGGAATATTGTATATCTTTTAATTTCTCTTTTATATTTCACCGATCGAAGAAAAACAAATAAAGCACATTTGGTATGTAGAATGTCTCAATGCTAAAACTAATAACATCACTGAAACTCTGAAAATCTTCTCCATTTTGATTTTCACCGATCGAAGAAAAACATACAAAAACCAGATGGATCTCCCGAAATTCAATAGAGTTTTTAGATTGACATTCATTCAAAAGAGCTCATGAATCGCTTTCTATATGAGGATAATCTTACAGATATCCGATAGTGACAAAGACGGACAATAGGCCAATAGCATCAGACATAGAGGACTTATTAAGCAGATAACGGTGATGGTTGCCAAGCATAGCCAGTTTAGAACATACATCATACTCGTGCTTTTTTATCTTAATTATGCCGCGTCACTCTAAAAAACTCCTACCATAGACGGCAGACAGTTTGATGAATATCATCCTGTTTCGTGCTTCCATTTAAGGATTAGTTGACTCGCTTGTTTATAGCTACGCCAAATGCACACGAGACTCAAGTTCAAATCTCTACACAAACTTTTTAGTATAAACCGTAAAAAGGAGAAAAATATTGATCAATAGCAAGATCAGGCCCAGGAACCCAAAGGCCCATTAGCGTCCTAGCTGCATCATTGGTGTGTCCAACTCGCTTCCACGGAAGAAACATGTGGGACATGCACGTGGGCGCATCTGACACGCGTCCTGAGCGCGTCCTTCATCCCTCGTGCGTCTGATGTGGACACGACACCAAAATTGGTGCGTCTGTGGAACCCATCCCAGGACTGATATCCAAAACTCCAACTGGATAGGCCGTGCAAGAAAATAGGTAGGAGTATTTTTCATAATTTTAGTTGCGCTTGTGGAGATTAGCCAAAATAAAAAACAAAACAATTGGTATTTTTAGAGGTGAAGCGCAATGGGAAATAGAGTAAATTTAATCAGACGCACATTATACTCTCGCTTGGTGTTGGGCGAACATTATATCTACGTTTGGTGTGGGGCGAGCATTATACCTTCACCTGATGGTGGTGTAGCTGGTAAGGCTTGGTGATGAGGCGAACATTATACTTGCGCATGATGCTAGTGTAGTTGGTTAGGCGAACTTAATATCTTCGCTCCACCATCAGACTCACTCTTAATCTCGGTCCCACTTCATACGGTTATTATACCAACGCCCCACTCCAGACGGTTATTATACCAAGTAAGGATTAGTTGACTCACTTGTTTATAGCTTCGCGGAACGCACACGAGAATTTTAGTATATAAACCATAAAAAAAAAAAAAAATTGATCAATTGCAAGATCAAATCCAAGAAACATGTGGGACACACGTCCTGAGCCCCATAACCATGCCCAAAGCCGATTCCGCATCCCAAAAATAAAGCCATAGACTGAAATTGTTCCTACAACATATCAATGCTTATACGATAGTGAGTCACACAACGGTTGAGATACATTCCAGTTTCTAACTGATGGCTAGCATCTTCTCTTTACCTCCTAGATTTCATCTTATATTTTAAATCCAATGGTTTTCAGTAATATTAGGCCAAATCTTTACACATACCCACCTCTTTAATTCCACCGTGATATTCTCCCATTTGTTCAAAAAGAAAGATAAAAAACTCTTAATCTCCCAGGATGAAGATTAAGCGAATGGGTTAAACGACCTTATGATTTCTCACCACTACTGGGTTGCAATTAGACCCTCGAGATTTTGAAACTTCCAAATCTCATAATCCTTTAACTTGATGGAAGAAAACTCGAGTAATCTGGGTTTGTTTTCGTTGCTCTCTATTTTATTATTATTTTTTTCAAATTAGATCGGATTGAAATAAGGTTTTCCGTGACTCAATTGGAGTAGCATCATACGCGGAGGCTTAGCACGGAAAATAAGTAGAAGAGAGAAATTTATAGATTAGTCAAGCTTAAATGAAAGTATCCACCATGACCAAAGGTACAGAAGATACTGTTTTTTTTAATTTTATGCTTACCGAGTAAATTTGCTTGTTTTATCTATTAGATCATGATATTCATTCGAATGCCTTAATTTCTGATTGGTATCCAATGGCCATGAAATTAGTCCACGTATCACCTAACTCATTGTATTCAATTCTCAAACTATTAGATTTTTACTCTCCCCTATTTCTGAAACGGCTTTCATTCGAAGATCAGTCCGGTGTGCAAGCACATGTTTATATTTCTTATTTGTCATCCTCAGAAAAAAGAAGTCCCTGTAAAATCATCCTCAAATATATGGCTTCAAATCAACTTCTGAATCGTCTACGGAGGAATTTCCTGTTAAATCGGCTGTTAGAAGATGGAAATCTATCTACAGTGATTTGTGTTGCTTATAGATAGGTATTTATTTAATGACCTAATTTTTCAGAGCTCATAGCTTCCGGTGGTAATTTGCTACTCTTCCATGATTTCTTCCGTATGGGTTCTGTTGTTAATTGTGTTCAAGATTTCAAAGATGCAAGTTTAATGATTTTGACAATTTGAATTTTTTGGGCAGGTTATATTGGATGGGAGGATTTGTTTATTCGGATCACTTCAATATAGGTTTCTTAGAATCAATTTTCCTAATTTTGATTTTCCTATGTTGGGGGTTAAAGTATTTCTACCTTATCATTCTATTTTTCTTTAGGATATGAAATTATCAAAATATGAACTGATCATTCAACTGGCGCATCATATTTAATACAAAATCTCAATATATATTTTTTTATGCAGGTTTTCCTTAGTAATTAACTCGGGTTTTTATTCCCCCAATTAGTAAGTTTATTGTTCTTTAAAGGTGTCTTTGATTTTCTAGAAGAAGACTGTGTATTGAATTTTTGGAAGAAGACTCTGTACTAATTTTGTGGCTTTATAATGTAACACCTTTCAGTTGTACGCGACTGCATTGCTATACACATCAATATTGTATATTTATGGTGTTTGTACACAAATTTCTTAGTGTATCTGCCAACAGAGTCTATGGTGCAGTGTATCTCAACTTAAGAACATACAATTCCACCCAGCTTAAAATCTCCAACACTCGCGCAAAGTTACATTTCCAAATTTGCTAGATGAGTCTTCTATTTCTTTGGTTTTAGGTTATCTCTTACGTCGTGGATAGCTATTTAATTTTCTTTTGTATTCAAACGATAAAAATGATATGAAAAGAGTCCAGGTATATGAATGATAACATGCTATTTTCTACTAAATGTTATAGAGAGGACTTCAATACTGACATTTTGCGCCCTTTGCAGACTAGGAGAAATTAGCAAGTGGAGTATACCAAGACTTTTGGTTTGTTAAATTATAGTGAACAATCTTAGTTTAACTTCATTTTCCTACAAAGTAGGCTTATTTCTCCTTTCAATACTTTTAGTGCCGAAAGTTACTGTGTTTTTTTCTTTCGGTTTATTGATTATTTTTTTCTTTGCCAATGTGCAGTTAGCTAAACGGATATTTTCTACTAGGTGTTGTTCATCTAATATCAACTATAGTAATCCCTACGTCTTATGCAAATTAATTTCTCAATATGTCCAATTGTGATTTGTTAAACAATGTAATTCGTGTAGTTGCTGTTAACCACACATCTGGATTTTGTTACATTATTAACTACCAGGTCATAGGTGTAATAAACTACGTACACAGTACTTTTGATTAAACGAAAAATGAATTCAGCTTTAAGACAATGCTTTATGTTTCGGTACTAATATGGGGTTTTGATTCATTAGGATGGTAATTTTGACTGTAAGGAGTTATTAGTGTTGCGCTATCCCCGTTCTCTCGGTATGAGAAAAAAGAAGAAGTAAAAGGGTGGTAATTTTGTTCCGAGGAATGTAAGTATTAGTGTTGGTAGTATTCGCTTTTTAAAGATTTCCGGTGTCTCTTTTTGCCGAAAAAATTTAAGCATATGGTCTTTTACTGACTTTTTTTCCCCTCTGTTTGAAGCGATTCTACTGATAAATGAAACTGATAAATGAAAGCAGATAAGAAACCAATTTAGCTATTATAATATGTTTTGTTTGGCTTTTCAGACAAGAAAAAAAAAAGTACTCTTCAGGGCTCTAAGGGATATATATATATATATATATATTTTTTTGATAGTTTGTTTTTCCTTTTTATGGATTGCAAGATGACTTTGCCGTCTGTATATACTTAGCAAGTGAACATACATTATCGATGTTTCTGCGTAAGGTTATGTGGATGTAGCATTTAAATTTTCCTATTTTTCTATGTGCATATAGATGTAAGTATAGGATTTTGAGAGTTTGACTGAAATAGATCCCAGACTTTTGCATCTATTTTAGCATGAACTCCCATTGTTTCTTCGGCGCATTGTCGATCTCATTCTACATTTTGGTCCTTAAAAGTACAAATTGCTTGGAGTGGTGTTTTTTGTTTATCTCCGTTCCTTGCTGAACTCTGTGTTTTTTACTCCTAATTAATGACGTGCGATTTGCTTGGTACTTTTTTTCGTCTTCCTTTATAGTAACACGATGTTAAACTCTTTATTTTTGTTAATGCCAGCTAGGAGAAGAAAATTTATGGTAAAGGTAATAGCATTTGCTTTTTGTGACCTCTCTTACAAACAACACGAAGGA
>JAJJMB010011726.1:0-16352 GCA_023531105.1 Papaver atlanticum | reverse complement strand
TACCTAAACGTGTACACTTAGTTGGTTCAAAAATAGTTAACCAATGGTTAGCCATATGAGCACTTTCATATCAACCTTATTCATCTTCACCATAACTAGTTCAAATGACTCAAATGAACTAGTTAACTAGTTAGAGAGTTGTTCAATTATTTAGATCTTATAGAAGTATACAAGACACAATTGATGCAAAATGGATTTTGATTCACTCGAATCAATTCATGAACATTATAGCCACGGTTTGCAAAGATTGCATTCCTTATTATATAAATGTTTTAGTTCATGAACAAACCGATTTTTAGAAAGTAACCTACTTAAATATGCAAACGGGAACACATACATAAGTAACCAAACCGAGTTTGGTTACGCCAGTTCGTGTACTAGTACGCATACCTATTCACACTTCCAAACTCCAGCAAATATTCACGGACGTTAAACTTCCGCCAGTATGTGTACGGGTACGCATACTTTCCCGAGTTTCCAACAACCGCAGGTACGCGTACGGGTACGCATACTTTAGGTTCCCGGTTTTGGACTTTTACAAAAATGTGAGAACACACTATGTTTATATCCAAACATGGTTACTTTTTATAAACTCTCATTTCAATCATTGAAACTTTCTTAGAAGATGTTATATAGTTGTTATTCACAAACTATTTTTCATCAAAGCGATTTTCAAGTTATTAAAATAATCAACATGACTTTCTTCATGAGTAAAGATGAACTTGGACAAAGCGAAAGCTTACCAACACATATTTCGAGAAATAGATAAGCGAGATAAACTCGGCTCGAAATAGCAAATGTGTATAATCAAAGTCTATATAACAATACGAATTTTGTCTCAAAATAAGAGATAAAATAGATGGACTTTTGAGTGATAGATAAGTTCAAGTCTCCACATACCTTTTGTCAATGAAGTTCCACAAGTTCCCTGAGTAGTTCTTCTTCATCAATTGATGAACGCCGTGGAGTCTAGAGTTCAACTACACTTACTATTCTAATCTGAGACTTAGCTATAAGTAGACTAGAAATCAAGACTTATAGTTTTGGAAACTAAACTTGACAAACAAGCTTGAGATAGCAACGCTTGCGAGTTCGATCGAGCAATGCACTAACAATCTCCCCCGTTGTCAATTTTAGTGACAAAACTATCAATACATATGGAATACAAAATAAATAAACTTTGTAGCTTCTCATCCAAATGCTTGATCTCCTTGGTTCTTCATTACTCGAAATCTTTGTCACTTCCAAGTACTCCAATGATTCCAAAGATGTTCAGCTCAGCATTATCGTTGTTGAAGTTCCGTAGACATAACAATGAGAAAACAATAGCTCTCAATCAATGTTATACAATGTCATAGTATTATTACACAGCATCAAAGTTCAATTGTATCACAACTTCGACAACAATACTATCCCTCCCCCCACCCCCCACCCCCAGCCCCCACCCCCTTAGTCAATACTTCATCTCACATGAAAACCACTCCCCCTTACATAATGATCTGAATACCATATGTATTTATAGTGTGAACTACATATTAATTCTCCCCCTTTTTGTCATAAAAATTGGCAAATGTACGAAAATTAATGGGATCCTAACCATAGAGACACTTCATGACCAAAAGAAAAGCACATATCAACTTTTTTATATGCATTCATATAGCCGAAATTAAATGCATTCATCAAGAAGTTTATAAAGATACAAGATAACCCCTATAGTATTAATTCCACAGCCGCACTCCCCACAAAGATTTGGCAATTAAGCACAAGTTCAATTAAGAACTCTCCCTCATAAAATGTCATTCCCAAAAGAACAACAAGAGCGACCTTACTTTCACAAGAAAAGAAGGATTTATTTGGACATTAACAAATTACATGAAACATGAATTTGTATCCAAAAAATCTCAATTAAATTAACCACAAGAGAACCCATGATTAATTTAATCGGAAATGCTCACATAAGAAAACTTACGAAGCCGCACAGTATTTACATAAAAATATGGATCAGGGAAGATCAATACTGCGGAATAAACAAAGATTCAATCTATTCTTCATCACTATTTGCACAGTGACATATAATAGACTTAATCTTTGTAAACAAAAGTTCATCCTTTCTTTCATCAATATTTGCATAATGACATAAAAGGCTTAACTTTTGTTTGTCAAAAGTTCATTCAATCTTTTATCAATACTTGCATATCGACTTATGAAAGACTTAACTTTTGACCACATATGGGATAATCAAAGTTCACGGATGCAAACACACATATCTCATAACACGTTGCAATATATGAAACCATAAAGATTAATACTGCAAAATCATCTTCCAAATAAACTTTCGAAATTTAAATAAATAAATCTAAAAATATTGCAAGATGAAAATCGTTGGAAATAGCTATGTGTACTCACAATAATGGCTATTCCAAACCCTAGTTATCCTTCTTAAAAACACAAGAATAAATTCTCATAAGAAGTTTCCTAGACAAAAACAAATCGACAACTCTAAACCAAAAACTGTCAAAGCACGAAAAACTAATCATCATTGGAAACCATAAGAGTGGCTTGAATCTTATCCATGTCATCCTTGATTTCTGGAAACTTAGTAGCAATCATAAGTAATTGTTCTTGCACACACCTTACCTTAGCATTAATCTTACAAACACCTTTGAGAATTTGGTGAAGAAGATTCATGGAGGACGAATCAAATAAGCCATCAAGGGTGTCACATCTTTGTCTTTTGCAAGCATTCTCCTTCATACGTTTGAAAGTACATGGACGAACAAGCTTGGGAGTTCCAATGGAGTTACCAATCGGAGTTATAGAGAGGGTGCGATAAATTTGCTCAATCAAGCAAGGATAACCTAACTTCTTGTTGGAAGATGTCATCGACAAAATTTGATATATGATAAACCCACAAATGTCGAGACTTTGAGTTTCCAACTCAAGGAAATAAACCAACTCCGCAAACTCATGACTCAAATGAGAATTCTCAATTGTGGAGGGACAAAGATTAGATATACTAAGTTTACCAAAGGACATCAAAAAGAGACTAAGATTATTAGTAAGAAATTTTCCGATATTCCAATCAACACTCTTATCACGTAAACCTATAGAAATGCTTTCATAAGAAGGTCTTTCATGACTAGGTCTTGGTAGGCGAAAACTCCCTAAAAGAATTTTAGTAATCCTTGAAATCAACTCTCTATTTACATGAATCCTTTATCTATTTATCATGGTCTTGAATTCCATGTCATCACAATTTACATCATAGATGTTAGCATAGAAGATTCTTGTAAGAGTGTCAAAACCTTCACCAAGACCATCAAAGATATTACCAAGATTGAATTTTCAAAACAAATCAAATCCAATTTATGCCCACTTGTAAAATCCAACTTCTTTTCTAGAATAAACCCATTTGATGAAATCCTTTCAAAAACCCTTCCACAAGAATCATTGAAAAATCTAATTCTAATGGAACTTTGATCTATTGGTAAGTTCATGCTAGAAGAAGATGAAGAATCCAAGTTTTTTGAACCCCCTTTTGAAACCTTGAAATTCATCATGAGATCTAGAAATTAAGAGATTAGAGGAAGAGATGACTTACTTGATATGTTTCTTGAAGACCACTTTTCCCTTTTTGATCTCCAAGGATGATTAATGGAGAAACACACAAAAAACCTAACATGTTCACGTACGCGGACAAGATGGGAGGAAGAAGAACAAAGTACGCGTACTCTCATTTTATATACCCAATAATGGGCTTAGACCCGTTGTTGAACCGCAACCCACAAAAGCAATATCGGATTTCTTAGGTGTACAACCACCAAGGTTGTGCAACACATGAAGGCACGTGAACGTGTTGATCAAAAATGGTGCAGAAAAAAGCTATTTCACAATTATCCTGAGGAGGACAACATAAAACATTAACCCAAGTACAAAACAAATCAAACCGTTTCTTGCCCCATCTCAAAATATATACAAATGGGTTAGCGCCAAACAATTTACCAAGTGGCAAGATGTGCAGAATGCACCATTTCCAGTTGATATTTGTGAACTGTACCAGTGATATAATCATAGTAATGATGATAATCAGGGGTAATAGAGCTTTTTAACTTTCTTTTCATATGACCAAAAAGGAGATTTTTCCGATATCCTAAACCAGTATCAACTACACGAGAGCCCGTTTTATTGAACTCTCTTTAGTTGACAACATGTTCAGTTCGTACATCATGATTGCATGATTTTACATGTACTGAAATTTTATCAGAGCGATTCTTATCCTTGACTGAATTAAGCTTTTCTAAGAATCTAAAAAAAGTTTTCAAATGCTCTAAACAAATCTTTGTCAACTGATCCATCACGATAGTATTCCTCAAAAAGATTAAGAGTTAATCTAGTGAGATTCCATATCTTTGAGTGTAGAGAACGTTTTCTCAACCTACCTTTCTTAGAGGACCTTTTAATTTTTTCTCTAGATTGTTTCTCAACATCTAAGTTTTCCAAAGTCTTAGGTGGAATGAGATTATCGTGAGAAGTCAAATGACTAGTCCACAATAATCTCTGAACAATCTTTAAGGATTTCTGACGTGCGATACAGATGCTGAGAGCAAGTTTCCCAAAGAAATTTCCCATGAGGACAAGCTTTAGGGATCAATCAAACACAAACTTATTAGGTTTATAGTGTTTGCCTGCTCTGATACCAATTGAAAAAGCGGGGGTCCAACAACCTCACCTAATATTTTGCTTAGCAATCTGTATGGACTAACTCCAATATACTTTCAAGAGAATCAACTAAACAGTCAGACTATATCTTAAGAAAAGTATATCAAAGAGTTATATCTCAATCTCTCAATTCAATCCGCAATCAAACAAATAATAATTTGCGAGCCCGATTGAATATGAGAGAGATAACTTGAAAGGTACCAAAGACCAATGTTCAAGGATCAATCAATTTCAATCAACAACCAAAGGTTGGATTTACCAATTGATCGATTCAATGCACAACCTGTGATATTTCAATTATATAAAAAAAAAATAACGCGGAAAAGAAATAACACAGACACCAGAAGTTTTGTAAACGAGGAAACCGCAAATCCAAAAAAACCCCAGGACCTAGTCCATATTTGAACACCACACTGTATTAAGCCGCTACAGACACTAGCCTACCAAAAACTAACTTCGGTTTGGACTGTAGTTGAACGCGACTGTACCTTAATCGGTATGAGTCTTGGTTAGGGCTCATCTACATTCCAGTCCGAAGTTAACTTGTAGTAGGCTAGTATCTGTAGCGGCTTAATACAGTGTGGTTTTCAAAGTTGGACTAGGTCCCGGGGGTTTTCTGCATTTGCGGTTTCCTCGTTAACAAAATTTTCTGGTGTCTGTGTTATTTCTTTTCCGCATTTTATTTGTTTATATAATTGAAATATCACAGGTTGTGCGTAGTTCAATTAGTTGATAAATCTGACCTTAGTTGTTGGATATAACTTGATTGACACTTGGGAATTGGTCTTTGGTACCGTCCAAGTTATTTCTCATATCAATTAGGCTCACGGATTTCTATCTGTTCGATTTGCTGATTGTATTGAGAAATAGAGATAAAGCTCTTTGATATATTTCTTAACTGAGTCTCACTTTTAAGTTGGTGCTCTCGGAATTATATTAGAGTTTAGGCCATACATATTTCCAAACAAATTATTGGGTAATGGTTGTTATACCCCCTCTTTTTCAATTTCCATACAGATAATAAATAGATATGGAGAAAGAGAGTCTCCATGTCGTAAACCTCTAGAAGGATTAAAAGAAACACCAGGAGTGCCATTTAATAAAACAAAGATTGAGGTTGTAGAAATACATTGCTCTATAAGTTGACAAACCTAATTATTAAACCCAAAAGTTTTTAAGGCAGTTAGCAAGAAATTCCAGTCGACTCTATCAAAAGCTTTGGACATATCAATTTTTATTCCTAAGCCTCATGTTCTAGCTTTTTTCTTTTTAAAGGAGTGAATAATTTCATGTGCCACTCTGATATTATCAGAAATTTGCCTAGAAGATTAGGAAGCTGATTGAAAAGGAGAAATGAGTTTTTCTAAGAAAGGTTTAATTCTATTTGATAAGATTTTCGCTATTACTTTATAAATAGTGTTGCAAAGTCCTATTGGTCTAAATTGACTAGAGTTTTTAGGATGTTTTATTTTAGGTATATGGAAAAGATGGTTTTATTTAGGTCAGGGTTCATTATTTTATCCTTGAAAAAGTTTTCGATTGTGTCAGTTACCTGTGATCCTATTATTTCCCAGTTATGCAAAAAGAAACTAACAGGAAAACCATCTGGACCAGGGGATTTATTAGGTTTCATATTTTTTAAGGACTAAGAAAATTTCCTTTATTATAGGGATATTTAGAATGCTAAGGTTATCAGCTGAAGAGATGACAGAAGGGATATTTTCGAAAATAGGATTTAGTATCTGTTGATCAGTTGAGGATTCAGTGTAGAGTGAAAGTAACAGGTTAAAATAGTGTTTATCTCATTTTTATCTCTGGTAACAAAACTTTGATCAGTTATCAAACTTTATATGTTATTCCATTTTCTTCTTCTAAAAGTAATAGTATAGAAATATTTTGTATTCCTTTCTCCCAATTCAATTATGTTATCTCTAGACTGATGTTTAGCTATGGCCTCCTGAGTATCATAAAGTGTTTCTAATTTTTTTAGTTTTTCTTTCAACTTTTTCTATTGGAATTCAGTTACTCTATTCATTTTTAATCTTTCGATTTCTTTTAAGAGACTACTAATCCTTTTAGCAGGCAGGCCAAGGATATTCTTCTTCCAAATCTAATAAATTCATTCCTACAGGGTAAGTACGAGTCGATCCTCAGGGACAAGGTGGGTGCTAAGTTGAAGCTAAGGTATTGCTATAACTGATTCTAAACAAGCAGTAGCAAAAGGGGCGTTTGTTGTTTGCCGATACGGCTAGATTTTGGCAATGATCAAGTAGTAAAACAGATTGTAAGCAAAGATGCAAAGGGAAAGTTTGTAGACAAGGGTTAAAGAGTACTAGGGCAGTTGAATCCACCTCATAATCCTATGTTAAGGCAATACTCATTCAAGTTATATTCTTGTTCCTTCCCAGATAAATCTCCAATGGATGATTTATCAACTAATATTACTAACTCACCCCTAGTATTAGTTGTCTTCTTACAGTAAAACTAATCACAGGCTAATTCGATCAACCAGCTAACTAATCCTTCCTATATCAATTAAGCACAGATCTTCTTCCAGAGAGGTCTCAAATGGATGACTTATCAACCAATATCACTAACTCACCCCTAGTATTAGCTGTCTTCTTACAGTACAACTAATCACAGGTTAATTTGATCAACCAGCTAACTAATCCTTCCTATATCAATTAAGCATAGCAAGAATAATAACAAGAACATAAATTATCTCAATATATGATTAAGGGTTTCATCTAAACCCTAGCAAATGGAATTAGAACATGATGAACAAGATGGAAACACAATTATATTATCAAACTAGTTAATCCAGCTAGAATTGGATGATTAAAACACATCACAGCAAGCCTTATTTATACACAAAATTTCTCTCAATTTACCTTCAATTCCACAACTAACAGTAACCCACTTACCCAAAACGCGTTTTCTGATAAATTTTATCTTCAATTTGTCTCTGCAAACTTACTTTCCAGCTAACCCTAATCTTATCTCTCTCAATCTTAGCTTATAAGGTTACTGTTTCTGATAAGGGAGAAGATAAGATGGAGAGAGATAAAGAGTAAGAGTTTGATTGTGTTTATGGAGGCGGCTGTGAGCATAAATGGTCGGGGGAATGAATCTAATAGAGAGGGCTGCAAGTGGTGCTGTAGAGAATGAAGAGAAGAAATGGAGTTGGTTTTGGTTCTGTTCGAGTAGGGGATGAAATAGAGGTTTTTTCGGTGTTGGGAGGATGCTTCAGATGTTGATGTACCATGTGGAGAAGCTGTTGGATATTGAGCAGCTTCTGGGTGTTGAACGGGTATATCAAATTCTGATGTATCGGGTCTGGATAATGGGTTTGGGTCTTGGTTTCTCTTGGAAAATCTTTTTATAGGCCCATGTCTTCCTCAAAACTAATATCTCAAGCCCACTTCTTGTTTTGAGTCGTGCAAGCGACATTCTTCACTGCCTTCTGGCGGGAGCTTTGTTATCTCTCTTCCATTGTCACTAATTCTCTGCTCTTTGGGCTTCTTCATTCATCCAAGCTTTATTTAGTGCCTAAAAACACAAAGTTAATTAGTAAAAGTATTTATTCTTGAAAACAATGAAAATACAGAATTTTTGATAATATATGATTTTAAAGCACAAAAGATAAGATAATTGCCAATAAAAAGTGTAGAAATATGCAATATTTGGCACTCATCAAATACCCCCAAACCTGAATTTTACTTGTCCTCAAGTGAAACAGAAATTAAGAAATCCTAACTATACCACTGTCGCTGGTCTCTCGAATGCCTTTAGCGAATGCACTAAGCCTTTAAACCCCTAGGTGTCCCTAGTGGACGAGTTGTAGTCTCGTGAGGGTTTACCAGAGGTTTACCTACAAAACCATCTCCAACTTCATAGCATAATAGAGTCCCAAGCATCCAAGGAGCTATGAGGACATAGATTTTCTGCAAGCTAGTAATAAGAAGTTAAAAATACCTAAAGAACGCATTCTCATCCTTAAGAGTTGAGTGAGAAGTAACCACACCATATGAAAGAATTTGGGTTTGAGAGTGATAACAAGCCTCAACTTTTGCCTCACCAATAGGGTTTTATGATAATTGCACTCAAAAAGACCGCTTTTCTAGTCTCTCATGTGTGCAAGAAGGAATAAAGAGTGAAATCCTGCACACGTTGAATGGTAGGAAGGAAAACCTTCCGAAATAATTTCTGGAGACTCCACAAAATTATGGGAATAAGAATCTTTTTCTGATGATCTCTAAGAAAGGAAATCAACCATTAACAAGGATGGGAGTACTCACTTACCATGGTGTTTATTAAATAAAAATAAAACAAACTATAATACTTTTTTATTATTATTTTGATTTTTTTTTAAACAAACACAATATCACAAACTGAAAGTAACAAAAGCCATGGATGAAGGACTTATCACTTAATTCTTCACAACTTGTATTGTCTTGATTTCATAAACTTCATTAATTCTCATCTTTTTCTGCTTTTTCTGCTTTCTTTGCTCTTGTACGATAAGTCTTCAACTTGTATATAGAGTTCTGCTCTTTGTACTGTGTCTTCATTTTGAATATGAACTTTTTGCTCGTCTTTGTATAGTATCTTTACTTTGGATATGAATTGTTACTCTTCCTTGCATTATTGCATGTAAACCTTGAACTTTTTCAACTTTCTTCATAATATTTGGTGTTGCTCTGCTCGTTGATGATGATGTGTTTCTATGGATCTGTTGATGTTGTCGAGAGAGAGAGTGGTGCTAACTGTAAATCAAACTACAAGAAGAAGTTTTCATCTTTAGACGTCATCCTCATGATTGATAGAATTAGCACTCAATAGATCAAAAATAGTGCTGAAAGTGGTACGAAGTTGGGTAACTCACCATTCCTACCCGGAATTTATGTACAGTGACACACACTCTAAAATGGCTTTTTAGATAATCACAAAAAAATAAAGGTCGGTGTCTCGCTTGATGTAAAAAATAGGTAGTCTCCACTAAAGGTGGTCACGACTTTAATACCAAATAACTTTGCTGCACCTAGTTCGCCCACCAACATGGTTAAATCCAACTTTAACACTCAGACAAACAAGAAACCCGATTATGTTCTCCAGTACTTCCAAGTTCAGTTATTTCGGTCAGACTCTCTATGTAAACATAGCTAGAAGCATGCTAGTGACTCTAAGATCTCAACAAGATGGAAGTTTTATGCCAAGATTTACAAAGATTTTGAAAATTTTGAAAATTTTATCTAAAAAGAAAAGAAAAGACTAAAAATCTAAAATAAAAAGAAAAGACTAAAAACTCTATATGCAAAACACTCCCCCAACCTAATTTTAATATTGTTCTCAATGTTTCAAAAGATGATAAAAATTTAAACAACATACCAGGAGAACACTGCAGAGTAGATTTAAAGGAAAGAGATTACCATATGCAAAAAGGATGGTGCTAAACCAGAAATGAATGAATGCTTTGAAAGCAAACATCAAGATATAGAGCGATAAGACAAAAAGTTTGGTTAGCACACATAAAAACTATACATAAAGAAATAAAAGGGAAAGAAAAATGGACTTTTAATCCATATGTATGTACACAGGTGAACCAGTTTAGTCCACGTAGACGGGGTCTTCCAAGTCAGTGGTCTCAACTTCTGATTGAAGTGGCTCCAGAAATGGTTTCAATCTCTGACCATTGACCTTGAAGATGTTCTTGGTTGCTGTGTTTTCAATTTCAACAGCTCCATGGGGGAAAACAGTACGTACCAAGAATGGACCTGACCATCGAGAACGTAACTTTCCTGGAAAAAGATGCAAACGAGTGTTTACAATAAAACTTTTTGACCAGGTGTGAAAGACTCGCGCAAAATGCGCTTGTCATGAAACACTTTCATTCCATGTTTGTACATTTTGGCACTATCATATGCGTCATTTCTCAATTCTTCTAACTCATTGAGTTGAAGTTTCCTTTGGGTACCATCCTTATCAAGATCAAAGTTCAATTTCTCAACAGCCCAATATGCACGATGTTCTAACTCTACAGGTAGATGATAAGCTTTACCATACACAAGTCTGTAAGGGGACATGCCAATGAGAATTTTGTATGTAGTTCTATAGGCCCACAAAGCATCATTTAAACGTAAAGACCAATCTTTCCTAGTAGGATTAACAGTCTTTTCAAGAATATGCTTAATTTCCCTATTAGAAACTTCTACTTGGCCACTGGTCTAAGGATGGTATGGTGTTGCTACCTTATGAGTGATTCCATACTTGCGCATAAGTGATTCAAAATGTCTATTACAAAAATGGGTACCACCATCACTGATTATTGCTCTAGGTGTTCCAAAACGAGAGAAAATGTTTTCTTTAGAAAAGAAAGAACTACTTTATGGTCATTTTTTTTGGAGGCAATGGATTCTACCCACTTAGAGACATAATCAACAGCAACAAGAATGTATAACTTACCTTCAGAGTTAGGAAAGGGACCCATAAAATCAATACCCCATACATCAAACAATTCAATAATCAAAATAGGTTGTATGCATGACTATCTTTGAACAATGATGGCCAATAGAAACCACTCTGCAAGATCTTTGCAACAGTTTTCTTGGCGCTAAAATATCCTCCACATGTATGGTCATGACAGAAAAAGATGACATCTCTTTGTTCAGAATTGGGGACACATCTCCTAATGAGTTAGTCAGGGCAGTATTTAAACAAGTCTGGGTCATCCCAAAAGAAATATTTCACTTCAGCCAAGAATTTAGAATGGTCTTGTCTAGACCAATGCAAAGGCATTCTACCAGTAGCAAGGTAGTTAACAACATCATCAAACCAAGGGCATTTCAGATACAAGCATCAATTGTTCGTCAGGGAATTATTCTCTAATAAGCAAAGATTCATTGACAGATTCAACATTCAACCTAGACAAGTGATCATCAACAACATTTTCAGATCCTTTCTTATCTCAAATTTTGAGATTGAACTCTTGTAACAAGAGTATCCATCGAATTAGGCGAGCCTTAACATCTTTCTTAGACAAAAGATATTTCAATGCAACATGGTCAGAATATATGATGACTTTAGAACCTATCAAGTAAGATCTAAACTTATCCAATGCAAACACAACAGCTAGCAATTCTTTCTCAGTTGTTGAATAATTTAGTTGTGCATCATTAAGTGTTTTACTAGCATAGTAGATCAAATAATGGAGTTTGTCTACTCGTTGACCTAAAACAGCTCATACAGCATAGTCAGAAGCATCACACAAAATTTCAAATGGTAAAGTCCAGTCGAGTGGTCTGACTATAGGGGTAGATGTGAGAAGAGCTTTCAATTGCTCCCATGTTTCCTTACAAGCGTCATCAAAGACAAATTCAACATCTTTTGCAAGAAGACTACACAAGGGTCTTGAAATTTTACTAAAGTCTTTGATGAATCGCCGGTGAAAACCGGCATGGCCCAAGAATTAACTTATCTCCATCATAGAGCGAGGTTGAGGAAAGTGTTGAATGAGATCAACTTTGGCTTTATCTACTTATATGCCTTTTTCGGAAATGATATGCCCTAGGACTATGCCTGAATTAACCATGAAATGACATTTTTCCCAGTTTAAAACAAAATACTTTTCTTTACATTGAATCAGCAAAAGAGTAAGATGATGCAAACATTCATCAAAAGAAGACCCAAAGACAGAAAAATCATCCTTGAAAATTTCAAGAAATTTATCTACCATGTAAGAAAAAATGCTCATCATGCATCGTTGAAAAGTAGTGGGTGCATTACACAACCCAAAGGGCATGCGACGATAAGCAAATGCACCATAAGGATAGGTAAATGTGGTCTTTGGTTGGTCTTCGGGTGCTATATGAATCTGGTTATAACCCGAATAGCCATCTAAGAAACAATAGTGACTATGCCTCGCCAACCTTTCTAGCATTTGGTCAATAAAGGGAAGGGGAAAGTGGTCTTTCCTTGTTACCGTGTTCAACTTCCTATAGTCAATGCAGACTTGCCACCCGGTGGTTACTTGAGTGGGGACTAGCTCATTCATTTCATTTTGGACTACAGTAATGCCAGACTTTTTGGGTACAACTTGAATAGGACTGACCCATTGGCTATCTGGAATTGGGTATATGATACCCGCATCAAGCAATTTTGGAATCTCACCTTTAACAACATCTATCATGTTGGGGTTAAGTCTCCTTTGCATTTCCCTAGATGGTTTAGTGTTTTCTTCAAGATTTATATGATGCATGCAAATTATGGGACTTATACCTTTAAGGTCTGAGATGGTCCAACCTAAGGCCTCTTTATGTTCTTTAAGCACTTCTAAAATGTTGCTTTCCTGTTTCATGTCTAAACATGATGCAATAATCACAGGAAAAGTATCATAAGAACCTAAGAAAGCATATTTCAAAGTATCAGGCAATGGTTTCAAATCAAGCTTAGGTGGTTCGACAATAGATGGGGCAGATTTGGAATCAGAGAGTGGAAGCGGTTCCACAACAGTCTGCCATTTAGCAATATCCATGGGTGGTACATATTCAAGCAAAGAGTGCACTTCACTAATGTACTCAGAATCAAAATGATCTAAGTCAAAGTTATCTAAACATGCTTGCAAAGGGTCCACAGATAAGATGTCAGGCAATGAGTCTTGGATTAGATTCTCAATCATGTTAATCTCATGCAATTCATTATCATCATAATCTATGGGTTGTTGACTAATGTTAAAAACATTAAGTTCTACAGTCATGTTACCAAAATACAATTTCAATACTCCATTACGACGATTTATGATAGCATTGGACGTTGCCAAGAAAGGACGTCCTAAAATGAGAGGAATGTGATTATCTAGGTTTTGCACAGGTTAAGTGTCTAACATAATGAAATCCATGGGAAATAAAAATTTATCAACCTTGATTAACACATCTTCAACAATACCACGAGGGATTTTGACAGATTTTTCCGCTATTTGTAGCGTAACAGGAGTGGGTTTCAGCTCCCCAAGACCTAACTGCACATACACGGAGTATGACAATAGATTGACACTTGCTCCTAAGTCTAATAAAGCCTTTTCGACCATATGATCACCTATGGTGCACTAGATTGTTGGACAACCTGGGTCTCTAACTTGTTTTGAATTCTGGAACTTACCTGCTCAATGAAAAAAGCACGCTTATGCACATGGAGCTTTCACTTTTGTGTGCACAGATCTTTCAAAAACTTAGCATAGGTGGGTATCTGCCTGATTGCTTCGAGAAATGGAATGTTTATGTTTACTTGTTTAAACATTTCCAATATCTCATTGTACTGGTTACCCCCTTTTTGCGGCATCAATCTCTGTGGGAATGGAGCAATAAGCACAGAGGATGGTAAAGGAACATTAACATCAGTAGAATTCTGAGAGTCACTATCTTGCTCAGATTCGTTTTCTACGCTAGATGTTTTCTGTGGTGTCGTATGCAATTGTGTCTGAATTAGACTCATTTGACTGTGGTGCACCTACATTATTATCAACGACTTTACCACTACGAAGAGTAGTGACAGCATTCACATGATCACGTGGAGTCTCATTACAACTTGAGGTGCTTGTCTGAAATGCATTTTTTCTGAATTTGTTGAGGTTGACTAGGGAGTTTGCCCTTTTCTCTCTCATTTAGTGCATCGCAAATTTGGCCCAGTTTGAGTTCTAAACTCGCAAGCCTCTGGTCATTTAACTTATGATATTGCAAAAGATTTTGATTCATTTGGTTTGCACCATCATCAAAGCTAGGAATTTCTCTACAGGGTACTGTGTGTGTGTTTGAACTTGGCATTTGGTTTTTTCTTTCAAAGAGAAAGGAAACAGTCTCAGTTTGAGGGACTCTTCCGGCATTTGGTTAAAACGCAGAGTCCCACAGATATCTTCAAAATCTCTTATATGGTGGTAAGGGTTTTCAGCATCAACCCCTCTAAACACAGGCAACATATGAATTGTGCTTGCTTTCAGTTCAAACTGGCCAGCATCAGCTGGTAGAATGATGCAAGAGGGCTGGCTTGCCCTAGTTGGGTACATATACTCCTTCATACTACGGTTCTGGTTCAATTCTTTACCCATTGTCTCAGATTGGTCAGGGCTGTCTACTTTAGAACTGGGTATGTCGACTACGTCCTCTCGCTGGATTCTAACTAGACAATTAGTTTGGTCACGAAAGGAAACAATCATATCCTAGCATGCATACCTATCAGCATATTAACAATCAGATATTCTAACGATTATGCTCACAGGTTCAAAATGTAGTACTGATCATCATAGACACAGATGCACAACTCAGAGAACTAATGAAAATGGTACTCAGTTTCAGGCAAAACATGATGATACTGCTCATGAGAATTAAAAGGCTAGCCCTAGAATTTGTGCATACAACTTTGTGATGTTGCACTTCAGACAAGAAGTAATGCGCAAACTAGGAAAAGTACTGCTTATAGGAATGACAACAAGATTCAGGACTAAACGCACACATGCACGAGTTCTGCCGAGGTTAAGAATCAATAGTGCAATAACAGACAGGTAAAAATGTTTGTCAAAATTCACAGAATCATGCTCATGAGTTTCATAGATTACATGAGTTGAGTATTGCTCAGCTGGGTAGCTAGTTTATCAGGCCAGCACAGTTTATAATTCACGCAGTAACAGTAAAAAGAGGTTCGAGAACGTTACCGCCGGTATAAACCGGGTTTAGGCACTTCCACAGATTTGTTCCGCTCCTTTTTCACCCTTTTTCTTGAGTTGCACAGCAGTATCGCAGGTACCTGGATACTCATAAGTGAATTTCAGTTCCCAAAAGTGGACAGAATAAGCAAGGAAAAGACAGTATAGACACTGAGACAATTTAAGTGCTATGAGCGACTTTATGCTACCACAGGATTATTTAAATGGACTGTAGAATACAGTTAATCTATGCAACTATCAGGAGACACAGATTATGGGTTTTCCTAAGCAGAGTTTAAGCTATGCTGAAAAGGTCATACCTGCAGAAGCACTTTAAGCGCTAAAAATGACAGGATGCAGTTACATGAGTTTCAGAATCACAATAGTTTGAAAGCTACAGGTTGTGGCATGCTGAAAGTTATAGAACCAAGAGATTTAACTGATGTACAAGCTATGCTACAGAACGCAATATAGTCAGCACAACGAAAGGTTCAGAATTTTCAGAATGGAGATTGTAGTGCATCTGAGATATGACAAACCAGGTCTTGTAGGATTGAGTTCAAGTTAGGCCAGATGCTGAATGAAATAGCAGGTGTTAACAAAGTGCTAATGAACAGCTGCACACTATGATCCTAAAGACTTCTATATGACTAAACCTAATGATGGATATCCACAGATGGTAGTATTCTTAAAACTTCGAAACAAAGGACCCCTACAAACACAACTGAACTACAGAATTTCAAACAAAAGATGCAAAATGAGTCTAATTGCAGATGCAGTCTAAATTCAAACTAGATATGAGATGAACAATGATGCAGTTTATGCGAATGAAATGATTGAAATTTAAAGCTTATAGTTAAATGGATGAAGATTATCAAAAAAAATGAGCTATACTACTGAGATATAATTAACAAGGGTAAAAAGAAAGAAAATTCAAAGTATT
>JAJJMB010011720.1:0-10915 GCA_023531105.1 Papaver atlanticum | reverse complement strand
AGGAAGGATGATGTTGTCGTTGTAGCTCCATACTTCTTCACATTCTTCAAGTCTTCATGTAATACTTGTAAGTCTCATATCCTAACACTTTCAAGCTAACCTATACGAAGTTGACTCTAGTATATAATCAAGCGACTCTTTAAATGAGTTTTGATTCACTAAAATATGACAACCAAACTTTACATACCAACGCTTGGTGGGTTCAACCGAGCTATGCTCTAACAATCTCCCCCTTTGTCAATTTTAGTGACAAAACTCTTACATCATATGGATAAACAAATTACAAAAATTCATTATACACATACGCTTGATTCCAAGTTCAACAACACAAAACCTGCATTAAATTCAATCCTTAAATGCCGCTGCTGACATTATAATAACAAAGCTAATACTCCCCCTAAAGGTAAGATAGGTAGATTTTCAATCCGCACGTCTTTGTTATTTCCATGTAGTTCCTCATAACTACATATCATATGGTATGTGACTTCCCCTTAGTCTATGCTTTCACTCTTTTCGTTAGAATAAACGATTTAGCACAAATATCCTTTCCCTTAGTGATTACAACTCACAATAAGTCAATATCACTTGTTTACTCCATATATTTCTCCCCCTTTTTGTCACAAAATGACAAATAAACGAAAAAATAAAGGACAAACCGAAAGGATCTTAAAAATCTCACAAAGAGAAATTGCAAACCTATAAGAGTTGAGCACGAGGGTTTTACACACCATTTTAGATAACCAATATCAAAACCGAAACTAAAAGTAATTTGGTTTTAACATGTTATCTAGGAAACAATTGCCCAAAGCAATTTTCCCTAATAGTTTAGCACTTTAAAAATCGACTAAGCACCTTAGTTCTTTTGCTAAACAGATTGTACAAATACAATCGCTTGTTCGATAAGACCAAAACAAAAATCAGAATTAACTTTATTTCTCTCATCAGGTTCTATTATTCTCAAAAATAACTTAGACCTTTCACTTTTAAACAAGACAAATACTAGGTTAGTTAACTAGTAATTCTTGTTAAGGCATTCAGTTAGACTTGAATAACCGAAACCTTCACATTTGATAAGTCTAACTAAGATCCGAAAAACTTAGTTTCTCTTATCCGGAAATCACTTGGACTAAACAAATGTTCCCGAAACACTTTTGTTAATCCATAAACAATCCATACAAACCAAATAAATGAACTTGCATAATCATTTATCTTAACCGGAAGCAATTGAAACAAACATAGACATTATAGCACCGCAATTGCACCGAAATTTTGTAAGCCTAAACAATTGATACCAAACAATAACGAAAGATAACAATAGTTTTTCTTAACTGGAAACAACTGAATCACAAACAAACATCCATACACAAATAATTGAATCAACATCAATTGTACCGAAATTTTTGTTAAGCAAAAGCAATAAGGATATGAAATAAAATCTTGCTTTTCTTAAACAAGAAAACAATTAACTAACAAGATTGTTACCTCAAATTCCGCATCCTCTTCTCCAATATGTTTGCATCTTCTTCCAGGGAGAATTGATACCGAAATATCATTATGTTGTCATCCTTATGCAAAACAAAAGAATAACAACAACCAACCTTTACCAGAGAAAGGTTGAAAACCGGTTTTAACTAATGCAATGCAAAAGTTGAAACCCCGAAACACATATGCTTTTATGCTAAACCAAAAGATTCAACATATTGTGACTTTTTCACATATTGTTTCTACCAGAATCCCTCATGATCCTTTAATAAAGCCTACCAACATGGGTTAGAACTTAATCCCGCTAAATCAAAAAGTCACCCAAACCATAGGGGTTCACACATTATGAGATCGAATATTAAGGTAATAAAACCGAAATCAAACATCCCATAAACATACATAGCAATAAAATAAAGCATTCAAGCACAGGTTATGTAATCAAAAACTATCACAAGAAATATTATAAAATAATAATTTTATTCATAATAATAAGATAGTTTTATTCATAATAGACCTAATACAATCATTGAAAGAAATCAAAAATTGATGTATATTTTCCTGGATTAAGTATTACAGCATATAACTTAATCTCTAGTGGTGCTCTTGTTGTTCACCGAAGTTTCTTCAATGTTCAAACTTTTGAAGCATGTATCAAGAGACTTGTCTGCAACCACTTCTTGTTTCTCAAGCTTTTCAACTTGAACCTTCATATCAGCAAGATCAGCTTTTGTTTCCTCAATTTTATCCTTGAGCCAATCTTGATTTCGAACCGTCATTACCAGGTTGGTTCTTAGTTCTTTAAAACCTTGGATATAGTTAATCATACTATCAGAACGAATCCACTTGATTTTGGTTGGATCTTGTAAATTGTAAGCCAACAGACATGACTCTTCTTGTGATCGAATGGAACTATCAGAATCATAATCAGACATGATTTTTGATATGTTTTTCTTCTTCCTTTCTGTATTGATTCCTTGACAATCCTTAACCCTTTGAGCTTCCTCCTTATTAGTCTTTGTGACAATGCGAGTTATTGGAGGCATACTCGGTTATTTAATTAGGGATTGACCAGGGTTTTAGATTACAAGCAAGAGATAGTTTCTCTTTAAGAAGAGACAACTTTTGGACCGAAAATATCAGGAAATTCCGAAAATACTACAAGAATATATTCTATTTCCTTTGTCCTATCTTCTCATGCTGGAAGGTTTATTAAAATTCGAAAATTCTGAATAAAACCTATTTTTTGGAAGATCATGATAAACATGAACATTTTTTAGACAGACATGGATCTGCAGTCATCCATAAAAATGTCACATATTTTTCTGATTAACAGTCACACAAAGATGTGCTCCTTTTTATTGTGCTTTTCTCATCCATAATTAAGAGCACGGAAGAGGAAGAGAGTGCACAATTTCGATACAATTAAGTTGCATCGGAGTAAGATTTTTCTAGATTACAACGAGTATCATAACCAGGGTTCATGTTTCTCCTTAGGTATTTCTGCCCAAAATATTTTCTCTCAGAATAGTGATCTTTTCTAACTCTAGAGATATGATCATGTGGAGAAGATGTACTGATGTGAGGATCTTCAGGGATAGTTAAATCTCTCTTAATTCTATCAATGAGATTTTCATAAGATTTTATCATTCTAAGGATTTTCTTATGATGCACATCAGTAAGATTGTCTGAAACAATTATCGGAAGTTCCTGATTGTTTCTTTTGGCAGAGATTCTGTCTTTCCCTTTCTTATGGAGTCGTTCTTCATCAAAACAGGAATTGTTTCGATATGGGTGTGGAGGAAACTTTTTCCAGAAGTGATTATCAACTCTTTCCTATGGTCCTTTTGAGTTGATCTTTTTGGGTAGTGGTATGATCTGTCTTTCTACTGAGGAATGATCTTTCAGTTTTTTAAGACAAGAAACTTCTTTCAATACTTTTACCACCATCTTTTGAAGAAGTATGAGTTTCTTGTCAAGTGACTGAAAATTGTAGTCCTTAGGATCACCTTTACGGAATCGGTTCAAAGTTTCCTTTGGTCAAGATTTTGTTTGATCATCAGTAGATCTAGAAGCTGGTTTATTATCCTCTTCTGACTTGATGTAGTTCGGTAGACTACCATCATCATGATCTGTTTCCGTTGTGACCAGATTATCACAATCTTCAAAAGTTGATCTAGGACTTTTTGTTTCCTCATTATCATAAGAAATTAAAACAACATCATTAGTCAGGATCATAGGATGATTCTCTTTATCATGAGTAAGAGATTTACTCAGAGCTTCCAGTTTGACAGTGAGATCCATATATTCTTTGGCTAAAAGATTTAGTTGAATATCTTTATCTATGATCTCATGTTTAAAAAGATTTGATTCTGTCTTTAATATTAGCATTCTTGTAAACAGAGATTTAATTGGCTTTAGGAGTTTTACCAATTCTTTACCAGCATCTTCTTTTCCATCAGAGATAAATTCAGATGTTCTCTCAATTTTCGTAACTCCTGGATCATGAGTTAAAAAAATAGGAACATCTTCAACATTTGAGTATTCATACTCTTGCATAACGTTAACTAAATCAGACATAGATTCAATTTCTTATAGGTTGTATCGAACCAAACACAGATTGTTAGATATTTTTCGTGTTTGTCTGCTCTGATACCAATTGAAAAGACGAGGGTACCCAAATATACCTCAATCTAAAACTTTTCCACCTATAAGTCCTTTTCCGAAAGTGATTGTCTATGGACTGAGTCGAGACAATACAACAACGAAGTATGTTTACTTGATAATAGGTTCGGACTTAACCAAACTCTAGGGATTATCTATCAAGTAAAATAGGAATTAACGTTTGTGTATTTTACTTCTAATTATAATAAAACAATTATAATTGCGGAAATAGAAAAGTAAAAGACACAACAAGATTTTGTTAACGAGGAAATCGCAAATGCAGAAAAACCCCGGGACCTAGTCCAGAATTGAATACTCTCAAAATTAAGCCGCTATACAAAATCAAACCAACTTCGTATAGTTGAGACCAAGAAACTAAACCTATAGTTCACCTAGTTCCCTTTGTATTCCCACGCCTCCAACTTGTAAAAAGTCACGTGCTTTGAATAATTCCTTTTGTTTGTATTCCAAACAGTAAAGGAACAACAAATCTGTTTGGTAACAACTCTTTTCAAACAACGTGATATGAGTTTGACAAAGGCTCTTCCGTTTAACCAATAAACTCCTTTGTCGGGTCCTTAGATCAATCTCTCAACAACTACCGAAGTAATTGTTAGACTATGCAATCAATACTATTAATTACAAACAAGTGTATTGATGCCGATATACTCAACTAAACAATCCAATCTATCACAAAGATAAACCGATTATTGTTGGATCCTTTTCCAGCCGAAACAAGTATTGTGCACACCAAAGATTATGAACCCAAAAAGTCTTCTTGTCTTCAAATATTCTTTAATCTTCAATCAGCACCTGCACACAATCAACTTGAATCTCTTGTGATCAATCACACACAAAACGGAGTCTGTTAACGTTGGATTATCACAAGACGTCTTTAGATCTACAAACAGTCTAAAGATCCCCGTCGAAACTTCGATCTAGTTTGAGTGAATCTTATATAAGAAGAGAAGATTCTCAAGCATAAACAAACTAGGTGCAATTAAAGTTCAACAACCGTTAGTCAATCAAATCAATCGAAAGCTAATAATAAACCGCAATTATCTAGTTTCCCACCAACGGTACTAATAGAGATTCTCAATCCCAAAAAAGTATTAAACTGGGCGGCCGTAAGAGATTTCGCCTAATTAGGTTACTTTCCTCTCCGAATAGGCGGCTCCACCAGTAACAACACAACTAGGTAGTTTTGCTGGCTCTGAGGATTAGTTTGATCGAAATGTAAACCTCAATATTTATAGACAAGGAAGTTTGGACACCAAGGAATTTCCAAAACCGAATATTCTCAAAGATATGCAATAAAAACAAAATCGGTTTTCATAATTCCTGGAAATGCACTGTCCAAATATTGACCGAAATCCCAATAGAAAAATCTATAATCAGTAAATGCACATTACTAATTATTATTTTCTAAAGATATGCATTTATTTGCTGGAGAATAAATAGCATATAAAAACTAAGAAAACTTAAATAAAAGATTCTCAATTTATTTCGATCCTGGGATTCTCTTTTAGCTATTAAGGGATATCTTTGAACAATTAATGATAAGAGTTACTGCACATGTTCAAAGTATATCGACATCTTTAATTTTAAAGTCCTTTTTCATACTTACAATCTTGGAAACGATTTGCCACACTTCTAAACAAGTTTAGAATTGGTTCGTCTGAATTCCAAGAACTATGTGATTGATTATCCTATCAAATCACCAATCATGGGTTTCACGGTTCTACCAAAACAAGTTCGGTTCTACCTCCATGTGAGTATTGTGCATAGTCACGCTAGTTACCAAAATTCGGTTGACTAGGTACTAGGATCGGTTCTCCACAACCTATGGTAACTACATGTATTCGGTTGCACATGTCCATAGGATCGGTTCCCCCAAAACTACAAAGTTTTTGCACATGTTCGTAGGATCGTTTCCCCAATCTACTAAAAACGTGTTGCACCTCTTACAGGGATCGATTCCCTCTTGTAAATTTGTTGCACCTCTTACTAGGATCGGTTCCCCAATGACTAGATAAAAGTTGCTATTTACAAGGTATCGATCATACCATCTTGAGTGATTACTTAAGATCGGTTTCACTAATAAAAGTCATACCAATACATAAGTCAGGCCTTGTGAATAGTTTTACCAAGATACATAAACAAGTTTATGAGCGGTTATACTAAACACACATATTGGTAATTCAAAATAGATTTGCAATGAATAACAATACCAATAAGCCTAACGATTTCCCTTTCGATTCACAAAACAAGTTTATGAACTTACTTCCTTTAAACGAATGTAAAACATTGTTTCCTAGAATGAAATCTTCACTCATACCCATACATAATCACAATAGCATTCATATGATCATGTTGATGTCTTATATACAAAGTTTAATGGTTAAGCAATAAACCTCGTATTGTATTCCTTAATACTATGTCTAACTAGAGTATCATACACAGCTTCGCAGTTATGTTTTCAATATGCACGACTTGAAAGATACGTTAGGGAATGAAACAGTTCAAGTCAAATATTACTAACCTCAAGAGGAAGGATGATGTTGTCGTTGTAGCTCCATACTTCTTCACATTCTTCAAGTCTTCATGTAATACTTGTAAGTCTCATATCCTAACACTTTCAAGCTAACCTATACGAAGTTGACTCTAGTATATAATCAAGCGACTCTTTAAATGAGTTTTGATTCACTAAAATATGACAACCAAACTTTACATACCAACGCTTGGTGGGTTCAACCGAGCTATGCTCTAACAATCTCCCCCTTTGTCAATTTTAGTGACAAAACTCTTACATCATATGGATAAACAAATTACAAAAATTCATTATACACATACGCTTGATTCCAAGTTCAACAACACAAAACCTGCATTAAATTCAATCCTTAAATGCCGCTGCTGACATTATAATAACAAAGCTAATACTCCCCCTAAAGGTAAGATAGGTAGATTTTCAATCCGCACGTCTTTGTTATTTCCATGTAGTTCCTCATAACTACATATCATATGGTATGTGACTTCCCCTTAGTCTATGCTTTCACTCTTTTCGTTAGAATAAACGATTTAGCACAAATATCCTTTCCCTTAGTGATTACAACTCACAATAAGTCAATATCACTTGTTTACTCCATATATTTCTCCCCCTTTTTGTCACAAAATGACAAATAAACGAAAAAATAAAGGACAAACCGAAAGGATCTTAAAAATCTCACAAAGAGAAATTGCAAACCTATAAGAGTTGAGCACGAGGGTTTTACACACCATTTTAGATAACCAATATCAAAACCGAAACTAAAAGTAATTTGGTTTTAACATGTTATCTAGGAAACAATTGCCCAAAGCAATTTTCCCTAATAGTTTAGCACTTTAAAAATCGACTAAGCACCTTAGTTCTTTTGCTAAACAGATTGTACAAATACAATCGCTTGTTCGATAAGACCAAAACAAAAATCAGAATTAACTTTATTTCTCTCATCAGGTTCTATTATTCTCAAAAATAACTTAGACCTTTCACTTTTAAACAAGACAAATACTAGGTTAGTTAACTAGTAATTCTTGTTAAGGCATTCAGTTAGACTTGAATAACCGAAACCTTCACATTTGATAAGTCTAACTAAGATCCGAAAAACTTAGTTTCTCTTATCCGGAAATCACTTGGACTAAACAAATGTTCCCGAAACACTTTTGTTAATCCATAAACAATCCATACAAACCAAATAAATGAACTTGCATAATCATTTATCTTAACCGGAAGCAATTGAAACAAACATAGACATTATAGCACCGCAATTGCACCGAAATTTTGTAAGCCTAAACAATTGATACCAAACAATAACGAAAGATAACAATAGTTTTTCTTAACTGGAAACAACTGAATCACAAACAAACATCCATACACAAATAATTGAATCAACATCAATTGTACCGAAATTTTTGTTAAGCAAAAGCAATAAGGATATGAAATAAAATCTTGCTTTTCTTAAACAAGAAAACAATTAACTAACAAGATTGTTACCTCAAATTCCGCATCCTCTTCTCCAATATGTTTGCATCTTCTTCCAGGGAGAATTGATACCGAAATATCATTATGTTGTCATCCTTATGCAAAACAAAAGAATAACAACAACCAACCTTTACCAGAGAAAGGTTGAAAACCGGTTTTAACTAATGCAATGCAAAAGTTGAAACCCCGAAACACATATGCTTTTATGCTAAACCAAAAGATTCAACATATTGTGACTTTTTCACATATTGTTTCTACCAGAATCCCTCATGATCCTTTAATAAAGCCTACCAACATGGGTTAGAACTTAATCCCGCTAAATCAAAAAGTCACCCAAACCATAGGGGTTCACACATTATGAGATCGAATATTAAGGTAATAAAACCGAAATCAAACATCCCATAAACATACATAGCAATAAAATAAAGCATTCAAGCACAGGTTATGTAATCAAAAACTATCACAAGAAATATTATAAAATAATAATTTTATTCATAATAATAAGATAGTTTTATTCATAATAGACCTAATACAATCATTGAAAGAAATCAAAAATTGATGTATATTTTCCTGGATTAAGTATTACAGCATATAACTTAATCTCTAGTGGTGCTCTTGTTGTTCACCGAAGTTTCTTCAATGTTCAAACTTTTGAAGCATGTATCAAGAGACTTGTCTGCAACCACTTCTTGTTTCTCAAGCTTTTCAACTTGAACCTTCATATCAGCAAGATCAGCTTTTGTTTCCTCAATTTTATCCTTGAGCCAATCTTGATTTCGAACCGTCATTACCAGGTTGGTTCTTAGTTCTTTAAAACCTTGGATATAGTTAATCATACTATCAGAACGAATCCACTTGATTTTGGTTGGATCTTGTAAATTGTAAGCCAACAGACATGACTCTTCTTGTGATCGAATGGAACTATCAGAATCATAATCAGACATGATTTTTGATATGTTTTTCTTCTTCCTTTCTGTATTGATTCCTTGACAATCCTTAACCCTTTGAGCTTCCTCCTTATTAGTCTTTGTGACAATGCGAGTTATTGGAGGCATACTCGGTTATTTAATTAGGGATTGACCAGGGTTTTAGATTACAAGCAAGAGATAGTTTCTCTTTAAGAAGAGACAACTTTTGGACCGAAAATATCAGGAAATTCCGAAAATACTACAAGAATATATTCTATTTCCTTTGTCCTATCTTCTCATGCTGGAAGGTTTATTAAAATTCGAAAATTCTGAATAAAACCTATTTTTTGGAAGATCATGATAAACATGAACATTTTTTAGACAGACATGGATCTGCAGTCATCCATAAAAATGTCACATATTTTTCTGATTAACAGTCACACAAAGATGTGCTCCTTTTTATTGTGCTTTTCTCATCCATAATTAAGAGCACGGAAGAGGAAGAGAGTGCACAATTTCGATACAATTAAGTTGCATCGGAGTAAGATTTTTCTAGATTACAACGAGTATCATAACCAGGGTTCATGTTTCTCCTTAGGTATTTCTGCCCAAAATATTTTCTCTCAGAATAGTGATCTTTTCTAACTCTAGAGATATGATCATGTGGAGAAGATGTACTGATGTGAGGATCTTCAGGGATAGTTAAATCTCTCTTAATTCTATCAATGAGATTTTCATAAGATTTTATCATTCTAAGGATTTTCTTATGATGCACATCAGTAAGATTGTCTGAAACAATTATCGGAAGTTCCTGATTGTTTCTTTTGGCAGAGATTCTGTCTTTCCCTTTCTTATGGAGTCGTTCTTCATCAAAACAGGAATTGTTTCGATATGGGTGTGGAGGAAACTTTTTCCAGAAGTGATTATCAACTCTTTCCTATGGTCCTTTTGAGTTGATCTTTTTGGGTAGTGGTATGATCTGTCTTTCTACTGAGGAATGATCTTTCAGTTTTTTAAGACAAGAAACTTCTTTCAATACTTTTACCACCATCTTTTGAAGAAGTATGAGTTTCTTGTCAAGTGACTGAAAATTGTAGTCCTTAGGATCACCTTTACGGAATCGGTTCAAAGTTTCCTTTGGTCAAGATTTTGTTTGATCATCAGTAGATCTAGAAGCTGGTTTATTATCCTCTTCTGACTTGATGTAGTTCGGTAGACTACCATCATCATGATCTGTTTCCGTTGTGACCAGATTATCACAATCTTCAAAAGTTGATCTAGGACTTTTTGTTTCCTCATTATCATAAGAAATTAAAACAACATCATTAGTCAGGATCATAGGATGATTCTCTTTATCATGAGTAAGAGATTTACTCAGAGCTTCCAGTTTGACAGTGAGATCCATATATTCTTTGGCTAAAAGATTTAGTTGAATATCTTTATCTATGATCTCATGTTTAAAAAGATTTGATTCTGTCTTTAATATTAGCATTCTTGTAAACAGAGATTTAATTGGCTTTAGGAGTTTTACCAATTCTTTACCAGCATCTTCTTTTCCATCAGAGATAAATTCAGATGTTCTCTCAATTTTCGTAACTCCTGGATCATGAGTTAAAAAAATAGGAACATCTTCAACATTTGAGTATTCATACTCTTGCATAACGTTAACTAAATCAGACATAGATTCAATTTCTTATAGGTTGTATCGAACCAAACACAGATTGTTAGATATTTTTCGTGTTTGTCTGCTCTGATACCAATTGAAAAGACGAGGGTACCCAAATATACCTCAATCTAAAACTTTTCCACCTATAAGTCCTTTTCCGAAAGTGATTGTCTATGGACT
>JAJJMB010011719.1:0-12356 GCA_023531105.1 Papaver atlanticum | reverse complement strand
AAAAAAAAAAAAAAAAAAAAAAAAAAAAAAAAAGGAAAATAACGTAACGTGCTGTGGAGGAAAAAACCAAAATTATTCTCGAATTTTCTTTGCTCTACTATGTATAAAAGGGTTGGTTAGGGTCCTAGGAAGAGGAGGAAGAAGTTAGGGGAAGTTTAGAGCCTTAGAGAAGCTAGAAAAACCATTGGAAGAAATCACGTTCTGCTGGTGCAAGCCGTGGCCGGAGAAGAAGAAGAACATAAACAGCAGAAAAAGACAGTCGCAGATTCTGTGACCGTAACTTTCAAACTTTAAACCTTTTGTAACAATTTTTCCAACAGTTATCTTCACTTCACAACGGTTTCTCTGTAGAAATAGGTT
This sequence comes from Papaver atlanticum, assembly GCA_023531105.1. Lineage (NCBI taxonomy): Eukaryota > Viridiplantae > Streptophyta > Magnoliopsida > Ranunculales > Papaveraceae > Papaver > Papaver atlanticum. Next base: position 11,996 of record JAJJMB010011719.1, on the reverse strand, counting down.
TCGTAACAATTATATTCGTTACAAAACCCGCTGTTTAGAACTTTCCACTCTTTTAATCAACTTTTGAACACCAAAGATGTATTTTGAGCAAGAGATTAATATGAGGAGCTAAACCCCTTAGCCGAGGCGACGGAGGAAGCCATTGTTCCATGAAAAGTGGTATAATTCTATTTTTATTATTTATTGCAATTATTTAACATGATTTTTTTGCATAGAACTTAAAAGAAAAATTGGTTTTTATTGAGTAGTTGTGAAGTGTTTTGATGGGACATGCTTGGTTTTAATACTTTTGATGTTTCATGCTTCGTGCTTACAATTATTACTTCAAGAACCAAATTAGAGGCAAATATTAGAGTCAACTTAAAGAAAAATATTGCATGAATATTGATTAGAATTTATCAAATAATTGGTCAATGGTGGAATCCAAAGTCTCGGTGTCTTTTTTATAATTTGATACAATTTTATTTTAGTTAATTTGAGTCTAAAAGAATCCTTCACAAGTTCGAGCATCGAACCTTTTCACCACTATTTTTACTACAATTAAAACTCACATCAATACATCAATCTCGATAGTCTTTCAAGAGAAACCTCAACCTTTCTGGAAGAAAAAATTGACCTTTCTGTTGGAAACTCTCTGTCAAACTTTTCAGGTTCTACTATGTGTCTAGCAGCTTGCACATCTCAGATGCCTGAATCATATTCCAGGTTAACATGCTCTTATTATTCGCTCAAAGGCCATGAACTATCAAATTGTTTCAAGTATAAACACAAATTGAGGCATGTCAACAAACTTCAACGAAGAGCGAATCGATTAGCAAACAAGCTCAAACTTGTTCAAAAGACCGTTGAGGTATGTAAGATTTTATCTTCGTCAAAGAAGTTAGTTTCCAAGGATAATAAAAGACCATTAGAAAGAAATTTATGGTCTAAACACTATGAGAAACAGGGTTCTATGAATTCCGATCGAAAAGGATATGGTGGACAGATTATTGTTCACCCCAGCACAACTTAATTTGTGTTGGTTAGTGCATCTTGTCTCACGTGCCTGATCAAAAGGGACAAGATTTTGCACATCTCAGGCTTTAAGAAAAGAAAAGTCTTTAGTTGTTTTGATTTTCTTTTTGTTTTTTCTCTGGGAGCATTGTAAAGTCTGGAATTCATGCCGCTTTTCATATCTAATTGATATTGGAAAGGACTTTCCTGTTTAATCAATAAAATAGGGTTAAAATTGACAATTCTGCCTTTTATATGGTATGAGTTGTGCGTATGTGAATCCTTTAAGTATATGAAGGTTCCGTAACCCTACATTCCTTTTTCCTTCCCTGAAACTCTTTTTAACTTAAGACTGCTTGTTGAGTTTAAGTTGTGATTTCCTCTCACAAACCCGTACGCATATGGATACTCCAAGCATCAGGTCTTCTGATGGAAAAGATGTTAATATGATTGTTAAGCCATCAATCATGAAGGAAAAAGAAAAATCTTCGTTACCTCCAACTTTGAAAAGAAATAGAAGGAATGTGAGGAAGCCAACAGCTGTTCCTTCAAATTCTCAGAATTTTTCTGATGTTCTTGAAGAGTTGAAGGAGACAAGAAAGGAGATTCAACAAATAAAGGATTTTGTTATGAGAACTCTTGAAATTCAGAAGGCCCTGGTTCGACATCATCAGCCCAGAAGGTTTATTGGAATTGACTCCTTTCTTCATGAACCATATATTCCCATGGCTGTTGACGACAAGGAGATCGGTGACGATAAAGAATTTTTCAGAGGTCTCAATGTCTAGGAAACTTCTTATGATAATTTATTCTTGTGTTTTAATAAGGATAACTAGGGTTTAGAATAGCCATTATTGTGAGTACACATAGCTATTTCCAACGATTTTCATCTTCAATGTTTTTAGATTTATTTATTTAAATTCTAAAGTTTGTTTGGAAGATGATTTTGTAGTATTAATCTTTATGGTTTCATATATTGCAAACTTGTTATGGGATATGTGGGTTTACGTCCGTGAACTATGATTGTCCCATACGTGGTCAAAAGCTAAGTCCTTCATATGTCGATATGCAAGTATTGATAAAAGATTGAATGAACTTTTGACAAACAAAAGATAAGCCTATTATGTCATTATGCAAATATTGATGGAAGATAGGATGAGCTTTTGTTTACAAAGATTAAGTCTATTATATGTCATTGTGCAAATAGTGATGAAGAATAGAATGAATCTTTGTTTATTCCGCAGTATTGATTTTCCCTGATCCATATTTTTATGTATATACTGTGCGGCTCCGTAAGTTTTCTTATGTGAGCATTTCCGATTGAATTAATCATGGGTTCTCTTGTGGTCAATTCAGTTGAGATTTTCGGATACAAATTCATGTTTCATGTGATTTGTTAATGTCCAAAGAAATCCTTATTTTCTTGTGAAAGTAAGGTCGCTCTTGTTGTTCTTTCGGGAATGACATTTCATGGGGGAGAGTTCTTAATTGAACTTGTACTTAATTGCCAAATCTTTGTAGGGAGTGCGGCTGTGGAATATTATAGGGGTTATCTTGTATCTTTATAAACTCCTTGATGAATGCATTTAGTTTCGACTATATGATTGCATCTAAAAAAGTTGATATGTACTTTCTTTTAGTCATGAAGTGTCTCTATGGAAATTTCATTAGGATCCCACAAGTTTTCGTACCTTTGCCAATTTTATTGACAAAAAGGGGGAGAATTAATGTGTAGTTCACACTACAAATACATATGGTTTTCGGATCATTATGTAAGGGGGAGTGGTTTTCATGTGAGATGAAGTATTGACTAAGGGGGAGTGATACATATCACCATAGTATTGTTGTCGAAGTTGTGATACAATTGAACTTTGATGTTGTGTAATAATACTATGACACTGTGTAACAATGATTGAGAGCTTTTGTTTTCTCATTGTTATGGCTACGGATCTTCAACAACGGTGATGCTGATTTGAATATCTTTGGAATCATTGGAGTACTTGGAAGTGACAAAGATTTCGAGTAATGTTGAAGAACCAAGGAGATCATGAATATGGATGAGAAGCTGCAAAGTTTATTTATTTTGTATTCCATATGTATTGATAGTTTTGTCACTAAAATTGACAAATGGGGAGATTATTAGAGAACTGCTCGGTCGAACTCGCAAGCGTTGCTATCTCAAGCTTGTTTGTCAAGTTTATTTGCCAAAACTATAAGTCTTGATTTCTAGTCTACTTATATCTAAGTCTCGGACTAGGATAGTAAGTGTAGTTGAGCTCTAGACTCCACGGCGTTCATCATGCAAAGACGAAGAACTACTCAAGGAACTGGTGGATCTTCATCGATAAAAAGATATGTGGAGACTTGAACTTATCTATCACTCAAAAGTCTATCTATTCTATCTCCTATCTTGAGTCAAAAGTCGTATTGCTATATAGACTTCGATTATACACATTTGCTATTTCGAGCCGAGTTTTTCTCACTTATCAATTTCTCGAAATATGTGTTGGTAAGCTTTCGCTTTGGCCAAGTTCATCTTTACTCGTGACGAAAGTCATGTTGATTATTTCAATCTCTTGAAAATCGCTTTGATAAAAAATGGTGTGTGAATAACCACTATATAACATCCTCTAAGAATGTTTCAATGATTGAAATGAGAGTTTAGAATATATAACCTTGAATGGATATAAACATTGTATGTGAACTCATACTTGTGTAAGTCAAAAATCCTTGAACCAAAGTATGCGTACTTTACTGGTTAAGGATGTCCGGAGCTAAGTCTGCGTACCCGCACGCGTACTGCCGGAAGTTCACATCCCGTGAATTTCTGCTGGAGTTTGTGAACTAAAATCAAGCTCAATCCGGGAACTTAAGTATGCGTACCGGTATGCGTACTTAAGTGGGTTATTTTCTAAAAACGGTTTATTCGTGAACTAAGACATTTATAAATTAAGGAATGCAATCTTTGCAAACCGTGGCTATAATGTTCATGAATCGATTTGAGTGAATCAAAATCGTTTTTGCTTCGATTGTGTCTTATATACTTTTATGAGATCTAAGCAATTGAACAACTCTCTAACTAGTTCTTTTGAGTCATTTGAACTAGGTATGGTGAAGATGAATAAGGTTGATATGAAAGTTCTCATATGGCTAACCATTGGTTAACTATTGTTGAACCAACTAGGTGTACACGTTTAGATACGGTTACTCAAACCTAAATGAAGTTACATTTCATTTGTGTATAAGAAGCTAAGTTCGATGTAACGGTTGAAAGATATTAGCTTGAATCTAATCAGGTTTTCATCTAACGGTGAATATTGAATACTTTGTTACCAAGGTAACTTAGATTGCAAACCCTTATTTGGAGACTATATAAAGGAGAACTCTTGCAACTGGGAAACCTAATCCCCACACCTCCTATGTGATACTAGTTGTATAAGCTAGAGTCGATTCTCCTTTAACCTTAGGTTTCTATCGAGACCCTGTAGGTTAACGACTTGAAGACTTCATTGGGATTGTGAAGCCAGACCCAACTATTTTCTCTATAGTTGTGTGATCTGATCTTGCTGTTTCTATCGTATTTTAGTACAATCGTAAGATTGGCTTGAGATTAATTTCTCCGATAGGCAAGATAGAAAATTAGTCACAAACACCTTCGTCTCATCGTTTGTGATTCCACAATATCTTGTTTCGCTAGTCGATTAAGATTATTGTTAGGTGATTGATATTTCTAGGCTGTTCTTCGGGAATACAAGTCCGGTATATCAATTGGTTCATGTTCACCTTGATTTATCAAAAGACGGAACAAAACTCGTAGGTATTTCTTTGGGAGACAGATTTATCTATTCCTGTAGATTTTTCTATGTGATACAGATTTGTTTATAAAAGTCTTCGACTTTGGGTCGTAGCAACTCTTAGTTATGGGTGAGATCAGCTAAGGGAATCAAGTGCGTAGTATCCTGCAGGGATCAGAGACGTAAGGAGCGCAACTATACCTTGGATCAGTGTGAGATTTATTGGGGTTCAATTACAGTCCAGACCGAAGTTAGTTTGTAGTAGGCTAGTGTCTATAGCGGCTTAATACAATGCGTGTTCAATCTGGACTAGGTCCCGGGGTTTTTCTACATTTGCGGTTTCCTCGTTAACAAAACTTCTGGTGTCTGTGTTATTTATTTTCCGCATTATATTTTGTTATATAATTGAAATATCACAGGTTGTATGTTGTATCGATCAATTGGTAAATCCAACCTTTAGTTGTTGATTGAAATTGATTGATCCTTGAACATTGGTCTTTGGTACCGTTCAAGTTATTTCTCTTGTATTCAATCAGGCTTGTAGATTTCTATTTGTTTGAGTGAGGATTGAATCGAGAAATTGAGATATAACTCTTTGATATACTCCCTTCGTTCCGTTTTACTTGATTTTATAGAGTTTTTCACGCAGATTAAGAAACAACAGAGAGACTAAATTTTTTCCAAATCTACCCATATTGATAGTTTCCTAAAAATTTAAAACTCCTAATTTTTAGTTCCTAGATTTAATATAAATTACCAATCCCAATGTAATTTACTTGGGATAACCAAATATTCCATCCAAGAGTGTATATCCTCCCTAGAATAGATTTAAATATTAGATTAAATTATCTATCTGCTGATTACAATGAGAATTAATAGTATGGTGTGATTCCAAAGCAAGGGAAAATCAGTGAGAATTAGGGGAAAATACTTAAACTCTCATCTAATTTGGAACACAAAAAAAACCCTAAAACATCAAGTAAAACGGAACGGAGGGAGTACTTTTTATTAAGATTGAGTCTGACTGTCTAGTTGATTTTCTTAAAAGTATATTGGAGTTAGTCCATACAGATTGCTAAGAGAAATATTGGATGAGGTTGTTAGACCCCCGCTTTTTCAATTGCCTTATTTTTCTGAGGCAACGATCGTCCATATCAGTCGTACAAATAACAGACATGCTGACTGTTTAGCAACCCTTGCATCTAAATTGCAATTCTAAGGGTCAGAGAAATCCAGAGAAATCCATCACTGTATAAAGGTGTTCTGTGTCATCAACCTGGCTCACTCAAATTGAAAATGCTCAAGCGGGCGACTGCGGGTACCTATTATTCATGAATTGAGCATTTCTCTTACAGAGGGGAAAATTAACTTCCAGGAGTTGAAGAACTTTTTTCTGTTACACGGAGCATTATATTATCGCAATCCTGATGGATCTTTGTCACGATGTCTCAGAGATGAAGAAGCGAGCAAGCAAATCAAGCTCATACATGAGGAAATATGCATACAAACGTTGGTGGTTACACTTTACAGGAGGCTCCAAAGGCTTGGGTACTATTGGCCCTCCATGGAAGCTCAGTTGAGAGTGTTGCGAGGATCTTGTCCCAATTGTCAGACACCGCTCATTATTTAGAAGCTCTAACGGTCCATCATACTGGGGACTGGAGAGAACCTTACATCAAGTACTGCGCGACAATGATAAACCATCGGAAAAGAAACAAGTAATCAAACTCATCCAGAGGGCTAAGCGGTTTGTCTATCTGGAAGGGATTTTTTATAATAAAAGCTTTGGTGGGAACCTACTGCAACAATTCTGAAAGAAATGCACGAAAGAGAACACCAGGGAAAGAGGAAATTATTTCTTCAGATCCATGAGAAATATTATTGGTCGACCATGGAAGACGATGCAGCAGCCTATGTTCAGAAATGTCATCAGTGCCAGATCCATGGTAACCTCATTCACACTCCTTGTCTCCCATTACATTCTGTGAGCAGTCCATGGCCTTTTTACAACTGGGAACTGGATATCATTGGGAAGATCAATCCAGCATCCTCGAAGCAGCATGAATACATCATCACAGCAACTGAGTATTTTACCAAATGGGTTGAAGCTTCGAAGCACCACTGGAGTCACGATTGCAGCCTTCATCAAGGAATACATCATATGTAGATTATGCGTTCCTAAACATATCATCACAGATAATGGAACTCCTTTTTCCAACAGACATGTGGAAGAATTGCTCGGGGAATATGGTATCAAACAAATTTTTTATACACCGTACTATCCCCAAGGAAACGGACAAGCGGATAGTACCAATAAGACTTTGATCTGGATTCTCAGTCGAACAGTTCATGATAACCCTCGAACATGGCATGAACAACTACCCATGGCTCTGTGGGCCTACAGAACCGCACCAAGAATCTCAATCGGAACTTCACCGTATTCCCTCATTTATGGTGCTGATGCTATTCTCCCAGCCGAGATAAAGATCCCTTCTGCAAGGATTGCAACAGCCAGCGGAGTGCAATGGGATAAAGCTGAAGTGTCGAATTCAAGGATTGTTGAATTGGACATGCTCGAGTCAAGGAGGGCCAAGGTAGAAAAATATGTGGAAGCTTACAAACAAAGAATTTCCAGGGCATACAACAAAATGGTAAGACCTCGAACATTTCAAGTAGGAGATTTGGTTCTAAAAACAGCGAAGCATATTCAACAAGACATGTCCGCTCCCAAGTTTTCTCCAAAATGGGAAGGGTCGTATGTAATCATCAAGACAGTATCTAGCGGATATTACAAAATCTTGGCTGTTAATGGAGGGGTGGAAGGAAACATCATCAATGGAAAGTGGCTCAAAGCATATTATGCCTGAACGATCAGTAAACAATTATTTTAATATCAAAATGTAATTTCTATTCCTTCAAAGAGTATGCAATATGCTCATTCGTTCGAAATTCAAAATAGATTTCATTAATCCAACATAAAAGTTCTTCCATCCATCAACCATCCTACTTTTTTCAAAAACAAGTCTTAAACCTACAACAAAAAAAATCTCTCTCTAAAACGCTCACTGAGAGCAAACCATCCAACAAAAAATAATTTTTACTAAAGGCCATTTCAAGCCTCTTTTGAAAGTTTTTAGTCTTCACTTTTAAGCCCTGGACAACTTTCTCAACCCTTGTCGACTCCAGAGCGAGTGCCTTTTCCTCTTCCATGATAGCAGTTGTAGCAGAAATCACATTAGCAGCAGTAGCCGCTCTATCAATCTTGATAACCTCGAGTCGACGATGGAGCCAGCTTATATTGAACCGCAAGGTCTCACATTTCGAGATCATATCATCCCATCTATGCAACTCTTTTTTCTTGATATCTCGCAGGTTTATCTTGTTCATTTCATCAATGATGGGCAATAATGCAACGACTATAGTCAATAAGGTTGGCAGAAAACCTCTCCATACTTCAGTAGTAGCAATGTGCTTGTACCTTATCCAAATATTGGTGTAAAGGGATGCATAACACTTGGGGATGATGAAGCCACCAACGAGTTGATTATCCGGGAAAATGTTACCATGGGAGTTTCGAATGGGAGTCCAACCGCTGGATACTCCGAAACAAAAACCCTAGAATCAGCATCTACTAAGTTGATCGAATTGTCGTCAGCACGGTGGTCACCGCCGTCAGCTATAACCACAGACTTTCCATTCTTTCTCTTCCTAGCGTCAACAACGACATGAACGTCAACATGTGACAACGAAATATTAAATTTCAGTAAAGTTGGAGCAACGCTCATTCAAAAGAAACCTCTGATCGGAGACTCACGGATGTTCCAGCATCAGCACGAGTAGGTCTATAACGAGCAGGAGCCTTAACAGTCCGCTTGGGTCTCAAGCTGCAATGGGAAGAAGAAAGTCGATCTCCCTGATTATTCTGCAACAAATCATTTTCTTTGATCAGTCATTCTGATTACATGAAGATAAAAAAGAAAAGCGTGTAGCCTACCAAGATGGACGCTCCAACTTCATGCCTTGCCAGAGATTCATTTTGAGAAGAGGCACTGCTATTAGACATGATGATGAGAGGTATGATCGTGATCAAATTTTTTTTTGATAATATACAGGAGCAGAAGAAGATATTTTTGTATAAATAGAAAGCCCTAAGTCTCGAAAGTCAATACACAAGACACGGTGGATACTTATCCTTCGCAGATAGTCAAATCTATTATGGTTTCTACGGCGCGAAGAGAAGTGATCGTACTGGGGACTGATAACTTGTGATTACGTGGATATGGTCAAGGGAACCCTAATTCAAGATGATCGTTCGTGCGTGTCACATGTTTCTTCAAACTCTTACCATGTCTGTAAAAGCAGCACGCCCAGAAGCATGAACGAATGGTGATCCATTGAAGGATCATGATCCTTGCGTAGGGATATCCGTTAACTCCATTGGGAAAGAGGCATAACATAATTGCATATAAGATAAGATAAATGATTATCATTCAAAAATAATTCTTAAAGTAATATCTATGCATTCAAGTTGCTCAAATGATCACAATAACATCTACTTCAATGAGAAATAAGACAATCAATTATTCAGGAGGATTGCAAGCAAGACTAATCATCAGAGTCATCGAATTCACGATCGTCATCCTCCATGGAATTTTCTTCGAGCTCTCCCTCAAAGTCATCATCAGAACCCTCACTAGGGACTTCTTCCAATTGGTCTTCAGGGTTGCCGTACATTGCGTCTAAGTATTCATCTTCTTCATGTTCGGCTCGAATGTCAGCCTTAGCCAACCACTCAGCTATCATACTTGGTATATATGGCTTAACTCTAAGATCAGTGGGCTTCCATACGGATTCAACTTCCTCAGCATCTGAGTCGGAAGCTACACCATCAGGACGCGGTCGAATCTTATCTTCAGCCGCTAGTCTCGCTTGTTGAAGTCGTTGTATTTTCTATTGATAAGCTGCAAGTTTTTCATCTTCAGCTTTTATTTTCTGTGATAATTCATCATGTCTTTGTTTCTCTTCCGCCTCCACATAAGTCAGGAAGTCATTCATTCCCTTACGAATGACTCTCAGACGATCAAGAGACATACCGCGTATCAGATTTCTGGCATTTCTGAAAGGTTGATCTACCTCCGCGTGAACGTCCGCTAAGTTCTTCATCTTCGGTTTGATGTTTCTGGAATATTTCCTAAAAGAGTCAGAGACATAGTCATCACCAGGAGCTTCCATTATCTGTTGCCAAAAATGCGGAGTCAAAACAAGTCGGCAACAATATGCGCCAAAAATGGTAACTCTCATACTCTTATCTGTTTACAATTTCACTAGCTGTAGTGATTATAATGCAAAATCCCGAGAATTTGTTCGTTTCTTTAAACCTACAAAGACAGACAAAATTCATTATTCAAAATCATAACTTGATTTTCATAAAACTGTGAGCAATTCACGAAATTTCCATCATGTGAGCAATTCTCATAATTTTCACCGTGTGCGCAATTCCACCAGTGAACATTCATTGATTTTCGAGCATACGCTATTAAATCACAAAATTCACGGGAACCTTATTTAATTGTTTGCTTTCAGCAATTGCTCAAAAATCAAAATTTTGATTTTTACAAAATCTTAACTCACTTATTTATAAAATAAAATAAAATTGTGTGAACAGGTCACCTTTATATAAAAAAAAAGTCTTTCTCGCTCGTACGAGCATTCGTCTATGAAACGAGGGTCTTTTCCATTTTTGTGAAAATTCATACATCAAAATAAGATTTTGGTTTTCATGAAAACTCATAAACAGAATTTTCTATACTGCAATTTGGATCATGTCTATTCAAAAAAAATATATCTCTTTCATATTATGGATTATTGTTCGTTTCTTAAACCGACGGACGGACGGACATTCGTTTCCTAAAACAAGTTTTCATAAAAATTTACGCATGCATATACACATATGGGTTTTGAACAACTCATGAATAACATACAGAATTTCAAAAAAAAAAAAAATTTACGCACCTGGTCGGTGCCGGCCGGAAACTGGTCGGACGGTGATCGGTGACGACTAATTCTGGCGAAATTTTTTTATCTTCTCATTCCTTGCTCGGACGTGAAAAGATATCAACAAGGGAGGGGGGTGGTCGGTCGGTCAAGAAGAAATAATAAAAAAAAGTTTTAGGGTTTCTTCCCTTTTATAACAATTTTATTTCCAAAACCTAATAAAACTCTTTTCCCTTTTTGGACATGGGCCCGTAAACGCTAAACCGACCAAAACTGGACATATGACCATCCAAATCAGCAGTGCCTCATCTCTCCGTTCTCACGAGATGACACTCTATCACACTGACAGGGTCCATATCTGGGCATTTGCTCGCACATGACATCATTGGAGCAAATCGGGGATTCTGAAAATGCCTTTTCACGACTAAGTTCAACTACTTATCTCGTCTACTGGAAAATCACCATCCATTGCTTAATGTGGAACATGACTGTCCCTCACTAAGCAGGGGACTTAATATTGATGGTGGATTTTCGGCAAGGGCTAAAATTGTAAAATCATGATACTGCATGTTTCTGGCCCGGCTCCAGGAATGTATATAACAATCCATATTTTATGATCCGTGAACCATTTCGCGATCTCTGACCGAGCGAACGTTCCTCTCAGATCTATGATGAATATGTTTCTCGAAAGGCCTCTCAGCTGAGCGTTCGATGCTTCACACATTTCATCATCACCTCTACATAGAATCAAAATGATTGGGCGGTTCTAGACATAATGTTTTTAGAGAGCTTAACGCCTTCAGGACGTCACGCTACTCGTTGTTCCATGACTATACACCCCTCAGAATGAATATGATGCTTCAATTATCTCATATCTCGATTCTGCAAGTAGATTAATTCTAGCGTGTCATTCATCAACTGAATTCCTAGGAAATAATCTATTTTATCTCATTACTCCGTTCCATGGATGATCCTCAGCTGGATTCCATGGATTAATAATAGATAATCATTCTATCTCATTACTCCGTTCCCTGAATTCTCAGCTGAATTCTATGGATTAGTAATAGATACTCAATTAATTTTATTGCTCCATTTCATGACTGATTCTCAGCTGAATTTCATGGATTGGTAATAAATATTCAACAATCGGGCATCTGTGCCATCACTAAGTAAGCCCCGAGTAAATGGTGTGAGTGTATTTAGCAATAATGCACA
>JAJJMB010011713.1:26941-37536 GCA_023531105.1 Papaver atlanticum | reverse complement strand
GATCCAAAAAATATTTTTCCTCATTTTTGCGGATACAAGCGTGTACCGACGCCTTTGCGTTTTTTTAAAACTAGCCTTTAATAATGAGGCATTCAATTAAAGTTAGAACTAGAGAAATGATGGGTTGTTTCAAAGCTTACAGTCAATAAAACAATATCTTATAAAATGATCAAAAAAATATTTTGCCTCATTTTTGCAAATACAAAGCTTGTACCACCACCTTTGCATTTATTGAAAAACTTGCTTTAGATGATAAAACCTACAAATCAAGTCAGAACTAGAGAATTGATGGCTTGTTACAAAACTTACAGTCAATGGAACAATATTTTACAAAATGATCCAAAAAATGTTTTGCCTCATTTTTGCGGATACAAGTGTGTATCGCCGCCTCTGCAGTTTGTGAAAACTCGCTTTTAATAATGAGACTTTAAATTAAGGTAAGAACTAGAGAAATGATGGGTTGTTACAAAGGTTACAGTCAATGGTACAATATCTTATAAAATGATCCAAAAAATATTTTACCTTATTATCGCGGATACAAAGCGTGTACTTCGGCCTTTGCATTTTGGTAGAAACTCACTTTTGCGAATGAGATCTTCAATTCAAGTCAGAACTAGAGATTAGATGGCTAATTACAAATCTTATAGTCAAAGGAACATTATCTTATAAAATGATACAAAAAATATTCTGCCTCATTTTTGCAAATACAAAGCTTGTACCACCACCTTTGCATTTTTGAAAAACTAGCTTTAGATAATAAAACCTTCAAATCAAGTAAGAACTAGAGAATTGATGGCTTCTTACAAAACTTACAGTCAATGGAACAATAATTACAAAATGATCAAAAAAATGTTTTTCCTCATTTTTGCGGATACAAGTGTGTACCGTCGCCTTTGCAGTTTGTGAAAACTAGCTTTTAATAATGAGACTTTTAATTAAGGTAAGAACTAGAGAAATAATGGGTTGATACAAAGCTTACAGTCAATGAAACAATATCATACAAAATGATCCAAAAAATATTTGACCTCATTTTTGCGGATACAAGCGTGTACCGTAGCCTTTGAATTCTGGTAGAAACTCACTTTAGCGAGTGAGACCTTAAAATAAAGTCAGAACTAGAGAAATGATGGCTTGTTACAAAGCTTACAGTCAATGAAACAATATCTTACAAAATGATCAAAAAAATATTTTTCCTCATTTTTGCAGATACAAGCTTGTACCACCGCCTTTGCATATTGTGAAAACTATCTTTAGATAATGAGATCTTCAAAACAAGTATGAACTAGAGAAATGATGGGTTGTTACAAAGCATACAGTCAATGGAACAATATCTTACAAAATGATCCAAAAAATATTTTTACCTCATTTTTGCGGATACAAGCGTGTACCGCCGCCTTTGAATTCTGGTAGAAACTCACTTTAGCGAGTGATACCTTAAAATAAATTCAGAACTAGAGAAATGATTGCTTGTTACAAAGCTTATAGTCAATTGGAAAATATCTTACAAAATGACAAAAAAAATATTTTTCCTAATTTTTGCGCATACAAGCTTGTACCACCGCCTTTGCATTTTGTGAAAACTATCTTTAGATAATGAGATCTTCAAATCAAGTCAGAACTAGAGAAATGATGGGTTGTTAAAAAGCATACAGTCAATGGAATAATATCTTACAAAATGATCCAAAAAATATTTCTACCTCATTTTTGCGGATACAAGCGTGTATCGCCGCCTTAGAATTCTTGTAGAAACTCACTTTAGCGAGTGATGCCTTCAAATCAAGTCAGAACTAGAGAAATGATGGTTTGTTACAAAGCTTATAGTCAATTGGAAAATTTCTTACAAAATGACCAAAAAAATATTTGTCCTCATTTTTGCGGATACAAGCTTGTACCACCGCCTTTGCATTTTGTGAAAAATAGAATTAGATAATGAGAGCTTAAAATCAACTCAGAACTAGAGAAATGATGGCTTGTTACAAATCTTACAGTCAGTGGAACAATATCTTATAAAATGATCACAAAAATATTTTTCCTCATTTTTGCAAATACAAAGCTTGTACCACCACCTTTGCATTTTGTGAAAAACTAGCTTTAGATAATAAAACCTTCAAATCAAGTCAGAACTAGAGAATTGATGGCTTGTTACAAAACTTACAGTCAATGGAACAATATTTTACAAAATGATCCAAAAATGTTTTGCCTCATTTTTGCGGATACAAGTGTGTACCGCCGCCTCTGCAGTTTGTGAAAACTAGCTTTTAATAATGAGACTTTAAATTAAGGTAAGAAGTAGAGAAATGTTGGGTTTTTACAAAGCTTACAGTCAATGGAACAATATCTTATAAAATGATCCAAAAAATATTTTTCCTTATTATCGCGGATACAAAGCGTGTACTTCGGCCTTTGCATTTTTGTAGAAACTCAATTTTGCGAATGAGATCTTCAATTCAGGTCAGAACTAGAGATTAAATGGCTAATTACAAAGCTTATAGTCAAAGGAACATTATCTTATAAAATGATACAAAAAATATTTTGCCTCATTTTTGCAAATACAAATCTTGTACCACCACCTTTGCATTTTGTGAAAAGCTATCTTTTAATAAAACCTTCAAATCAATTCAGAACTAGAGAATTGATGGCTTGGTACAAAACTTGATGTCAATGGAATAATATTTTACAAAATTATCCATAAAATATTTTGCCTCATTTTTAGGGATACAAGTGTGTACCGCCGACTTTGCGAAAACTAGATTTTAATAATGTTACCTTCAATTCAAGTCAGAACTAGAGAAATGATGGGTTGTTACAAAGCTTATAGTCAATGAAACAATATCTTATTAAATGATCAAAATAATATTTTGCCTCATTTTTGCAGATACAAGCTTGTACCACCGCCTTTGCATTTTGTGAAAACTATCTTTAGATAATGAGATCTTCAAATCAAGTAAGAACTAGAGAAATGATGGGTTTTTACAAAGCTTACAGTAAATGGAACAATATCTTACAAAATGATAAAAAAAGATATTTTGCCTTATTTTTTCGGATACAAAGCGTGTACCGCGGCCTTTGCATTTTTTGTAGAAATTCACTTTTTCGAATGAGATCTTCAATTCAGGTCAGAACTAGAGAAGTGATGGCTAATTACAAAGCTTTCAGTCAAAGGAACAATATCTTATAAAATTATCCAAAAAAAAATTTACCTCATTTTTTTGGATACAAGCATGTACCGACGCCTTTGCGTTTTGTGAAAACTAGCTTTTAATAAAGAGACCTTTAATTCAAGTAAGAATTAGAGAAATGATGGGTTGTTACAAAGCTTACAGTCAATGGAACAATATTTTACAAAATGATCCAAAAAATATTTTGACTCATTTTTGCGGATACAAGCATGTACCGCCGACTTTGCATTTTGTGAAAACTAGCTTTTAATAATGAGACTTTCAATTCAAGTCAGAACTAGAAAAATGATGGGTTGTTACAAAGCTTACAGTCAATGGAAAAGGATCTCACAAAATGATCAAAAACATATTTTGCCTCATTTTTGCGGATACAAAGCGTGTACCGCGGCCTTTGCATTTTTTGTTGAAACTCACTTTTGCGAATGAGATCTTACTTTCAGGTCAGAACTAAAGAAATGATGGCTAATTATAAAGCTTACAGTCAATGAAACAATTTCTTATAAAATTATACAAAAAATATTTTGCCTCATTTTTGCGGATACAAGCTTGTACCATCGCCTTTGCATTTTGTGAAAACTAGAATTAGATAATGAGAGCTTCAAATCAACTCAGAACTAGAGAAATGATGGCTTGTTACAAAGCTTACAGTCAGTGGAACAATATCATATAAAATGATCCAAAAAATATTTTGCCTCATTTTTGCAAATACAAAGCTGCCTTTTCATTTCGTGAAAAACTAGCTTTAGATAATAAAACCTTCAAATAATGTCAGAACTAGAGAATTTATGGCTTGTTACAAAACTTACAGTCAATGGAACAATATTTTACAAAATGATCCAAAAAATGTTTTGCCTCATTTTTGCGGATACAAGCGTGTACCGCCGACTTTGCATTTTTTGAAAACTAGCTTTTAATAATCAGACCTTCAATTCAAGTAAGAACTAGAGAAATGATGGGTTGTTACAAAGCTTACAGTCAATGGAACAATATCTCACAAAATGGTCAAAAAAATAATTAGCCTCATTTTTGCGGATAAAAGCTTGTACCCCTGCCTTTGCATTTTATGAAAACCATCTTTAGTGAATGAGACCTTCAAATCAAGTAAGAACTTAGGAAATGATGGCTTGTTATAAAGCTTACAGTCAATGGAAGAATATCTTAAAAAATGATCCAAAAATATATTTCCTCATTTTTGTAGATACAAGCTTGTACCGCCGCCTTTGCATTTTGTGAAGACTAGATTTTAATAATGAGACCTTCAATTCAAGTAAGAACTAGAGAAATGATGGGTTGTTACAAACCTTACAGTCAATGGAACAATATCTTACAAAATGATCAAAAAAATATTTTGCCTCATTTTTGCGGATACAAGCTTGTACAACCGCCTTTGAGTTTTGTGAAAACTAGCTTTAGCTAATGAGACCTTCAAATCAAGTTAGAACTAGAAAAGTGATGGCTTGTTACAAATGTTACAGTCAATGGAACAATATCTTACAAAATGATCCAAAAAATATTTTACCTTATTTTTGCGGATACAAAGCGTGTACCGCGACCTTTGCATTTTGTGTAGAAACTCAATTTTGCGAATGAGATCTTTAATTCAGGTCAGAACTAGAGAAATGATAGCAAATTACAAAGCTTTCAATCAAAGGAACAATATCTTATAAAATGATCCAAAAAATATTTTGCCTCATTTTTGCGGATACCAGCTTTTACCACTGCCTTTGCATTTTTTGAAAACTAGCTTTAGATAATGAGACCTTCTAATCAAGTCAGAAATAGAGAAGTGATGGCTTGTTACTAAGCTTACAGTCAATGGAACATTATCCTACAAAATGATAAAAAAATTATTTTGCCTTTTTTTTTCCGGATACAAAGCGTTTACCGCGGCCTCTGCATTTTTTGTTGAAACTCACTTTTGCAAATGATATTTTAAATTCAGGTCAGAACTAGAGAAATGATATCTAATTACAAAGCTTTACGTCAAATGAAAAATATCTTATAAAATGATCAGAAAAATATTTTGCCTCATTTTTTTGGAAACAAACGTGTACCGACGCCTTTGTGTTTTGTGAAAACTATCTTTTAATAATGAGACCTTCAATTAAAGTCAGAACTAGAGAAATGATGGGTTGTTACATAGCTTACAGTCAATGGAACAATATCTTATAAAATGATCCAAAAAATATTTTGCCTCATTTTTGCAGATACAAGCTGGTACCACCGCCTTTGCATTTTATGAAAACTATCTTTAGATAATGAGACCTTCAAATCAAGTCAGAACTAGAGAAATGATGGGTTGTTACAAAGCTTACAGTCAATGGAAAAATATTTTACAAAATGACCAAAAAAATATTTTTCCTCATTTTTGCGGATACAAGCTTGTACCACCGCCTTTGCATTTTGAGAAAACTAGAATTATATAATGAGACCTTCAAATCAACTCAGAACTAGAGAAATGATAGCTTGTTACAAAGCTTACAGTCAGTGGAACAATATCTTATAAAATTATCCAAAAAATATTTTGCCTCATTTTTGCAAATACAAAGCTTGTACCACCACCTTTTCGTTTTGTGAAAAACTAGCTTTAGATAATAAAACCTTCAAATCAAGTCAGAACTAGAGAATTGATGGCTTGTTACAAAACTTACAGTCAATGGAAAAATATTTTACAAAATGATCAAAAAAATGTTTTACCTCATTTTTGCGGATACAAGAGTGTACCGCTGCCTTTGCATTTTGTGAAAAACTAGCTTTTAATAATGACACCTTCAATTCAAGTTAGAACTAGAGAAATGATGGGTTTTTACAGAGCTTACAGTCAATGGAACAAGATCTCACTAAATGATCAAAAAAATATTTTGCCTCATTTTTTGGATACAAGCCTGTACCCCCGCCTTTGCATTTTGTGAAAACTAGCTTTAGCGAATTAGTCCTTCAAATCAAGGCAGAACTAAGGAAATGATGGCTTGTTACAAAGCTTACAGTCAATGGAACAATATCTTACAAAATGATCCAAAAAATATTTTTCCTCATTTTTGTAGATACAAGCATGTACCGGCCTTTGCATTTTTTGAAGACTAGATTTTGATAATGAGACCTTTAATTCAAGTCAGAACTAGAGAAATGATGAGTTGTTACAAAGCTTCAAGTCAAAGGAACAATATCTTACAAAATGATCAAAAAAATATTTTGCCTCATTTTTCGGATACAAGCTAGTACCACCACCTTTGCATTTTGTGAAAACTAGCTTTAGGTAATGAGACCTTCAAATCAAGTCAGAACTAGAGAAGTGATGGCTTGTTAAAAATCTTACAGTCAATGGAACAATATCTTACAAAATGATCCAAAAAATATTTTTACCTCATTTTTGCGGATACAAGCGTGTGCCGCCCCCTTTGAATTCTTGTACAAACTCACTTTAGCGAGTGAGACCTTCAAATTAAGTCAGAACTAGAGAAATGATTGCTTGTTACATAGCTAATAGTCAATTGGAAAATATCTTACAAAATGAGCAAAAAAATATTTTTCCTCATTTTTGCGGATACACGCGTGCACCGTCACCTTTGCATTTTGTGAAAACTAGCATTTAATATTGAGACCTTCAATTCAAGTCAGAACTAGAGAAATGATGGGTTGTTACAAAGCATACAGTCAATGGAACAATATCTTACAAAATGATCAAAAAAATATTTTGCCTCATTTTTGCGGATACAAGCTTGTACCACCACCTTTGCATTTTGTGAAAACTAGCTTTAGGTAATGAGACCTTCAAATCAAGTCAAAACTAGAGAAGTGATGGCTTGTTAAAAATCTTACAGTCAATGGAACAATATCTTAAAAAATGATCCAAAAAATATTTTTCCACATTTTTGCAGATACAAGCTTGTACCCCCGCATTTGCATTTTATGAAAACTAGCTTTAGCGAATGAGACCTTCAAATCAAGTCAGAACTAAAGAAATGATGGCTATTTGCAAAGCTTACAGTCAATGGAACAATATCTTACAAAATGATCCAAAAAATATTTTGCCTCATTTTTGTGGATACAAGTGTGTACCGCCTCCTTTGAATTCTGGTAGAAACTCACTTTTGCTAATGAGACATACAAATCTAGTAAGAACTAGAGAAACTATGGCTTGTTACAAAGCTTACAGTCAATGGAAAAATATCTTACAAAATGATAAAAAAATTATTTTGCCTCATTATTGCAGATACAAGCATGTACCGCCGCCTTTGCATTTTGTTAAAACTAGCTTTTCATAACGAGACCACCAATTCAAGTCAGAACTAGAGAATTGATGGGTTGTAGAAAAGCTTACAGTCAATGGAACAATATTTTACAAAATTATCCAAAAAATATTTTGCCTCATTTTTGTGGATACAAGTGTGTACCGCCGCCTTTGCATTTTGTGAAAACTAGTATTTAATATTGAGACCTTAATTTCAAGTCAGAACTAAAGAAATGATGGGTTGTTACAAAGCTTACAGTCAATTAAACAATATCTTATAAAATGATCAAAAAAATAATTTGCCTAATTTTTGCAGATACATACTTGTACCACCGCCTTTGCATTTTGTTAAAACTATCTTTAGATAATGAGATCTTCAAATCAAGTCAGGACTAGAGAAATGATGGCTTGTTACAAAGCTTACAGTCAGTGGAACAATATCTTACAAAATGATACAAAAAATATTTTGACCTCATTATTTCTGATACAAGCGTGTACCGCCGCCTTTGAATTCTGGTAGAAACTCACTTTAGCGAGTGAGACCTTCATATCAAATCATAACTAGAGAAATGATGGCTTGTTACAAAGCTTATAGTCAATGGGAAAATATCTTAATAAATGAGCAAAAAAATATTTTTCCTCATTTTTGCGGATACAAGCTTGTACCACCGCCTTTGTATTTTGTGAAAACTAAAATTAGATAATGAGGGCTTCAAATCTTTTTGCCTCATTTTTGCTGATACAAGCTTGTACCACCGCCTTTGCATTTTGTTAAAACTAAAATTAGATAATGAGAGCTTAAAATCAACTCAGAACTAGAGATATGATGGCTTGTTACAAAGCTTACAGTCAGTGGAACAAGATCTCACAAAATGATCCAAAAAATATTTTGCCTCATTATTGCGGATACAAGCGTGTACCGCCGCCTTTGCAGTTTGTGAAAACTAGCTTTTAATAATGAGACCTACAATTCAAGTAAGAACTAGAGAAATGATAGGTTGTTACAAAGCTTACAGTCAATGGAAAAGGATCTTACAAAATGATCCAAAAAATATTTTGCCTAATTTTTGCTGATACAAAGCGTGTACCGCGGCTTTTGCATTTTTTGTTGAAACTCACTTTTGCGAATGAGATCTTAATTTAAGGTAAGAACTAGAGAAATGATGGCTAATTACAAAGCTTTCAGTCAAAGGAACAATTTTTATAAAAGTATCAAAAAAAAATATTTTTCCTAATTTTTGCGGATACAAGCGTGTACCGACGCCTTAGCGTTTTTTTGAAAACTAGCCTTTATTAATGAGACCTTCAATTCAAGTAAGAACTAGAGAAATGATGGGTTGTTACAAATCTTACAATCAATGGAACAATATCTTATAAAATGATCTACGGCCTTTGTAGAGAGCATGTACTACGGCCTTTTCTTAAAAAAATATTTTTCCATATTATCGCGGATACAAAGCGTGTACTACGGCCTTTGCATTTTTGTAGAAACTAACTTTTGCGAATGAGATCTTCAATTCAGGTCATAACTAGAGATTTGATAGCTAATTACAAGGCTTATAGTCAAAGGAACATTATCTTATAAAATTATCCAAAAAATATTTTTCCTCAGTTTTGCAAATACAAAGCTTGTACCACCACCTTTGCATTTTGTGAAAAACTATGTTTAGATAATAAAACCTTCAAATCAATTCAGAACTAGAGAAGTGATGGCTTGTTACAAATGTTACAGTCAATGGAACAATATCTTACAAAATGATCCAAAAAATATTTTACCTTATTTTTTCGGATACAAAGCGTGTACCGCGGCATTTGCATTTTTTGTTGAAACTCACTTTTTCGAATGAGATCTTCAATTCAGGTCAGAACTAGAGAAATGATAGCTAATTACAAAGCTTTCAGTAAAAGGAACAATATCTTATAAAATGATCCAAAAAATATTTTGCCTAAATTTTGCGGATACAAGCGTGTACCGACACCTTTGAGTTTTGTGAAAACTAGCCTTTAATAATGAGACCTTCAGTTCAAGTTAGAACTAGAGAAATGATGGGTTGTTACAAAGCTTACAATCAATGGAACAATATCTTATAAAATGATCCAAAAAATATTTTTCCTCATTTTTGCAGATACAAGCTTGTACCACCACCTTTGCATTTTGTGAAAACTATCTTTAGATAATGAGACCTTCAAATAAAGTCAGAACTAGAGAAATTATGGGTTGATACAAAGCTTACAGTCAATGGAAAAATATTTTACAAAATGACCAAAAAGATATTTTTCCTCATTTTTGCGGATACAAGCTTGTACCACCGCCTTTGCATTTTTTGAAAACTAGAAGTAGATAATGAGACCTTAAAATCAACTCAGAACTAGAGAAATAATGGCTTGTTACAAAGCTTACAGTCAGTGGAACAATATCTTATAAAATGATCCAAAAAATATTTTGCCTCATTTTTTAAAATACAAAGCTTGTACCACCACCTTTGCATTTTGTGAAAAACTAGCTTTAGATAATAAAACCTTCAAATCAAGTCAGAACTAGAGAATTGATGGCAAAACTTATAGTCAATGGAACAATATTTTACAAAATGATCCAAAAAATATTTTGCCTCATTTTTGCTGATACAAGCGTGTAGCGCCGCCTTTGCATTTTGTGAAAACTAGCATTTAATATTGATACCTTAAATTCAAGTTAGAACTAGAGAAATGGATGGTTTTTACAAAGCTTACAGTCAATTGAACAATATCTTACAAAATGATCAAAAAAAAATATTTTACCTCATTTTTGCGGATACAAGCTTGTACCACCGCCTTTGCATTTTGTGAAAACTAGCTTTAGGTAATGAGACCATCAAATCAAGTCAGAACTAGAGAAGTGATGGCTTGTTAAAAATCTTACAGTCAATGGAACAATATCTTACAAAATGATCAAAAAAATATTTTGCCTCATTTTTGCAGATACAAGCTTGTACCCCCGCCTTTGCATTTTATGAAAACTAGCTTTAGTGAATGAGACCTTCAAATCAAGTCAGAACTAAAGAAATGATGGCTACTTGCAAAGCTTACAGTCAATGAACAATATCTTACAAAATGATCCAAAAAATATTTTGCCTCATTTTTGCGGATACAAGTGTGTAGCGCCTCCTTTGAATTCTGGTAGAAACTCACTTTTGCTAATGAGACTT
>JAJJMB010011713.1:8685-26931 GCA_023531105.1 Papaver atlanticum | reverse complement strand
TCCAAAAAATATTTTGCCTCATTTTTGCGGATACAAGTGTGTACCGCATCCTTCGAATTCTGGTAGAAACTCACATTTTTTCTAATGAGAATTAAAAATCTAGTCAGAACTAGAGAAATGATGACTTGTTACAAAGCTTACAGTCAATGGAAAAATATCTTATAAAATGATCAAAAAAATATTTTTTATCATTATTGCAGATACAAGCATGTACCGCCGCCTTTGCATTTTGTTAAAACTAGCTTTTAATAACGAGACCACCAATTAAAGTAAGAACTACACAAATGATGGGTTTTTAAATGGCTTACAATCAATGGAACAATAACTTACAAAATGATCCAAAAAATATTTTTCCTCCTTTTTGCGGATACAAGCGTGTACAACCGCCTTTGCATTTTGTGAAAACTAGCATTTAATATTGAGACCTTCAATTCAAGTAAGAACTAGAGAAATGATGGGTTTTTACAAAGCTTACAGTCAATGGAACAATATCTTACAAAATGATTCAAATAATATTTTGCCTCATTATTGCGGATACAAGCGTGTACCGCCGCCTTTGCATTTTGTGGAAACTAGCGTTTAATAATGAGACCTTCAATTCAAGTCAAAACTAGAGAAATGATGGGTTGTTACAGAGCTTACAGTCAATGGAACAATATCTCACAAAATGATCCAAAAAATATTTTTCCTCATCTTTGCGGATACAAACGTGTACCGTCGCCTTTGCATTTTGTGAAAACTAATAATAAAGATACCTTCAATTCAAGTCAGAACTAGAGAAATGATGGGTTTTTACAAAGCTTTCAGTCAATGGAACAATATCTTACAAAATGATCCAATAAATATTTTGCCTCATTATTGCGGATACAAGCATGTACCCCGCCTTTGCATTTTGTTAAAACTAGCTTTTAATAATGACACCTTCAATTCAAGTAAGAACTAGAGAAATGATGGGTTGTTACTGAGCTTACAATCAATGGAACAAGATCTCACAAAATGATCCAAAAAATATTTCGCCTCATTTTTGCGGATACAAGTGTGTACCGCTTCCTTTACATTTTGTGAAAACTAGCTTTTAATAATTACACCTTCAATTCTAGTGAGAACTAGAGAAATGATTGGTTGTTACAGAGCTTACAGTTAACGGAACAAGATCTCACAAAATGATCCAAAAAATATTTTGCCTCATTTTTTGCGGATACAAGCTTGTACCCCCTCCTTTGCATTTTGTGAAAACTAGCTTTAGCAAATGAGACCTTCAAATCAAGTCAGAACTAAGGAAATGATGGCTTGTTAAAAAATTACAGTCAATGGAAAAATATCTTACAAAATGATCCAAAAATTATTTTTCCTCATTTTTGTAGATACAAGCGTGTACCGCCGCCTTTTCATTTTGTGAAGACTAGATTTTAATAATGAGACTTTAATACAAGTAAGAACTAGAGAAATGATGGGTTGTTACTAGGCTTACAGTCAATGAAACAATATCTTATAAAATGATCAAAAAAATATTTTGCCTCATTTTTGCGGATACAAGCTTGTACCACCTCCTTTGAATTTTGTGAAATCTATCTTTAGATAATGAGATCTTCAAATAAAGTAAGAACTAGAGAAATGATGGCTTGTTATAAAGCTTACAGTCAATGGAACAATATCTCACAAAATGATCCAAAAAATATTTTTCCTCATCTTTGCGGATACAAACGTGTACCGTCGCCTTTGCATTTTGTGAAAACTAAATTTAATAAAGATACCCTCAATTCAAGTCAGAACTAGTGAAATGATGGGTTGTTACAAAGTTTACAGTCAATGGAACAATATCTTACATGATCCAAAAAATATTTTGCCTCATTAGTGCGGATTCAAGCATGTACCGCTTCCTTTGCATTTTGTGAAAACTAGATTTTAATAATTACATCTTCAATTCAAGTTAGAACTAGAGAAATGATGGGTTGTTACAGAGCTTACAGTTAATGGAACAAGATCTCACAAAATGGTCCAAAAAATATTTTGCCTCATTTTTGCGGATAAAAGCTTGTACCACTGCCTTTGCATTTTGTGAAAACCAGCTTTAGTGAATGAGACCTTCAAATCAAGTAAGAACTAAGGAAATGATGGCTTGTTATAAAGCTTACAGTCAATGGAAGAATATCTTACAAAATGATCCAAAAATATTTTTCCTCATTTTTTCGGATACAAGCTTGTACCACCGCCTTTGCATTTTGTGAAAACTAGCTTTATCTAATGAGACCTTCAAATCAAGTAAGAACTAAAGAAGTGATGGCTTGTTACAAATGTTACAGTCAATGGAACAATATCTTACAAAATTATCCAAAAAATATTTTGCCTTATTTTTTCGGATACAAAGCGTGTACCGCGGCCTTTGCCTTTTTTGTAGAAACTCACTTTTGCAAATGAGATCTTTAATTCAGGTAGTAACTAGAGAAATGATGGCTAATTACAAAGCTTTCAGTCAAAGGAACAATATTTTATAAAATGATCCAAAAAATATTTTGCCTCATTTTTGTGGATACAAGCGTGTACCGACGCCTTTGCGTTTTGTGAAAACTAGCTTTTAATAAAGAGACCTTTAATTCAATTAAGAACTAGATAAATGATGGGTTGTTACAAACTTACAGTCAATGGAATAATATCTTACAAAATGATCAAAAAAATATTTTTCCTCATTTTTGCGGATACAAGCTTGTACAACCGCCTTTGCATTTTGTGAAAACTAGCTTTAGGTAATGAGACCTTCAAATAAATTCAGAACTACAGAAGTGATGGCTTGTTACAAAGCTTACAGTCAATTGAACAATATCTTACAAAATGATCCACAAAATATTTTGCCGTATTTTTGCGTATACAAAGCGTGTACCGCGGCCTTTGCATTTTGTGTAGAAACTCACTTTTGCGAATGAGATCTTTAATTCAGGTCAGACCTAGAGAAATGATAGCTAATTACAAAGCTTTCAATCAAAGGAACAATATCTTATTAAATGATAAAAAAAATATTTTCCCTCATTTTTTCGGATACAAGCGTGTACCGACGCTTTTGCGTTTTGTGAAAACTATCCTTTAATAAAGAGGCCTTCAATTCAAGTAAGAACTAGAGAAATGATGGGTTGTTACAAAGCTTATAGTCAATGGAACAATATCTTACAAAATGATCAAAAAAATATTTTGCCTCATTTTTGCAGATACAGGCTTGTACAACCGCCTTTGCATTTTGTGAAAACTATCTTTAGATAATGAGATCTTCAGTTCAAGTCAGAACTAGAGAAATGATGGGTTGTTACAGAGCTTACAGTCAATGGAACAATATCTCACAAAATAATACAAAAAATATTTTGCCTCATTTTTGCGGATACAAGTGTGTACCGCCGAATTTGCATTTTGTGAAAACTAGCTTTTAATAATGAGACCTTACATTCAAGTCTGAACTAGAGAAATGATGGGTTGTACAAAGCTTACAGTCAATGGAACAATAATTTACAAAATAATCCAAAAAATATTTTGCCTCATTTTTGCGGATACAAGCGTGTACCGCCGCCTTTGCATTTTGTGAAAACTAGCATTTAATATTGAGACCTTCAAATCAAGTCAGAACTAGAGAAATGAAGGGTTGTTACAAAGCTTACAGTCAATGGAACAATATCTTACAAAATGATCCAAAAAATATTTTTCCTCATTATTGCGGATTCAAGCGTGTACCGCCGCCTTTGTATTTTGTGAAAACTAGCTTTTAATAATGAGACCATCAATTTAAGTCAGAACTAGAGAAATGATGGGTTGTTACAGAGCTTACAGTCAATGGAACAAGATCTAACAAAATGATCTAAAAAATATTTTGCCTCATTTTTGCGGATAAAGGCTTGTACCCCCGCCTTTGTATTTTGTGAAAACTAGCTTTAGCGAATGAGTCCTTTAAATCAAGTCAGAACTAAGGAAATGATGTCTTGTTATAAAGCTTAAAGTTAATGGAACAATATCTTATAAAATGATCCAAAAAATATTTTTCCTAATTTTTGCAGATACAAGCTTTTACCACCGCCTTTGCATTTTGTGAAAACTATCTTTTATATAATGAGACCTTCAAATCAAGTCAATATTAGAGAAATGATGGGTAGTTACAAAGCTTACAGTCAATGGAAAAATATCTTACAAAATGATCCACAAAATATTTTTCCTCATTTTTGTAGATACAAGCGTGTACCGCCGCCTTTGCATTTTGTGAAGACTAGATTTTAATAATGAGACTTTCAATTCAAGTCAGAACTAGAAAAATGATGAGTTTTTACAAAGCTTACAGTAAATGGAACAATATCTTACAAAATGATCAGAAAAATATTTTGACTCATTTTTACGGATACAAGCTTGTACCACCGCCTTTGCATTTTGTGAAAACTAGCTTTAGGTAATGAGACCTTCAAATCAAGTCAGAACTAGAGAAGTGATGGCTTGTTAAAAATCTTACAGTCAATGGAACAATATCTTACAAAATGATCCAAAAAATATTTTGCCTCATTTTTTCAGATACAAGCTTGTACCCCCCGCCTTTGCATTTTATGAACACTAGCTTTGGCGAATGAGACCTTAAAATCAAGTCAGAACTAAAGAAATGATGGCTATTTGAAAAGTTTACAGTCAATGGAACAATATCTTACAAAATGATCCAAAAAATATGTTGCCTAATTTTTGTGGATACAAGTGTGTACCGCCTCCTAAAAATTCTGGTAGAAACTCACTTTTGCTAATGAGACTTACAAATCTATTCAGAACTAGAGAAATGATAGCTTGTTACAAAGGTTACAGTCAATGGAAAAATATTTTACAAAATGATATAAAAAATATTTTTCCTCATTATTGCAGATACAAGCATGTACTGCCGCCTTTGCATTTTGTTAAAACTAGCTTTTAATAACGAGACCTCAAATTTAAGTCAGAACTAAACAAATGATGGGTTGTTAAAAAGCTTACAGTCAATGGAACAATAACTTACAAAATGATCAAAAAAATATTTTGCCTCATTATTGCGGATATAAGCGTGTACAGCCGCCTTTGCATTTTGTGAAAACTAGCTTTTAATAATGAGACCTTCAGTTCAAGTCAGAACTAGAGAAATGATGAGTTGTTACAGAGCTTACAGTCAATGGAACAATATTTTACAAAATGATCCAAAAAATATTTTTCCTAATTTTTGCGGATACAAGCGTGTACCGACGCCTTTGCGTTTTGTGAAAACTAGCCTTTAATAATGAGACCTTAAATTCAAGTTAGAACTAGAGAAATGATAGGATGTTACAAAGCTTACAATCAATGGAACAATATCTTACAAAATGATCCAAAAAATATTTTTCCTCATTTTTGCAGATACAAGCTTGTACCACCACCTTTGCATTTTGTGAAAACTATCTTTTGATAATGAGACCTTCAAATCAAGTCAGAACTTGATAAATGATGGGTTGTTACAAAGCTTACAGTCAATGGAAAAATATTTTACAAAATGACCAAAAAAATATTTTGCCTCATTTTTGCGGATACAAGCTTGTACCACCGCCTTTGCATTTTGTGAAAACTAGAATTAGATAATAAGACCTTAAAATCAACTCAAGAACTAGAGAAATGATGGCTTGCTACAAAGCTTACAGTCAATGGAACAATATTTTACAAAATAATCCAAAAAATATTTTGCCTCATTTTTGCGGATTCAAGCGTGTACTGCAGCCTTTGCATTTTGTGAAAACTAGCATTTAATATTGAGACCTTCAAATCAAGTCAGAACTAGAGAAATGATGGGTTGTTACAAAGCTTACAGTCTATGGAACAATATCTTACAAAATGATCTTAAAAATATTTTGCCTCATTATTGCGGATACAAGCGTGTACAGCCGCCTTTGCATTTTGTGAAAACTAGCTTTTAATAATGAGACCTTCAATTCAATTCAGAACGAGAAAAATGATGGGTTGTTACAAAGCTTACAGTCAATGAAACAATATCTTATAAAATGATCAAAAAAATATTTTGCCTCATTTTTGTGGATACAAGCTTGTACCACCTCCTTTGAATTTTGTGAAATCTATCTTTAGATAATGAGATCTTCAAATAAAGTCAGAACTAGAGAAATGATGGCTTGTTATAAAGCTTACGGTCAATGGAACAATATCTTACAAAATGATCAAAAAAATATTTTGACCTCATTTTTGCGGATACATGCGTGTAGCACCGCCTTTTAATTCTTGTAGAAACTAACTTTAGCGAGTGAGACCTTCAAATCAAGTAAGAACTTGAGAAATGATGGCTTGTTACAAAGCTTATAGTCAATGGGAAAATATCTTACAAAATGACCAAAAAAATATTTTGCCTCATTTTTGCGGATACAAGCTTGTACCACCACCTTTGCATTTTGTGAAAACTAGAATTTGATAATGAGAGCTTCAAATAAACTCAGAACTAGAGAAATGATGGCTTGTTACAAAGCTTACAGTCAGTGGAACAATTTCTTATAAAATGATCCAAAAAATATTTTGCCTCATTTTTTCAAATACAAAGCTTGTACCACCACCTTTGCATTTTGTGAAAAACTAGCTTTAGATAATAAAACCTTCAAATAAAGTAAGAACTAGAGAATTGATGGCTTGTTACAAAATTTACAGTCAATGGAATAATATTTTACAAAATGATCAAAAAAATGTTTTGCCTCATTTTTGCGGATACAAGCGTGAACCGCCGACTTTGCATTTTGTTAAAACTAGCTTTTAATAATGAGCCCTTCAATTCAAGTCAGAACTAGAGAAATGATGAGTTGTTACAAAGCTTACAGTCAAAGGAACAATATTTTACAAAATGATCCAAAAAATATTTTTCCTCATCTTTGCGGATACAAACGTGTACTGTCGCCTTTCCATTTTGTGGAAACTAAATTTAATAAAGATACCCACAATTCAAGTCAGAACTTGAAAAATGATTGGTTGTTACAAAGCTTACAGTCAATGGAACAATATCTTACAACATCATCAAAAAAATATTTTTCCTTATTATTCCGGACACAAGCGTTTACCGCCGATTTTGCATTTTGTGAAAACTAGCTTTTAATTATGACACCTTCAATTCAAGTAAGAACTAGAGAAATGATGGGTTGTTACTGAGCTTACAGTCAATGGAACAAGATCTCACAAAATGATCCAAAAAATATTTTGCCTCATTTTTTGGAATACAAGTGTGTACCTCTGCCTTTGCATTTTGTGAAAACTAGCTTTTAATATTACACCTTCAATTCTAGTAAGAACTAGAGAAATGATGGGTTGTTACTAAGCTTACAGTCAAGTGAATAATATCTTACAAAATGATCAGAAAAATATTTTCCTCATTATTGCGGATACAAGCTTGTACCACCGCCTTTGCATTTTGTGAAAACTAGCTTTAGGTAATGAGACCTTCAAATCAAGTCAGAACTAGAAAAGTGATTGCTTGTTAAAAATCTTACAGTCAATGGAACAATATCTTACGAAATGATCCAAAAAATATTTTGCCTCATTTTTGCAGATACAAGCTTGTACCCGCGCCTTTGCATTTTATGAAAACTAGCTTTAGCGAATGAGACCTTCAAATCAAGTCAGAACTAAAGAAATGATGGCTATTTGCAAAGCTTACAGTCAATGGAACAATATCTTATAAAATGATCCAAAAAATATTTTTCCTCATTTTTGCGGATACAAGCGTGTAGCGCCGCCTTTTAATTCTTGTAGAAACTAACTTTAGCGAGTGAGACCTTCAAATCAAGTTAGAACTTGAGAAATGATGGCTTGTTACAAAGCTTATAGTCAATGGGAAAATATCTTACAAAATGACCACAAAAATATTTTGCCTCATTTTTGCGGATACAAGCTTGTACCAACACCTTTGCATTTTGTGAAAACTAGAATTAGATAATGAGAGCTTCAAATAAACTCAGAACTAGAGAAATGATGGCTTGTTACAAAGCTTACAGTCAATGGAAAAATATCTTATAAAATGATCAAAAAAATATTTTTCTCATTATTGCAGATACAAGCATGTACCGCCGCCTTTGCATTTTGTTAAAACTAACTTTTAATAACGAGACCACCAATTAAAGTCAGAACTACATAAATGATGGGTTTTTAAATGGCTTACAATCAATGGAACAATAACTTACAAAATGATCCAAAAAATATTTTGCCTCATTTTTGCGGATACAAGCGTGTACCGCCGCCTTTGCATTTTGTGAAAACTAGCATTTAATATTGAGACCTTCAATTCAAGTCAGAACTAGAGAAATGATGGGTTTTTACAAAGCTTACAGTCAATGGAACAATATCTTACAAAATGATCCAAAAAATATTTTGCCTCATTATTGCGGATACAAGCATGTACCCCGCCTTTGCATTTTGTTAAAACTAGCTTTTAATAATGACACCTTCAATTCAAGTAAGAACTAGAGAAATGATGGGTTGTTACTGAGCTTACAATCAATGGAACAAGATCTCACAAAATGATCCAAAAAATATTTCGCCTCATTTTAGCGGATACAAGTGTGTACCGCTGCCTTTACATTTTGTGAAAACTAGCTTTTAATAATTACACCTTCAATTCTAGTGAGAACTAGAGAAATGATTGGTTGTTACAGAGCTTACAGTCAACGGAACAAGATCTCACAAAATGATCCAAAAAATATTTTGCCTCATTTTTTGCGGATACAAGCTTGTACCCCCTCCTTTGCATTTTGTGAAAACTAGCTTTAGCAAATGAGACCTTCAAATCAAATCAGAACTAAGGAAATGATGGCTTGTTAAAAAATTACAGTCAATGGAAAAATATCTTACAAAATGATCCAAAAATTATTTTTCCTCATTTTTGTAGATACAAGCGTGTACCGCCGCCTTTTCATTTTGTGAAGACTAGATTTTAATAATGAGACTTTAATACAAGTCAGAACTAGAGAAATGATGGGTTGTTACTAGGCTTACAGTCAATGGAATAATATCTTATAAAATGATCAAAAAAATATTTTGCCTCATTATTGCGGATACAAGCTTGTACCACCGCCTTTGCATTTTGTGAAATCTATATTTAGATAATGAGATCTTCAAATCAAGTTAGAACTAGAGAAGTGATGGCTTGTTAAAAATCTTACAGTCAATGGAACAATATCTTACAAAATGATCCAAAAAATATTTTGCCTCATTTTTGCAGATACAAGCGTGTACCGCCGCCTTTGCATTTTGTGAAAACTAGCATATAATATTGAGACCTTCAATTCAAGTTAGAACTAGAGAAATGATGCGTTTTTACACAGCTTACAGTCAATGGAACAATATCTTACAAAATGATCAAAAAAATATTTTGCCTTATTATTGCGGATACAAGCGTTTACCCCGCCTTTGAATTGTGTGAAAACTAGCTTTTAATAATGACACCTTCAATTAAGGTAAGAACTAAAGAAATTATTGGTTGTTACAGAGCTTACAGTCAACGGAACAAGATCTCACAAAATGATCAAAAAAATATTTTGCCTCATTTTTTGCGGATACAAGCTTGTACCCCCGCCTTTGCATTTTGTGAAAACTAGCTTTAGCAAATGAGACCTTCAAATCAAATCAGAACTAAGGAAATGATGGCTTGTTAAAAAGCTTACAGTCAATGGAACAATATCTTACAAAATGATCCAAAAATTATTTTCCCTCATTTTTGTAGATACAAGCGTGTACCGCCGCCTTTGCATTTCGTGAAGACTAGATTTTAATAATGAGACCTTCAATACAAGTCAGAACTAGAGAAATGATGGGTTGTTACTAAGCTTACAGTCAATGGAATAATATCTTACAATATGATCAGAAAAATATTTTTCCTAATTATTGCGGATACAAGCTTGTACCACCGGCTTTGCATTTTGTTAAAACTAGCTTTAGGTAATGAGACCTTCAAATCAAGTCAGAACTAGAGAAGTGATGGCTTGTTAAAAATCTTACAGTCAATGGAACAATATCTTACAAAATGATCAAAAAAATATTTTGCCTCATTTTTGCAGATACAAGTGTGTACCGCCTCCTTTGAATTCTGGTAGAAACTCACTTTTGCTAATGATATTTACAAATCTAGTCAGAACTAGAGAAATGATGGCTTGTTACAAAGCTTACAGTCAATGTAAAAATATCTTATAAAATGATCAAAAAAATATTTTTCCTCATTATTGCAGATACAAGCATGTACCGCCGCCTTTGCATTTTGTTAAAACTAGCTTTTAATAACGAGACCACCAATTAAAGTCAGAACTACACAAATGATGGGTTTTTAAATGGCTTACAATCAATGGAACAATAACTTACAAAATGATCAAAAAAATATTTTGCCTCATTTTTGCGGATACAAGCGTGTACCGCCGCCTTTGCATTTTGTGAAAACTAGCATTTAATATTGAAACCTTCAATTCAAGTCAGAACTAGAGAAATGATGGGTTTTTACAAAGCTTACAGTCAATGGAACAATATCTTACAAAATGATCCAAAAAATATTTTGCCTCATTATTGCGGATACAAGCATGTACCCCGCCTTTGCATTTTGTGAAAACTAGCTTTTAATAATAACACCTTCAATTCAAGTTAGAACTAGAGAAATGATGGGTTGTTACTGAGCTTACAGTCAATGGAACAAGATCTCAAAAAATGATCCAAAAAATATTTTGCCTCATTTTTGCGGGTACAAGTGTGTACCCCTGCCTTTTCATTTTTTGAAAACTAGCTTTTAATAATTACACCTTCAATTCTAGTGAGAACTAGAGAAATGATTGATTATTACAGAGCTTACAGTCAATGGAACAAGATCTCACAAAATGATCCAAAAAATATTTTGCCTCATTTTTTGCGGATACAAGCTTGTACCCCCGCCTTTGCATTTTGTAAAAGCATGCTTTAGCAAATGAGACCTTCAAATCAAGTCAGAACTAAGGAAATGATGGCTTGTTAAAAAGCTTACAGTCAATGGAACAATATCTTACAAAATGATCCAAAAATTATTTTTCCTCATTTTTGTAGATACAAACGTGTACCGCCGCCTTTGCATTTTGTGAAGACTAGATTTTAATAATGAGACCTTCAATACAAGTCAGAACTAGAGAAATGATGGGTTGTTACTAAGCTTACAGTCAATGGAATAATATCTTACAAAATGATCAAAAAAATATTTTGCCTCATTATTGCGGATACAAGCTTGTACACCGCCTTTGCATTTTGTGAAAACTAGCTTTAGGTAATGAGACCTTCAAATCAAGTAAGAACTAGAGAAGTGATGGCTTGTTAAAAATCTTACTGTCAATGGAACAATATCTTACAAAATGATCCAAAAAATATTTTGCCTCATTTTTGCGGATACAAGTGTATACCGCCTCCTTTGATTTCTGGTATAAACTCACTTTTGCTAATGAGACTTACAAATCTAGTCAGAACTAGAGAAATGATGGCTTGTTACAAAGCTTACAGTCAATGGAAATATATCTTATGAAATAATCAAAAAAATATTTTTCCTCATTATTGCAGATACAAGCATGTACCGCCGCCTTTGCATTTTATTAAAACTAGCTTTTAATAACGAAGCCACCAATTAAAGTCAGAACTACAAAAATGATGGGTTTTTAAATGGCTTACAATCAATGGAAAAATAACTTACAAAATGATCCAAAAAATATTTTGCCTCATTTTTGCGGATACAAGCGTGTACCGCCGCCTTTGCATTTTGTGAAAACTAGCATTTAATATTGAGACCTTCAATTCAAGTCAGAACTAGAGAAATGTTGGGTTGTTACAGTGCTTACAGTCAATGGAACAATATCATACAAAATGATCAAAAAAATTTTTTTGCCTCATTATTGCGGATACAAGCGTGTACCGCCGCCTTTGCATTTTGTGAAAACTAGCTTTTTATAATGAGACCTTCAATTCAAGTCAGAACTAGAGAAATGATGGGTTGTTACAGAGCTTACAGTCAATGGAACAAAATCTCACAAAATGATCCAAAAAATATTTTGCCTCATCTTTGCGGATACAAACGTGTACCGTCGGCTTTGCATTTTGTGAAAACTAAATTTAATAAAGATAATCTCAATTCAAGTTAGAACTAGAAAAATGATGGGTTGTTACAAAGCTTACAGTCAATGGAACAATATCTTACATGATACAAAAAATATTTTGCCTCATTATTGCAGATACAAGCGTGTACCGCTGCCTTTGTTATTTTGTGAAAACTAGCTTTTAGTTATTACACCTTCAATTCAAGTTAGAACAAGAGAAATGATGGGTTGTTACAGAGCTTACAGTCAATGGTACAAGATCTCACAAAATGGTCCAAAATATATTTTGCCTCATTTTTGCGGATAAAAGCTTTTACCCCTGCCTTTGCATTTTTTGAAAACCAGCTTTAGCGAACGAGACCTTCAAATTAAGTAAGAACTAAGGAAATGATGGCTGGTTACAAAGCTTACAGTCAATGGAACAATATCTTACAAAATGATCAAAAAATATTTTGCCTCTTTTTTGTAGATACAAGCGTGTACCGCCGCCTTTCTATTTTGTGAAGACTAGATTTTAATAATGAGACCTTCAATTCAAGTCAGAACTAGAGAAATGATGGGTTGTTAAAAAGCTTACAGTCAATGGAACAATATCTTACAAAATGATCAAAAAAATATTTTTCCTCATTTTTGCGGATACAAGCTTGTACCACCGCATTTGTGTTTTGTGAAATAGCTTTAGCTAATGAGACCTTCAAATGAAGTCAGAACTAGAGAAGTGATGGCTTGTTACAAATGTTACAGTCAATGGATCAATATCTTACAAAATGATCCAAAAAATATTTTGCCTTATTTTTACGGATACAAAGCGTGTACCGCAGCCTTTGCATTTTTTGTAGAATCTCACTTTTGCAAATGAGATCTTTAATTAAAGTAGAAACTAGAGAAATGATGGCTAATTACAAAGCTTTCAGTCAAAGGAACAATATCTTATAAAATGATCAAAAAAATATTTTACCACATTTTTGTGGATACAAGCGTGTACCGACACCTTTGCGTTTTTTGAAAACTAGCTTTTAATAAAGAGACCTTCAATTCAATTCAGAACTAGATAAATGATGGGTTGTTACAAAGCTTACAGTCAATGGAACAATATCTTACAAAATGATCAAAAAAATATTTTTCC
Source organism: Papaver atlanticum (assembly GCA_023531105.1). NCBI lineage: Eukaryota > Viridiplantae > Streptophyta > Magnoliopsida > Ranunculales > Papaveraceae > Papaver > Papaver atlanticum. The sequence goes on along the minus strand of JAJJMB010011713.1, from coordinate 13,722 downwards.
TCATTTTTGCGGATACAAGCTTGTACAACCGCCTTTGCATTTTGTGAAAACTAGCTTTAGGTAATGATACCTTCAAATAAAGTTAGAACTAGAGAAGTGATGGCTTGTTACAAAGCTTACAGTCAATGGAACAATATCTTACAAAATGATCCACAAAATATTTTTCCGTTTTTTTGCGGATACAAACGTGTACCGCGGCCTTTGCATTTTGTGTAGAAACTCACTTTTGCGAATGAGATCTTTAATTCAGGTCAGAACTAGAGAAATGATAGCTAATTACAAAGCTTTCAATCAAAGGAACAATATCTTATTAAATTATCCAAAAAATATTTTCCCTCATTTTTTCGGATACAAGCGTGTACCGACGCTTTTGCGTTTTGTGAAAACTATCCTTTAATAAAGAGACCTTCAATTCAAGTAAGAACTAGAGAAATGATGGGTTGTTATAAAGCTTATAGTGAATGGAACAATATCTTACAAAATTATCCAAAAAATATTTTGCCTCATATTTGCAGATACAGGCTTGTACAACCTCCTTTGCATTTTGTGAAAACTATCTTTAGATAATGAGATGTTCAGTTCAAGTAAGAACTAGAGAAATGATTGGTTGTTACAGAGCTTACAGTCAATGGAACAATATCTCAAAAAATAATCCAAAAAATATTTTGCCTCATTTTTGAGGATACAAGTGTGTACCGCCAAATTTGCATTTTGTAAAAACTAGCTTTTAATGATGAAACCTTCAATTCAAGTCAGAACTAGAGAAATGATGGGTTGTACAAAGCTTACAGTCAATGGAAGAATATTTTACAAAATAATCCAAAAAATATTTTGCCTCATTTTTGCGGATACAAGCGTGTACCGCCGCCTTTGCATTTTATTAAAACTAGCATTTAATATTGAGACCTTCAAATCAAGTCAGAACTAAAGAAATGATGGGTTGTTATAAAGCTTACAGTCAATAGAAAAATATCTTACAAAATGATCCAAAAAATATTTTGCCTCATTATTGCGGATACAAGCGTGTACCGCCGCCTTTGCATTTTGTGAAAACTAGCTTTTAATAATGAGACCTTCAATTCAAGTCAGAACTAGAGAAATGATGGGTTGTTACAGAGCTTACAGTCAATGGAACAATATCTCACAAAATTATCCAAAAAATATTTTGCCTCATTTTTGCGGATACAAGCGTGTACCGCCGCCTTTGCATTTTATTAAAAATAGCATTTAATATTGAGACCTTCAAATCAAGTCAGAACTAGAGAAATGATGGGTTGTTATAAAGCTTACAGTCAATGGAACAATATCTTACAAAATGATCCAAAAAATATTTTGCCTCATTATTGTGGATACAAGCGTGTACCGCCGCCTTTGCATTTTGTGAAAACTAGCTTTTAATAATGAGACCTTCAATTCAAGTCAGAACTAGAGAAATGATGGGTTGTTACAGAGCTTAAAGTCAACGGAACAAGATCTCACAAAATGATCCAAAAAATATTTTGCCTCATTTTTGCGGATACAAGCTTGTACCCCCGCCTTTGCATTTTGTGAAAACTAGCTCTAGCGAATAAGACCTTCAAATCAAGTCAGAAATAAGGAAATGATGGCTTGTTAAAAAGCTTACAGTCAATGGAACAATATCTTACAAAATGATCCAAAAATTATTTTTCCTCATTTTTGTAGATACAAGCGTGTACTTCCGCCTTTGCATTTTGTGAAGACTAGATTTTAATAATGAGACCTTCAATACAAGTAAGAACTAGAGAAATGATGTGTTGTTACTAAGCTTACAGTCAATGGAACAATATCTTACAAAATGATCAGAAAAACATTTTTCCTCATTTTTGTGGATACAAACTTGTACCACCGCCTTTGCATTTTGTGAAAACTTGCTTTAGGTAATGAGACCTTCAAATCAAGTAAAAACTAGAGAAGTGATGGCTTGTTAAAAATATTACAATCAATGGAACAATATCTTACAAAATGATCAAAAAAATATTTTGCCTCATTTTTGCAGATACAAGCTTGTACCCCTGCCTTTGCATTTTATAAAAACTAGCTTTAGCGAATGAGATCTTCAAATCAAGTCAGAACTAAAGAAATGATGGCTATTTGTAAAGCTTACAGTCAATGGAACAATATTTTACAAAATAATCCAAAAAATATTTTGCCTCATTTTTGCGGATACAAGCGTGTACCGCCGCCTTTGCATTTTGTTAAAACTAGCATTTAATAGTGAGGCCTTCAAATCAATTAAGAACTAGAGAAATGATGGGTTGTTACAAAGCTTACAGTCAATGGAACAATATCTTACAAAATTATCCAAAAAATATTTTGCCTCATTATTGCGGATACAAGCGTGTACCGCCGCCTTTGCATTTTGTGAAAACTAGCTTTTAATATTGAGACCTTCAATTCAAGCCAGAACTAGAGAAATGATGGGTTGTTATAGAGCTTACAGTAAATGGAACAATATCTCACAAAATGATCCAAAAAATATTTTGCCTCATTTTTGCGGATACAAGCGTGTACCGCCGCCTTTGCATTTTTTGAAAACTAGCTTTTAATAACTAGACCTTCAATTCAAGTCAGAACTAGAGAAATTATGGGTTGTTAAAAAGCTTACAGTCATTGGAACAATATCTTACAAAATGATAAAAAAAAATATTTTTCCTCATTTTTGCGGATACAAGCTTGTACCACCGCCTTTGCATTTTGTGAAAACTAGCTTTAGCTAATGAGACCTTCAAATCAAGTCAGAACTGGAGAAGTGATGGCTTGTTACAAATGTTACAGTCAATGGAACAATAACTTACAAAATGATCCAAAAAATATTTTGCCTTATTTTTGCGGATACAAAGCGTGTACCGCGGCCTTTACATTTTTTGTAGAAACTCACTTTTGCAAATGAGATCTTTAATTAATGTAGAAACTAGAGAAATGATGGCTAATTACAAAGCTTTCAGTCAAAGGAACAATATCTTATAAAATGATCCAAAAAATATTTTTCCTTATTTTTTTGGATACAAGCGTGTACCGATGCCTTTGCGTTTTTTGAAAAGAAGCTTTTAATAAAGAGACCTTCAATTCAATTCAGAACTAGATAAATGATGGGTTGTTACAAAGCTTACAGTCAATGGAATAATATCTTACAAAATGTTCAAAAAAATATTTTTCCTCATTTCTGCGGATACAAGCTTGTACCACCGCCTTTGCATTTTGTGAAAACTAGCTTTAGGTAATGAGGCCTTACAATAAAGTCAGAACTAGAGAAGTGATGGCTTGTTACATAGCTTACAGTCAATGGAACAATATCTTACAAAATTATCCACAAAATATTTTGCCGTATTTTTGCGGATACAAAGCGTGTACCGCGGCCTTTGGATTTTGTGTAGAAACTCACTTTTGCGAATGAGATCTTTAATTCAGGTCAGAACTGGAGAAATGATAGCTAATTAAAAAGCTTTCAATCAAAGGAACAATATCTTATTAAATGATCCAAAAAATATTTTCCCTAATTTTTTCGGATACAAGCGTGTACCGACACTTTTGCGTTTTGTGAAAACTATCCTTTAATAAAGAGAACTTCAATTCAAGTAAGAACTAGAGAAATGATGGGTTGTTACAAAGCTTATAGTCAATGGAAAAATATCTTACAAAATGATCCAAAAAATATTTTGACTCATTTTTGCAGATACAGGCTTGTACAACCGCCTTTGCATTTTGTGAAAACTATCTTTAGATGATGAGATCTTCAGTTCAAGTCAGAACTAGAGAAATGATGGGTTGTACAAAGCTTACAGTCAATGGAACAATATTTTACAAAATAATCCAAAAAATATTTTGCCTCATTTTTGCGGATACAAGCGTGTACCGCCGCCTTTGCATTTTGTGAAAACAAGCATTTAATATTGAGACCTTCAAATCAAGTCAGAACTAGAGAAATGATGGGTTGTTACAAAGCTTACAGTCAATTGAACAATATCTTACAAAATGATCCAAAAAATATTTTGCCTCATTATTGCGGATACAAGCGTGTACCGCTGCCTTTGCATTTTGTGAAAACTAGCTTTTAATAATGAGACCTTCAAATCAAGTCAGAACTAGAGAAATGATGGGTTGTTACAAAGCTTACAGTCAATGGAACAATATCTTACAAAATTATCCAAAAAATATTTTGCCTCATTATTGTGGATACAAGCGTGTACCGCCGTCTTTGCATTTTGTGAAAACTAGCTTTTAATAATGAGACCTTCAATTCAAGTCAGAACTAGAGAAATGATGGGTTGTTACCGAGCTTACAGTCAATGGAACAATATCTCACAAAATAATCCAAAAAATATTTTGCCTCATTTTTGCGGATACAAGTGTGTACCGCCGAATTTGCATTTTTTGAAAACTAGCTTTTAATAATGAGACCTTTAATTCAAGTCAGAACTAGAGAAATGATTGGTTGTACAAAGCTTACAGTCAATGGAACAATATTTTACAAAATAATCTAAAAAATATTTTGCCTCATTTTTGTGGATAAAAGGGTGTACCGCCGCCTTTGCATTTTGTGAAAACTAGCATTCAATATTGAGACCTTGAAATCAAGTCAGAACTAGATTAATGATGGGTTTTTACAAAGCTTACTGTCAATGGAACAATATCTTAAAAAATGATCCAAAATATATGTTGCCTCATTATTGCGGATACAAGCGTGTACCGCCGCCTTTGCATTTTGTGAAACTAACTTTTAATAACGAGACCTTCAAATCAAGTAAGAACTAAAGAAATGATGGCTTTTTACAAAGCTTACAGTCAATGGAACAATATCTAACAAAATGATCCGAAAAATATTTTTCCTCATTTTTGCGGATGCAAGTGTGTACCGCTGCCTTTGCATTTTGTGAAAACTATCTTTTAATAATTACACCTTCAATTCTAGTTAGAACTAGAGAAATGATTGGTTGTTACAGAGCTTACAGTCAACGGAACAAGATCTAACAAAATGATCCAAAAAATATTTTCCTCATTTTCGCGGATAAAGGCTTG
>JAJJMB010011705.1:16124-36697 GCA_023531105.1 Papaver atlanticum | reverse complement strand
AATTTCTCGTGGAGTCAGATTCTCATCAGTACGAGTCAAGGGAATGGATCCCTGACCTCTGATTTCCATATAAAGGATACGACGAGGAAAAAGACCCTCTTTAATTTCGATTCTAATCGGCTGGACATCTCTCATAAGGAATCGAAGGAAGATATGACGATTTATTCCAGGAAATCCCCAACGAAAAATACACACTATTCCTTCTTTTCGATCGAATCGGTCATAACCACTACCTACATTCCACGAAATTGTGCACCATAAATAGGAGCTAATGAACAGACCCGCGATCCCATAGAAAGACATAACGATGCCTTGTGGAAAAAATAGGATTTCCTGAGACGGGAATAAGGATATCAGATTCCTACCAAGATAACTAGAAGTTCCAACCAATAAGAACCCTAGTGAACCTAAAAGAAGGATACAGGCCCAGCAGAAATTACTTGTTTTTCGAGACCCCGTTATAAGTTCTATCCATATACGTTCTGAGCGCCAGTTCATACTAGATCCAGTTGCATTTTATTGGAATTGAGAGAATAACCCAAATTAATTTTACTTTACTTTTTTGTTCCCGAGGTAACTCTCATCAACTAGCACTATTATGATGTGAACCATTAGAAATAATTCATCAAATTGGTTAGATATAAAAGCGTCTGCTTCATAGGAATCTAGACAATCTTATTTTTTTGAACATGAAGAAATAAAGAAGCCATTGCAATTGCCGGGAAAACTAGGCCCACTAAAGGCACAAAAATAGAGGGTAAATCAAAAGTTGTCATAGAATGGATACCTCGATTTAAAATTTGTACCTGTTATAAAGATATCTTATGATAAGTATATCTATTTATTATAAGTATAGAATAATAAGTGCAAGGAATGTAGAACTAAATATGAGTTCTCACAGGAAATATTGAAATATGCACTATTTCTATTCTATTATTTTATATATTTGAATTTTTCTATATCTATAATACGTAAGAGGATAAGATGAAATTCTTTTTCTTCATAAAATTTTGCTAAAACAAAAGAAGAATGTATTCTTTTATCCTGTTGATCGAAACTTCCTGATTACTAATCAGGAATATAGCACCAATTATAGGTATAAAATACATATCTGGAGGAAAAAATAAAAAGTAAGTATCCGAAACTTCTGATTCTTCTTACAATATCAATAGATCTTATGCCCGTAATGAAAACGAACTCTTCTTTTTTTTCTTTACCAATAACTAAAAAACTTCTTTGCCGCAAATAAAATAACTGAATTGAATGCTCTACTTGATTTAATTTTTATTTAAGGGAAAGAAACCGTGAAGCTGAAATAACTCACCCAGAACACTTTTTAAAGGATTACGTGGTACGATTGAGTCCAATAAGCCCTTGTGGAATAAATACTCAGCCGCCTGGGAACCATCAGGTACTGTCTTATTCAATGTTTGTTCAATTACTCTTTTACCCGCAAATGCAATGTAGGCATTAGGCTCGGCAATAATGATATCTCCCAACATACCAAAACTTGCAGTCACCCCACCGGTTGTAGGAGATGTAAGGATTGATACATAGAATAACTTTTTATTTGATTGATAATTATATGAAGCGGAAGATATTTTAGCCATTTGCATCAAGCTCAAACTTCCTTCTTGCATGCGCGCTCCTCCCGAAGCACAAACTATAATAAGAGGTAGAGCTTTACGAGTCGCATGCTCGATCAAACGGGTAATTTTCTCGCCTACTACGGATCCCATACTGCCCCCCATGAACTGAAAATCCATAACCCCAATAGCTATGGGAATACCATTTAGTTGACCTATGCCTGTTTGAATAGCCTCGGTTAACCCTGTTTTTCTTTGATAAGAATCGATACGATCTTTATAAGGTTCCTCTTCTGAATGAAATTCAATGGGGTCCATAGAAACCATGTCTTCATTCATAGGATCCCAAGTGCCCGGATCAACCGAAAGCTCGATTCTATCTGAACTGCTCATTTTCAAATGATATCCGCATTGTTCACAAACATTGAGTTTTGACTTAAAAAATTTCTTATAATTTAACCCATAACAACTTTCGCATTGAACCCACAAATGTCTGTATTTTTTATTTATATCGAGATCATTATATCTTCTTCTCATATTGAAATCACTTCTATTTGTGCTAATTCGTATACTGGAACTCTCGTTGTCACTACTATTTACACTTTCATTACAAATGTAACTATACATGTAACTGTCGCTGTAATTGTAACTATCGCCTGAAATGTAATTATCAATACTGATTTCAGAACGAAGATAACTATCAATGCAATTAAAAATGTGATTATTCCAACTATATTGAGTATCATACATATAACGATCGTAGTAGTGATTGTCGCTTTGAGAACCATTATTCAGATAACTATAAAAGGAACTTTCTAGTTCATTCATAAAAGAGCGATCGTTGTCAATCTCGAAAATAAAATTTTCGATATTAAAATATATCGAATAACTGTTACCATTACGATCCCTAACTAAAAAGATGTCATCAGAGATCAAACTCCGAATGTCCCTGACATCGAAAAAAGTATCCATATTATTAGCACTGGAATTATCACTATCGTCCCCACTATCAATATTTTTATCCCTATCATATATAACGGGATCTTCACTTCCACTGGTATTTTCAATAGGACCAAGACTATCCATTGATTTACTTAGCCCAGACCTAAGTTTTAATTCCTCGTTAAACAACATCGAATGGAACCACCTTTTTTCCATAGAGCTTGCCTGCCCCCCTATTTGAATGTAAATACAATAGATGAATAGTCATTCGATGAATAATCATTTGAATATATCCTCTCGGAATAAGCATATAGATCCAATAGAATAATTAACTAATCACGGATGAGTCTTGAAAAAAAGGATTCTTTTTTTGTGGGAATCTGGATATCACTTCACTATCAATCTATATGATGGAACCCTTTCTTCAATTAGAATAGAAAGAGAGGGTTATCCCGTGCCGTGTACAAATTATAATCGAAAAGATTTGTTATCTCCTAGGAAGAATTCTTTTTTTTTTTTGAGAACTTTGGAGAATAATAAGTTTCTATTGCAATGCGGAAGGAAAAGGACAATATACGGGACGGGGATAAAGCGTAGTGACCATTGGCTCGATTCGACCATAGTCCGGATTAAGGGGTATATAAAATATTCTACTAATCCCATCTCAAGGATCCATAGGATTAATTATGGATCCAACAACAGAAGGATTTGAATTGTTGAGTCTTAGATCTTGTATTTAATATTTTGTATATCGAAATCCAGTATGTATATATGCCTGGAAAATGAAATAGGAACCTTATTCGTTATTCGGCTCAATCCTTTTTTAGTAAAAGATTGGGCCGAGTTTAATTGCAATTCAATTAAAGGAACGAATGGTAATTACTGGATTACAAAGTATCCATTGCTTCAAATTCGAATTTGATTTCCTTCCATACTTCACAAGCAGCTGCTAGCTCAGGGCTCCATTTGCAAGCTTCACGGATAATGTCATTACCTTGACGAGCAAGATCACGTCCCTCATTACGCGCTTGTACACACGCTTCTAGGGCTACTCGATTTGCTACGGCACCCGGTGCATTACCCCAAGGGTGTCCTAAAGTTCCTCCACCGAACTGTAGTACAGAGTCATCTCCAAAGATCTCGGTCAGAGCAGGCATATGCCAAACGTGAATACCACCTGAAGCCACAGGCAGAACACCCGGTAGAGATACCCAATCTTGGGTGAAATAAATACCACGACTTCGGTCTTTTTCAATATAATCATCACGTAGTAAATCAACAAAGCCCAAGGTTATTTCCCTTTCCCCTTCCAGTTTACCTACTACGGTACCAGAGTGAATATGATCTCCACCAGACATACGTAATGCTTTCGCTAGTACACGGAAGTGGATACCATGATTCTTCTGTCTATCAATAACTGCATGCATTGCGCGGTGGATGTGAAGAAGTAAGCCATTATCTCGGCAATAATGAGCCAAGCTAGTATTTGCAGTGAATCCACCCGTTAAATAGTCATGCATTACAATAGGAACGCCCAATTCTCTGGCAAATACAGCCCTTTTCATCATTTCTTCGCATGTACCTGCAGTAGCATTCAAGTAATGTCCTTTGATTTCACCTGTTTCGGCCTGTGATTTATAAATTGCTTCGGCACAAAATAAGAAACGGTCTCTCCAACGCATAAAGGGTTGTGAGTTCACGTTTTCATCATCCTTGGTAAAATCAAGTCCACCACGTAGACATTCATAAACCGCCCTACCGTAGTTCTTAGCAGATAACCCCAATTTTGGTTTAATAGTACATCCCAATAGGGGACGACCATACTTATTCAATTTATCTCTTTCAACTTGGATACCGTGAGGTGGGCCTTGGAAAGTTTTAACATAAGCAACAGGAATTCGCAGATCCTCCAGACGTAGAGCGCGAAGCGCTTTGAAACCAAATACATTACCCACGATGGAAGTAAACATGTTAGTAACAGAACCTTCTTCAAAAAGGTCTAAAGGATAAGCTACATAACAAATATATTGATTGTCTTCTCCAGCAACGGGCTCGATGTCGTAGCATCTTCCTTTGTAACGATCAAGGCTGGTAAGTCCATCGGTCCACACAGTTGTCCATGTACCAGTAGAAGATTCGGCAGCTACCGCGGCCCCTGCTTCCTCAGGTGGAACTCCAGGTTGAGGAGTAACTCGGAATGCTGCCAAGATATCAGTATCCTTGGTTTCATAGTCAGGAGTATAATAAGTCAATTTGTAATCTTTAACACCAGCTTTGAATCCAACACCTGTTTTAGTCTCTGTTTGTGGTGACATAAGTCCCTCCCTACAACGCATGAATTAAGAATTCTCACAACGACAAGGTCTACTCGACATGAATTAGCCGTTAATGAAACCTTTCACAGGAATCTTTCACAAAACTCTCAACAAATATTATCAACTAATCAGAATGGTTGGTTGTTAGACCACGGTATTTGATTCGCCAAATACATCAACATCATTATTGTATACTCTTTCATATGTATGGCGCAACCCAATCCGTGTTTTTCAAGTTTCGAATCCCGTACTTTTTTTAATCTAAATTTATCAAAAAAAGGAAATTCACTCTTGACAGTGCTATATGTTGTATATGTAAATCCTAGATGTAAAACTATCCGGAATTCGTCCCTGAAAAGGTAGAGAAGAGGCGGAAAAATATATGCTGAAATAAGAAATAATGGCAAATGTGAAAAAAAATGAATCATAAATAGAGTTCAGGTTCGAATTCCATAGAAAATATGGGTGGGATTGTCTATAATGCTAGAGAACTGAAACGCTCCCTCATGGTTTTTATCCATCTACCTCATTTTTTAGGTTGTGAAACTTGAAAATTCACTCATTGAACGAGTAAACAATCGAATTGGAGTCGCTTGAATGGTACCAACGAAATCAAGTACTAACTCCTATTTATTATTGTATTGAATTAACCGATCAACCTGCTTGCTATCGGAAATTTTTTCTTCGGTTTACAAAATGCAAAGAATTTCTACATATTTCACTTTATCATTATTATGAAAACAAATCCTACCCCTTCGGGTCTCGGGGTTTCCGCACTTGAAGAAAAAAACCTGGGGCGTGTCGCTCAAATCATTGGTCCGGTGCTAGATGTATCCTTTCCCCCGGGTAAGATGCCTAATATTTACAACGCTTTGGTAGTTAAGGGCCGAAATACTGACGGCGAGCTAATTAATGTCACTTGTGAGGTACAGCAATTATTAGGAAATAATCGAGTGAGAGCTGTAGCTATGAGTGCTACAGATGGTCTGAAGAGAGGAATGGAGGTTATTGACACGGGAGCTGCTCTAAGTGTTCCGGTTGGTGGGGCTACTCTCGGACGAATTTTCAACGTTCTTGGAGAGCCTGTTGATAATTTAGGTCCTGTAGATACTCGCACAACATCTCCTATTCATAGATCTGCGCCTGCCTTTATACAATTAGATACAAAATTATCTATTTTTGAAACAGGGATCAAAGTAGTTGATCTTTTAGCTCCTTATCGACGTGGGGGGAAAATAGGACTATTCGGGGGAGCTGGAGTGGGTAAAACAGTCCTTATCATGGAATTGATCAACAACATTGCCAAAGCTCATGGAGGTGTATCTGTATTTGGCGGAGTGGGTGAGCGTACTCGTGAGGGGAATGATCTTTACATGGAAATGAAAGAGTCTGGAGTAATTAATGAACAAAATCTTGCAGAATCAAAAGTAGCTCTAGTCTATGGTCAGATGAATGAACCGCCGGGAGCTCGTATGAGAGTTGGTTTGACTGCCCTAACCATGGCAGAATATTTCCGAGATGTTAATGAACAAGATGTCCTTCTATTTATCGACAATATTTTCCGATTTGTCCAAGCAGGATCCGAAGTATCTGCTTTATTAGGCAGAATGCCTTCTGCTGTGGGTTATCAACCTACCCTTAGTACAGAAATGGGTACTTTGCAAGAAAGAATTACTTCTACCAAAGAGGGGTCTATAACTTCTATTCAAGCAGTTTATGTACCTGCGGACGATTTGACCGACCCTGCCCCTGCCACAACATTTGCACATTTAGATGCTACTACCGTACTATCAAGAGGACTAGCTTCAAAAGGTATCTATCCAGCAGTAGATCCTCTTGATAGTACGTCAACTATGCTCCAACCTCGCATCGTTGGTGAAGAACATTATGAAATTGCGCAAAGAGTTAAGCAAACTTCACAACGTTACAAAGAACTTCAGGATATTATAGCTATCCTTGGGTTGGACGAATTATCTGAAGAGGATCGTTTAACCGTAGCAAGAGCACGAAAAATTGAGCGTTTCTTATCACAACCCTTCTTCGTAGCAGAAGTATTTACGGGCTCTCCAGGGAAATATGTTGGTCTAGCAGAAACCATTAGGGGGTTTCAATTGATCCTTTCCGGAGAATTAGATGGTCTTCCTGAGCAGGCCTTTTATTTGGTAGGTAACATCGATGAAGCTACCGCGAAGGCTGTGAACTTAGAAGTGGAGAGCAAATTGAAGAAATGACCTTAAATCTTTGTGTACTAACCCCGAATCAAATTGTTTGGGATTCAGAAGTGAAAGAAATTGTTTTATCTACTAATAGTGGCCAAATCGGTGTATTACCAAATCACGCCCCTATTGCCACAGCTGTAGATATAGGTATTTTGAGACTACGCCTTAATGACCAATGGTTAAAAATAGCTCTGATGGGTGGTTTTGCTAGAGTAGGCAATAATGAGATTACCATCTTAGTAAATGATGCGGAGAAGGGTAGTGACATTGATCCACAAGAAGCTCAGAAAGCTCTTGAAATAGCTGAAGCTAACTTAAGTCGGGCTGAGGGCAAGAGACAAACAATTGAAGCGAATTTAGCCGTCAGACGAGCTAGGACGCGAGTAGAGGCTATCAATAAAATTTCATAAAAAATTGGTGCGCCCCAATAAAAAAGTAAATTCTGTTTATACACCATATTTTGGTTCTGCGGATTGAGTCGAATCAACTGTAATGGCATTTCTTATGCAACTAAAATAAAAGGGAGGGTGGGTAGAAAAACTTATTAGATACTAATTACTCCGGTATCTAATAAGTTCTACCTACTATTGGATTTGAACCAATGACTCCCGCCGTATGAAAGCAATACTCTAACCACTGGGTTAAGTAGGTCATTTATCATCACAAAGAGAAAGAAAGGGGCTTGTCATATCGATGAATTATAGATGCAATCTTCTTTCTAAGCAATACCAATTCTTGGCAGGAAACAGATCAGAAGCTATCATGTTGGATCATAGAAGATTCATCTTGACAAGAAATTATTTCCATGATAAACTATCTATCACAAGGGCTATAGCTCAGTTGGTAGAGCAACTCGTTTACACGCGCGCCAATGTTTTTCAGGGGAGTCCATCATGCAATCAACAAAATTGATCTTATTGATAAATCGGTGTCTTACTCTATATATTCGAGGGAACAATAGCCTGACAAATATTTGGTTCGGTCCGCTTTGGGTGCCAATTTAGGCTCCAAAAAGAACCCATCATTGATTCGATAATTGATAAGGTGAATACACAGCCCATTCAATGCTAGGCATAATGAGTATAAGGACCTCAAAAAAATATCTTTTCGTACTATGAACTTTAAGGTGTATGAAGTTTCATATTTGACTCTTTGAGCAGAGCGATAGAGACTCTATTTAACTTAGGTTGATCTAGGCCAGAGGCAGACCTACGTCAAGGTAACTCTTCTTTGAAACACTTTGGTATTGCTCCTGGATCATAATCTAAATAATGAATCAGAGCACGTGGAGCCATCTCGTTATCTTTCTGTTAAGAAAAAGTATGGCGGACTATCTGATATTTATATCAGTTGATGAAAGAGCCCAATGCAAAAAAAATGCATGTTGGGTCTTTGGAACAGTTCGAATCATTTCGATAATAAAAAGTTTGATCTGTTTTACCGAGAAGGTCTACGGTTCGAGTCCGTATAGCCCTAAAAATTTGTATAGTTTTCATTTCCTCATTCTTGTTTGTTGGTTGTAGTGGGACGGTCGTTTGGCCCATCGAAATAGAATAATTATCACATGCTCCGAGCGACCCCCGTGGGTGAGCATGAAACGGAAAAAATTCATTTCAGTGGGCCCAATCGGTATTTTTTTGATCTCGGATAAAAAAACCCGTCCTTTCTTCTTTGTGGATGAATTACACACAAATTTTTCCTGTTTTCCTATCCAGGATCAAAGGGTTTGTGATATTCCTTTTCTTTTTGTACAAAATATCTTTTTATAGATCTCAATATACCCCAACCCAATTGCTCACCATTCCAATTCTACCGATGCTGACTTTATGCAAGAAGGTTGAGGTCTCCTGTTTGCACTTGGACGAGTTAAGAAGCCCCCAACTCATAGTTTTTTCGGGAGCAGAACTAAATTCGTTGTTTCAGAGATAATGAATGGTTCCTAACTCTATTAGTGTTTGCATCCCTGTCTATTTCCATGAGTTGTTTGGGGGATTTGGTCTGTCGAATCATTAGATTTGATAAAGCGCGATTCGATTAGAAGAAGTTTATTCTGTAAATTATTTAGGATTCGGCTTACTTTCCCGTTGTGATATACTTCGTTGTGTAGGGTTCGTTCAAAATAAATAAGTATTCCCGCCTTTTCGGACCCATTTCAAGTCAAGTACTAAAGACCGATATTCTAGATTCTTCTTTTAAGACTTCGAGCTTTAATTTCATAACCCGATTCTTTTTTGGGGGTACGGGTTGCAGGTCGAGGTAGTACAGACTAAAAAAAGGTAAATTGGGGATAGAACCCTAGGATTGTTATATGTAAGGGTTTCTCTCAATTCAATGCATTGAATAAAATCCATTAAGTCTAGAACAAGGATAAAAAATATAATAGGGCGATGCATTCAGTTTCCGTATCTAATCAATAGAAACAACAATCCTCTAACTGGATTGGATCTTAATGAAAAGAATAAACCAATACCCTTCGGTTTTATTATATGAATATTCATAAAATATATAACATCCATATAGAATTCTTAATATTCTTAATAGTATCTTAATTTAATCTTAATAAAAATTTTCTATAAATTATAACTAAAAAAATATGTAATTATTTTTTCTCTTTTTTTTAGAGAAAATCTGAGACAAGATAAAAACGATAAGTTTGTAATAAGAGCATAATATGTCTCTAGCATATCGAAATGGAATTGAAATAAGTGAAAATAGGATTCCACTCGATGAATCTTGAAACAAGAATGACCCACAGCAAAAAAACTGGGGAGTTCAATCAAAATTCATTGGTATTTCGACTAAACAGTTATAGCTTAATTCAAATTCCAGATCGAATCGAAGAATACGGTATATATTTTTTCCACATTCATAGGAGTGCATCTATGTTTCTGCTTTACGAATATGACATTTTCTGGGCATTTCTAATAATATCAAGTCTTATTCCTATTTTGGCTTTTTTCATTTCCGGGGTTTTAGCCCCGACTCGCGAAGGACCGGAGAAACTTTCTAGTTATGAATCAGGCATAGAACCAATGGGCGACGCTTGGTTACAATTCCGAATTCGTTATTATATGTTTGCTCTGGTTTTTGTTGTTTTTGATGTTGAAACGGTTTTTCTTTACCCATGGGCGATGAGTTTCGATGTATTGGGTGTATCCGTTTTTATAGAAGCTTTAATTTTCGTGCTTATCCTAATTGTTGGTTTAGTTTATGCATGGCGAAAAGGAGCGTTGGAATGGTCTTAGCTCCTGAATATTCAGACAATAAAAAGAAAAAAGAAGAAAAAAATGACATTGAGACAGTTATGAATTCCATTGAGTTTCCGGTACTTGATCAAACAACCCAAAATTCAGTTATTTCAACTACATCAAATGATCTTTCAAATTGGTCAAGACTCTCCAGTTTATGGCCGCTTCTGTATGGTACCAGTTGTTGCTTTATTGAATTTGCTTCATTAATAGGCTCGCGCTTCGACTTTGATCGTTATGGCTTGGTACCAAGATCGAGTCCTAGGCAAGCGGACTTAATTTTAACAGCCGGCACAGTAACAATGAAAATGGCTCCCTCTTTAGTAAGATTATATGAGCAAATGCCTGAACCAAAATATGTCATTGCTATGGGAGCCTGCACTATTACAGGAGGGATGTTCAGTACTGATTCTTATAGTACTGTTCGAGGAGTTGATAAGCTAATTCCTGTGGATGTTTATTTGCCGGGTTGCCCGCCTAAACCGGAGGCAGTTATCGATGCTATAACAAAACTTCGTAAGAAGGTATCTCGAGAAATCTACGAAGATAGATTTGGGTCTCAACAGAATAATCGATGTTTTACTACCACTCACAAGTTTTATGTTGGACGCAGCACGCATACTGGAAATTATGATCAAGGATTACTCTATCAATCGCGATCTACTTCAGAGATACCTTATGAAACATTTTTCAAATACCAAAGTTCAGTATCTTCCCACGAATTAGTGAATTAGGGAGGCTGCTTTTATTTTGTGCAGAAGAATAGCAAATGCCCTTCACTTCAATTTTCAAAAATTTCGTCGTAAACGTGAACTACTTATACAAATGAAAATCCGGGAGAGATTAAAAAAATGCAGGGTCGTTTGTCTGCTTGGCTAGTCAAGCATGGGTTAGTTCATAGATCTTTAGGCTTCGATTACCAAGGAGTCGAAACTTTACAAATAAAGCCCGAGGATTGGCATTCCATTGCTGTCATTTCATATGTATATGGTTACAATTATCTACGCTCTCAGTGTGCCTATGATGTAGCACCAGGCGGACTCTTAGCTAGTGTGTATCATCTTACGCGAATAGAGTATGGTGTGGATCAGCCAGAGGAGGTATGCATAAAAGTATTTGCCCCAAGGATAAATCCCAGAATTCCATCTGTTTTTTGGATTTGGAAAAGTGCGGATTTCCAAGAACGGGAATCTTATGATATGTTGGGAATCTCTTATGATAATCATCCACGCCTGAAACGTATTTTGATGCCTGAAAGTTGGATAGGATGGCCCTTACGTAAGGATTATATTGCTCCAAAATTCTATGAAATACAAGATGCTCATTGAATGGTAAGAACCTAATTTTATTTTTACGCCGCGAGATATCCAAGGAATTTTTTACAGTCTCTTCTAGAGTAATCGAACTCTTTTTCCTATATATGGATATGGATGCGCAAAAAAATGGGTCCTCATTGAGATTCCCAAATTTGGAAGATATTCTATTTATTTCGGGCGAGCCGGGCTAATAAGATGAATAAAATGAGTTCTGTACCATGAACTTTGTACCGCGCACATCACTTAGATAGGCTCTCGAAAGTCACGTAGGGGGAATAACGAAATGGAATATGAAAAAAAAAAACGAAGAAATAAAAGAGGATAGGATTCCACTTGTACTGGATCTTAATTTCACATTGTCTAGTCGGATCTTTCCACACCCCTCGAGACTATATATAGTCTTGGGTTTTTAGAAGCAACTAACTTCATATTGTAATTCTTTTTTTAACTATTAATATTTATAATGTTAGGAGGAACCCGCCATGCCATATAATCAAAAAAAGAACCACGAGATCCATATAATAAAGGCCCACTTCTTATCTTTAGCCTAATTTCTTACTCAACCTGTATTTTTCTTTTCCCTTATTCTTTTCCTTTTTTTATACAGACTTTAAGAAAAAGGGTAGGATTTTCTCTCTCTAGACATTCGGACGATAGCATGTATGTATGCTGATTCATATCGAATTTGTATGAGTATCTATTATTAATCTGTGGTTAATAATAGATGCTCAATGGCAGGAACTTAACAGTAGATACTCAATGTCAGGAACCAGATTTGAACTGGTGACACGAGGATTTTCAGTCCTCTGCTCTACCAACTGAGCTATCCCAACCCTTCTTGAGGCACCATCCCCATCCTACTAGAGGGCTTGGGTATATGTCAATTCAAGAGAATAAAAAAGCATTACAAAATCTTACCCAGGCCCTGGAATTTCCGGAATCTTCAAAAAATAAAACTTTTAGAGTTGAAAATAATGATGTGAACTGTGAACGATTCAAACAGGGATTCCTTGATCATAGAGTTTCCTTTGTACATATATACCACAAGACTTGTGATACGAGAGAGGCTTTTCTGCTCCGATCCTTTTGTGAAATAATATAGTGAATGATAAATATAGCTAATTTTCGGGCGCTGCCGAAAAGAAAAAAGAGTAGAAGTATAAATAAACAGTTAGGGAGTAAAACGGGCCTTTTTGTGGGGATAGAGGGACTTGAACCCTCACGATTTATAAAGTCGACGGATTTTCCTCTTACTATAAATTTCATTGTTGTCTGTATTGATATTGACATGTAGAACGGGACTCTATCTTTATTCTCGTCCGATTAATCAGTTCGTCAAAAGATATATCAGACTATGGAGTGAATGGTTTGATTACTGAATATTCTATTCTTCCTTCAACTTGGAATAGATTCACAAAAATTATTCCTTTTTTTTATGTAAAAAAAATTTGAGGGCGACATTAATAGAATCTTTGATATTTCAGTACGTATACGTACGTATCGTAGGTTTATCCCTCATTCTTTATGGAGTTTAAATTCAAATTGAATAGAAGGAGTCCTCTACCAACGCAGTCAACTCCATTCATTAGAACAGCTTCCATTGAGTCTCTGCACCTATCCTTTTTTTATTCTCGCTTTCAGAAATCCCTTAATTTTTTTCTGAAAACAGGATTTGGCTCAGGATTGCCCATTTTTAATTCCAGGGTTTCTCTGAATTTGAAAGTTATCACTTAGTAGGTTTCCATACCAAGGCTCAATTCAATCAAGTCCGTAGCGTCTACCGATTTCGCCATATCCCCTTTTTAGTTTGAGCCGAAGATCTCGCTGGGATGCCATCCCCTTCTTTCTTTCGTTTATGCTGGAACCGTTAACCGTTGAATTCATTAGATACAGCTTATATATCTAAAAAGTTTATCTCTTTACTCCTCTTTGATTTCTTTTATTTCTTTCTTATTTACCCCTTTTTCTATATTGAAGGACCTACATTTGGTTTAATCAGAAATGATTCTATCATTGATGTATCCGCAATTCAATATGGATGGATATATACCACATATATATTCCTCTCTTCCTCTCACTTTTCCCACCCGATTTGAAATACTTGAACGTTCGATTCTTTTTTTAGAATGCCATATTTTTTCTTAATTTCTAATAATTTAGAATTAAGATATTGATAATCATATTCATATAAATTATAAATATAAAAGAGAATCATGGAAAATAAAAAATGTAGAATTTATTCCCATTGAAAATTTTGATATCATATATCACTCTATTTATCGTTATATTAATTCGTATGTTATATTATATTGTTATAGAATACCATTCTATTCAGTATTCATTTTTTCTCTATTCATATTCATTATCTATTTTGAATAGCTAAGAGCTAAGTAGTTGACTGAATTCCTATGCACAACACAATTTCTGTTATGTGAGCCCGCTTAGCTCAGAGGTTAGAGCATCGCATTTGTAATGCGATGGTCATCGGTTCGATTCCGATAGCCGGCTTTTCTCTCTTTGTTCTATTTTATACTTTATTACATGATTAATAATGTCTCCTTGAACTCAAGGAATATTGAAAAGACTTCTTTCCTTTTCTCAAAAATAGCGGATCTATTATGTCGTAAGAACTTCCAACTATGAATAAAAAAACAGATTCGAGCGGTTGGTTAGATCTCTACAGAACAAATTAAGACAAAGTCTCCTTACCTTGCTATATATACAAAAGAGTCTGAATATTGATACAATTCATCTCATTCTTCTTTGTAGTACAGTACTAAATTTCAGTATATTTTTTTGTTTATCGTTTAGTTCAGTCTTAATTTAGTTTTATTCTGTAAATAAAAAAAGGAGTTTTTATGTCTCGTTACCGAGGGCCTCGTTTCAAAAAAATACGCCGTCTGGGGGCTTTACCGGGACTAACTAGTAAAAGGCCTAAAGCCGGAAATGATCTTAGAAATCAATCGCGTTCTGGGAAAAAGTCTCAATATCGTATTCGTCTAGAAGAAAAACAAAAATTGCGGTTTCATTATGGTCTGACAGAGCGACAATTACTTAAATATGTTCGTATCGCCGGAAAAGCCAAAGGGTCAACTGGTCAAGTTTTACTACAATTACTTGAAATGCGTTTGGATAACATACTTTTTCGATTGGGTATGGCTTCGACCATTCCTGGAGCTCGGCAATTAGTTAACCATAGACATATTTTAGTTAATGGCCATATAGTAGATATACCAAGTTATCGCTGCAAACCCCGAGATATTATTACGACGAGGGATGAACAAAAATCCAAAGCTCTGATTCAAAATTATCTTGATTCATCCTCCCATGAAGAATTGCCAAAACATTTGACTCTTCATTCATCCCAATATAAAGGGTTAGTCAATCAAATAATAGATAGTAAGTGGGTCGGCTTGAAAATAAACGAATTGCTAGTCGTAGAATATTATTCCCGTCAGACTTGAACCTAACTCAAATAGCAAGGCAAGGATTCGGAGAATTTTGCCCCCTTTTCGCCGAAGTAAATTGACCGAAGCTAAGGGGTGTGATCCGGATATTTTTCCCATTTCATGTATCATAAATGGATCCGCGGGGATCTTTTTATGTCTTGGCTACCCTTTATCAGTATTTTTCGTACCACCCCAATTAGGAATAGAGAATTCATTTCAAAGAAAGGTCTACCTCTTGGAATAATCCTATTCCTTGTTTGTTTGTTATTTGATCCATTGTGGTCAATAACGCTCTTGAATTAGGCAAAGGTAAGGAAAGAGAGGGATTCGAACCCTCGGTAAACAAAAGCCTACATAGCAGTTCCAATGCTACGCCTTCAACCACTCGGCCATCTCTCCTACAAAATTTTATGATTATGACCCAGAAATCGGGTGAATAGCGAGCCATTCATATTTATTTTTGCAGTATAGGTACGACCAACCGATTATAACAATTAGAAATATGAAAACGGATGGGATGGTATTTTGATCATAGAACGATTATTCTATTCTTTTTCCTTCTTTGAATCATAATCCAATAAAAAACTTCTCGAGTTATCATAATCTGTAGGAAATATTAATTTCATGTTTAGAACGAGTCTTTTTTTATGTTATTTCGTCCTGTACAATTCCTTTGTTTGTGGGATTCTTTTCCCATGCGAGGTAATGAGAAGAATTATAGAATGGATTGCGAACTATGCCTAGATCACGGATAAATGGAAATTTTATTGATAAGACCTCTTCAATTGTGGCCAATATCTTATTACGCATAATTCCGACAACTTCCGGAGAAAAAGAGGCATTTACCTATTATAGAGATGGTGTGATTTGATTATATTTAGTGTTCTCCGTCTTACGAGTAAAGGCGCGCAGGGTTGGATTCGGTATAAAACGAAACGCGTTTATTGAAATAAACCTTAAAAAAATCTACGCTTCTTGAAGGTGAAGTTTGGAAATAGAACAATTCCTTCTATTGTGTATCCCCGATTGATGCAGCCTCAGATGCTTCAATTTTCTAATCTAGTATTGAACGAAAGGTTACACCTATAGGTTCTTTCTGTATTAGAGGTCAATCCTACTCCATCAGTACCAACCAATAGGCGGCATAGGGGAAGAAGCACTACACCTAGGAATCAACAAAAAAAACTTTGTTATAAATTATCCCTTTCCTTATCGGGATCGGAACTAACAAGAATGGTTGGGACAACAAACATCCATCTCGTTTGTACTTTGGATACCTATATAACCATCAAAGACTGTTGAAGTGACTAATTCCTGGAAATAGGGGGCGTTGAGGACAAAGAAATTGTTGGAGTCACCTTTTCTATCTAGCAACAACACGATTAGTGTTAAGAAAAGACCTCTTGCAGGAAGGCTGACTAGAGATTTCTTGTAAAAACACTAGTCCCTGTCAGTTCATAATGAGAATATTTCAATATTCTTTTGGTTCCATGGATTATTATCATTCATTATGCACAGAAGGGAGGAGCCGTATGAGATGAAAATCTCACGTACGGTTCTGAAACGGGGATTCTTTGAATAGAATGAACGACCGCAACGGATGTCAGCTCAATCCGAAGGAAATTATGCGGAAGCTTTACAGAATTATTATGAAGCTATGAGACTAGAAATTGATCCCTATGATCGAAGTTATATACTGTATAACATAGGCCTTATCCACACAAGTAACGGAGAACATACAAAAGCTTTGGAATATTATTTCCGGGCACTAGAACGAAATCCATTCTTACCACAAGCTTTTAATAATATGGCCGTGATCTGTCATTACGTGCGACTATCTCCACTATAGAAAGAGGGAAAGAAAGATAAAATACGCTAGTAAATACTAGAGGATAGGCTTTCTACATATGTATCGTACAAAGCAACGATTTTTATTAGCTGTAGCAAAGAAAGAGACTTCATAAAAGCAAAAAAATGAAGAAATGGATATGCCTATAATACTATATTCTATGGATAGATAAAAGATCTAATTGATAGAGGAAGCGCCGTAAAGATCAATTAGTGAAATTTTTGGCCGATACAATAAGAAAAAACTGCTTACTTATGTCATGATATGAGATATAAGTTAGGAATCAACTTATGTAATAGAGTTGATCCACTAAGGTATTGAGCAGCGGTGTAGCATCAGATCCCAAAGATAGTAAGTCCTTTCTTTCTTAGAGAGGAAAGTCTTTTTCAAAGATTCTATATGAAAATGAAACTGAGATAGTTACCTTTCAGAAAAAGATAGGATAGTGGGTTTCGTTTTTCTGAAGGTAGGAGAAAAGATAAAACTTATTTTGAATAAAAATGCAAGTTTAAAACTTATGTAAATGTAATTAACCCCTTCTGGTTAACCCGAGAAACAAAAATGGGATATATTTATGAAAAATCTTATTTAGTTAGATAGGGTCGATTAAGATGGGACACCAAAATAATTGATTGCTGAGCCGTATGAGGTAGGAAACTCTCAAGTACGGTTCTAAGGGAAGGAATCGACCCACCTATTCCGACCGAGGAGAACAGGCTATTCGGCAGGGAGATTCTGAAATTGCGGAAGCTTGGTCCGATCAAGCGGCTGAGTATTGGAAACAAGCTATAGCGCTTACTCCAGGTAATTATATTGAAGCGCATAATTGGTTGAAGATCACGCGGCGGTTTGAATAAGAACACTCTTTTTATCCGTCAGTAAAAGAAAATAGATCTTTCCTCTGGGAAGAGCTAATCAAGGAATTTCATTGTATCCCTTCTAAGATTGTTCTGTTCTATTTCGTCTAGTACCTCGTAGGCATAAACGATACCCGACTACAGTACATCATACATCCCTTTTTGCTATTCAAACTAAAAAAGCCTTTGAATGTGGATACTGGGGTCTTATTCATGACTGCCCCAATGAAGTGATTTGGAATCGAGCAATAGTCATAGTTCCATGTAAGATACGAAGCAGCTCCATCTAAGCACCTGTAATTTGCATATAAAAAAAAAAAAAAAGATTTTTTGTGTCAAGTCGAAGCCGGGAAAGGATTTTCAAATATTATAAAGGTCCGTTGAGCGCCTCATGGCTATGTCATAATAGATCCGAACACTTGCCCCGGATCGACTTCCAGATCATAATTGCTCTAGTAAATAACTAAACAAAATAAATAGCTGGGAGATAGGAAGGAAAGGAACTAATTATAAATAGATTTCAGAAGTTCACTAATTACTTGACTGTTGGCAGGTCTCTTTGTATGTGTTGTCCGGAAAGAGGAGGACTCAATGATTATTCGTTCGCCGGAACCAGAAGTTAAAATTTTGGTGGATCGGGATCCCGTAAAAACTTCTTTCGAGGAATGGGCCAGACCAGGTCATTTCTCAAGAACAATAGCTAAAGGCCCTGATACTACCACTTGGATCTGGAACCTACATGCCGATGCTCACGATTTCGATAGCCATACCAGTGATTTGGAGGAGATCTCCCGAAAAGTATTTAGTGCCCATTTCGGTCAACTCTCCATCATATTTCTTTGGCTGAGTGGCATGTATTTCCACGGTGCCCGTTTTTCCAATTATGAAGCATGGCTAAGCGATCCTACTCACATTAGACCCAGCGCTCAGGTGGTTTGGCCAATCGTGGGCCAAGAAATATTGAATGGTGATGTGGGTGGTGGTTTCCGAGGAATACAAATAACCTCTGGGTTTTTTCAGATTTGGAGAGCGTCTGGAATAACTAGTGAATTACAACTCTATTGTACTGCAATTGGTGCATTGGTCTTTGCGGCGTTAATGCTTTTTGCTGGTTGGTTCCATTATCACAAAGCTGCTCCAAAGTTGGCTTGGTTCCAAGATGTAGAATCCATGTTGAATCACCATTTAGCGGGGTTACTAGGACTTGGATCTCTTTCTTGGGCGGGACACCAAATACATGTCTCTTTACCAATTAACCAATTTCTAGACGCTGGAGTAGATCCTAAGGAGATCCCACTTCCCCATGAATTTATCTTGAACCGGGATCTTTTGGCTCAACTTTATCCAAGTTTTGCCGAGGGAGCAACCCCGTTTTTCACCTTGAATTGGTCAAAATATGCCGAATTTCTTACTTTTCGTGGAGGATTAGATCCAGTAACAGGGGGTCTATGGCTGACCGATATTGCACACCATCATTTAGCTATTGCAATTCTTTTCCTGATAGCCGGTCACATGTATAGGACTAACTGGGGGATTGGTCATGGCCTGAAAGATATTTTAGAGGCTCATAAAGGTCCATTTACAGGCCAGGGCCATAAAGGGCTCTATGAAATCCTAACAACGTCATGGCATGCTCAATTATCTCTAAATTTAGCTATGTTAGGCTCTTTAACCATTGTTGTAGCTCACCATATGTATGCCATGCCCCCTTATCCATATCTCGCTACTGACTATGGTACAGTACTTTCGTTGTTCACACATCACATGTGGATCGGTGGATTTCTCATAGTTGGTGCTGCTGCACATGCAGCCATTTTTATGGTAAGAGATTATGATCCAACTACTCGATACAACGATCTATTAGATCGTGTCCTTAGGCACCGCGATGCAATCATATCGCATCTCAACTGGGCATGTATATTTCTAGGCTTTCACAGTTTTGGTTTGTATATTCATAATGATACCATGAGCGCTTTAGGGCGTCCGCAAGATATGTTTTCAGATACCGCAATTCAATTACAACCCGTCTTTGCTCAATGGGTACAAAACACTCACGCTTTAGCACCTGGTGCAACAGCTCCTGGTGCAACAACAAGCACCAGCTTGACTTGGGGGGGGTAGTGGTTTAGTAGCAGTAGGCGGCAAAGTAGCTTTGTTACCTATTCCATTAGGAACCGCGGATTTTTTGGTACATCACATTCATGCATTTACGATCCATGTAACGGTATTAATACTACTGAAAGGTGTTCTATTTGCTCGTAGTTCCCGTTTGATACCTGATAAAGCAAATCTGGGTTTTCGTTTCCCTTGTGACGGACCTGGAAGAGGGGGGACATGTCAAGTATCCGCCTGGGATCATGTCTTCTTAGGTCTATTCTGGATGTACAATTCAATTTCGGTAGTAATATTCCATTTCAGTTGGAAAATGCAGTCAGATGTTTGGGGTAGTATAAACGATCAAGGAGTGGTAACTCATATCACGGGAGGAAACTTTGCGCAGAGTTCCATTACTATTAATGGGTGGCTCCGTGACTTTTTATGGGCACAGGCATCCCAGGTAATTCAGTCTTATGGTTCTTCATTATCTGCATATGGTCTTTTTTTCCTAGGTGCTCATTTTGTCTGGGCTTTCAGTTTAATGTTTCTATTCAGCGGCCGCGGCTATTGGCAAGAACTTATTGAATCCATCGTTTGGGCTCATAACAAATTAAAAGTTGCTCCTGCTACTCAGCCTAGAGCCTTGAGCATTGTACAAGGACGTGCTGTAGGAGTAACCCATTACCTTCTGGGTG
>JAJJMB010011705.1:1124-8624 GCA_023531105.1 Papaver atlanticum | reverse complement strand
ACTCGGAAGAAATGTTTCTCTGTATAGGAACAGAATAGACATTTATTCCTATGAAGCATCCAGGAACAAGAACATTAAATCAGAAATATCGACAAATTCTTCCGTATCCCAAGTAAATAAAAAATAAATAAAGGGGGTACGCTGCGCTGCTACAATTTTCTCTCTACTATTGAATTTTAATATCAGAATAGCTCATATAGTCATGATTCAATGGGTCAGATCCACTTACTTTTTCTTTTGTTGATTTCTAAAGTGACATAGTAGTTCTTCTACTCAGCGGAATGACTGATCATGATAATCAAGACAAATGTTCCACTTTATAACTATACTACTATAAATATATAAAAGAACTTATTATATAATAATAAGTTCTTTTATATTTCTTTTTTATATTTATGTGGATGTTTCCTTTTTTTGCCATTGAGTTTACAAAAAGCAACAATATCTCTATTTTCCGCCCCAAACCGAAGACTTAGATTAGAGTTTTGTGAAAAAAGCCCCTTATCGGATTTGAACCGATGACTTACGCCTTACCATGGCGTTACTCTACCGCTGAGTTAAAAGGGCTCATTTGATTCAATTGTTGAATGAACCAACAGTCACTATGAGTCTACTGTATGTACCTATGTATATAATATACATCATATAGATAGATCTCGGCCCGTTCAGGACCAATCAAAAATTTTTTTACTTCAGATTTTTTTTGAGAAGTCTTGAAAAAATGTAGTGCATTAATATTGATAAAATAAAATATAAATAAGCATTTTTCCTAGACCGCCCCTAAAAGATTTTTTTTTACCCTCATCAGAATGAGATTCATTTGATTGAGACACAATTCGACGTAGATCCAAGATATTTCATCGAATCATTGATGAAGAGATTCGACACGTACCCTGCCAATTTTTATAGAAAAAAGAAATTAGATGGAATCATGAAAGCAGAAAATATTCTTCGAATTTAGTCATAGCATTACATTATATTGACAATTACAAAAAACTGTTCATACTATCAGTATAGTAGGCGATCAGGCGGGTATGCCCCCATCGTCTAGCGGTTCAGGACATCTCTCTTTCAAGGAGGCAGCGGGGATTCGACTTCCCCTGGGGGTAGGGTACTACGAAAGGAGGTTGATCATGGATTTATCCATAAGTCTAAAATGGATTCTTCCTGGGTCGATGCCCGAGTGGTTAATGGGGACGGACTGTAAATTCGTTGGCTATATGTCTACGCTGGTTCAAATCCAGCTCGGCCCAAAAATCCGCCGATCCATCATGAGATAATAGAACAAATTTTGCCTCCAGAAACCAGACGAAGAAAGAAAAGAATACTTTTTTACGCTATATCCTTAATTTATTTGTTCCCATAGATTATACTTTCTAATGATCTGGTCTGTAACCTTAATATATAAGGGGAGGTAAAGAAAAAATCTTTTTTCTTTTTCACCGAAAGATTTATTATTAAATGATTTGACTACTAGTAATACGTGCCGTTCTCACTAAAGCCCATACCCATGTGAATATCAACATATCGCTTCTATCTCTGTTACAACACAGCGATTCTAAATAGAAATATGCTATGAATTTAATAATAAGAATATGTATCCTGTACATCTTATTTCCCTGGGATTGTAGTTCAATTGGTCAGAGCACCGCCCTGTCAAGGCGGAAGCTGCGGGTTCGAGCCCCGTCAGTCCCGACCTAGGATCCGATGAATCCGTCAACTCATTTCTCTATTTTCGGTGAAGAGAGAGGACTGAAAGCAAAATATAATTCCCGCCGGAAGTCTTTTTTATCATCGAAGAAATACAAGAATTTAAATTCATTCTCGACTAGTACTGATTCGTGGGGAGAGCTAGATTGGTACAATTGGTGGTAGGGTCCTATTCAGGATTTCAAGAGATACCGCACAGGTTTTACTTTTTCTATTGGTTCTGATCCATGGAATTCAATATAATACCCACCTGGTTCCCGAGAGCATACATACAAATTGGATTCCTTCATTGTGTGATACAAAATGAACTTGACCTTAACAGAGTTGGCGCGCCAGAATCCTTTTTATATTCTATTAAAACCACCTCTTTATTTTCTAGCTCCGATTTTTGGGAACCTCAATTCCTAATTGGAAACAATCTATCTATCTCACTTCCATTCGGATATGATATATGTTCCGGTTTCAATCCAAGGAAAGAAGCTTTTTTTTTTAATAAAAGAGAGATCAAAGAAGGATCTGCCCTACCCCGCTTAATAAGGAAATGAATAATATTTCTTCTCCTGTTTTTTCTTTGATGAAGGAGTCCTATCGAAGCAAGAGTAAACTCCAAAAAAGTACATTTATAAAAAAACGAGATCTTTTATACCCGAATCCAACTTTATCACACCTCTTTGTCTTCCAAGAAATTTAGATCATAACAAACTTAATTAGTTTCGAACTTCACTTTTTTCCATTTCATTTCTACTGTTTGGGTTTGTGACCAATTGAAATGGAAGACGGGTCAGATGATACCTCATCAGATGGTTGTATACGAAAGACGGGAGGTTATAGAAAAGAATGAAAAAATAAAAGGGATTCTTTGTTGTATCAAGAATCCCCTTTTTTGGATTCGTTATGGATAAAAGATCCTCCTATGTTATACTATTCAATTCTCGACAATGAATCGATCTGAAAGCTCAGATATTGTTATTCATGATATTGATCCGATTCAATATCAAATAACATTGGGATGCAATTCATTTCATTGAATTTAGAGGAGAAGATTTATCATCTCTATGGGATTAGATCCCGAGTTATTGTGAAGTAAAAAACGATGGGATTATGGAAGTAAATATTCTCGCATTTATTGCTACTGCGCTGTTCATTCTAGTTCCTACTGCTTTTTTACTTATCATCTACGTAAAAACAGTCAGTCAAAATAATTGATTCGAATGAAGCTTGACTTCTTTTTTCTTATCAATGATTGAAGAAATAAAAGGTATTTTCATTCCACGTCTTAAATGAAATGAGCGGACTAGAATCAGCAGTATATGAGATCTGGTAGTATGGTAGAAAGATATCAATTTCTTTCTACCATACTTCTTTCTATTATTGTATTGTCTAAAGTTGTACTGGTACTGTATAAAGAGGTATAGGCTTCATCTAGATTAATCTACAATATGTATCTTGTATCTTCATATATGTACATATCTATAAATTTAATATATGTGATGTACATCATGTAACTAACACCCCAATTCTAGTTCTTCCTTGCACCTATTTTCTTTGTTTGATTGAAAGATTCTTTTTAATATAGTCCATTACTGTAATCCAATATAATTTTGAAATGGATATTTAATATTTAAAATCCCTTTGCAGAACGATATATGAAAAAATGGCTACAGTTTGATTACTCAACTCAATTAGTAGTGCTTTTAGAGTCCACTTCTTCCCCATACTACAAGTGAAAGGGAAAATGTAAAGACTACCATTAAAGCGGCCCAAGCAAGACTTACTATATCCATGTGAATTATGTCCCCTATCTCTATGAATATGAAGGAATTCGTCCATTATTGATCACTAATAATAGTGGAATCTATGGTGCAGAGTCAAAAAGGGATTATGACCAAACGCTATTGATCAAACTATCCAAAAAATCCACCCACAACAAGTTCCTATATGATTTCTGGTAGAATAGGGAAGGATTAACCACAAGCAAGATACACAACACAGGGATTTTCTTTGTATTATCAAGGAAATCTTTTTTAATGGAAGATGTAGGAATAGTAAGGCCTATTGTTTAGTTTCTTTTGTTGCCCTTCATAAGCAAAAAGCATAAAATATACAATCCAGGTAGATCACTACCTACCCCATATCTCTCCAAAATAAGGTTTTTACTTTTGGTTTCCTCTAGAATCTATTGCTTCTGCTGAGCAAAAAAAGAAAGTATTTCTCATTTTTTGTAGATGAGGCGGCACCCGGATTTGAACTGGGGTAAAAGGATTTGCAGTCCCCCGCCTTACCACTCGGCCATGCCGCCAAACAAACGGATATAAAATAGAGGGAACGCTCTCTTCTTTATTATTTCTTGAATCTCATTGTCTTTCTCCCTTTCCTAAACCCCCCAAAACCTTTTTTTTGAACCCAGTTGATTCCCTTTGATTGATTGTATGGTATCTCAACTCTCAAAATAAACAACACCTAAAAACTTCCCCCTTTTTTCTCTTTCAAAAGCAAATGTAAATGTGCATTTTCAGTTACAGAATGAAAAATGCAGGGCAAATTGGAACCATTAACTATTTACTTGAATCCATGAAGAGTTCTTGGACCTCAAATTTCGTTTCCTTAACAACGGCATCAAAATAAAGTTGATACACAACTTATACTTATTCAGTATCAATTCTTTTCAATAATCAATCTTTTTCAATTAAATTTACATTATAACAACAATTATATATATATGTAAACCCCGGAACAGAGATTGTTACAAAGATATCCTAATTAGGTATCTTAGCCATATATGTCTATAAGGAATTATCATGCTTCCTTTTTTTTTGAATCTAAAATAGAAATTATGATATAGCACTTCCTGTGTTGCCCCAAGTATAGCTGGGATAGGAAATATCCGGATGGATAGGTTGCTATATCTATAGGTAAAAGTGCCTCGCAAAAAAAGAAGAAACTCTATACTATACTATTCCTTATTTTTCTGTTTTTCTCTCATTCATAGAGAACAGATCAAACCTTGAATCTTTTCTTTTTTGGGTACCCAACCGGATTGTAATATCATAATAATAGGTAGAAATTGGATTACTTTTGATATTTTATACAAGACTCTAAAAAAGTATAATCGGCATAATTATGATTCCAGGAATGTTTTATCCTGTTGCAAATTCGAATTTTAATAGAAAATTCTCCTTATTGCTCTGCTCAATGGTATGAAGTTGGGTAAAATTTCATGTGATTCAGTAAACAGAATATACGTTCCATCATTGCTAGATCGATCCATATGGTTCGATGAAGAATGAGCCAATAATGGGATTTTGCTATAAATGGGAAGCTTAAGATGCTCCGGGATGGAAATGAGGGAATGTCTACAATACCTGGGTTTAGTCAGATACAATTTGAGGGGTTTTGTAGGTTCATTGATCAGGGCTTGATGGAAGAACTTTATAAATTTCCAAAAATAGAAGATATAGATCAAGAAATTGAATTTCAATTATTTGTGGAAACTTATCAATTGGTAGAACCCTTGATAAAAGAAAGAGATGCTGTGTATGAATCACTGACATATTCTTCTGAATTATATGTACCTGCGGGATTAATTTGGAAAACCGGTAGGGATATACAAGAACAAACCATATTTATTGGAAACATTCCTCTAATGAATTCCCTGGGAACCTTTATAGTAAATGGAATATACAGAATTGTAATCAATCAAATATTGCAAAGCCCCGGTATTTATTACCGTTCAGAATTGGACCATAACGGAATTTCGGTCTATACCGCCACCATAATATCCGATTGGGGAGGAAGATCAGAATTAGAGATTGATCGAAAAGCAAGGATATGGGCTCGTGTGAGTCGGAAACAAAAAATATCTATTCTAGTTCTATCATCAGCTATGGGTTCGAATCTAAGAGAAATTCTAGATAATGTTTGCTACCCTGAAATTTTCTTGTCTTTCCCGAACGATAAGGAGAAAAAAAGATTGGGTCAAAAGAAAATGCCATTTTGGAATTTTATCAACAGTTTGCTTGTGTCGGCGGGGATCCGGTATTTTCTGAGTCCTTATGTAAGGAATTACAAAAAAAATTTTTTCAACAAAGATGTGAATTAGGAAGGATTGGTCGACGAAATATGAACCGGAGACTTAATCTTGATATACCTCAGAACAATACATTTTTGTTACCACGAGATGTATTGGCAGCGGCGGATCATTTGATCGGAATGAAATTTGGAATGGGTACACTTGACGATATGAATCACTTGAAAAATAAACGTATTCGCTCTGTAGCGGATCTGTTACAAGACCAATTCGGATTGGCTCTGGTTCGTTTAGAAAATGTGGTTCGAGGAACTATATGTGGAGCAATTAGGCATAAATTTATCCCGACTCCCCATAATTTAGTAACATCAACTCCATTAACAACCACTTATGAATCATTTTTCGGTCTACACCCCTTATCTCATGTTTTGGATCGAACTAATCCATTGACACAAATAGTTCATGGGCGAAAATTGAGTTATTTAGGTCCTGGAGGATTGACAGGTCGAACTGCTAGTTTTCGGATACGAGATATCCATCCTAGTCACTATGGACGTATTTGCCCAATTGACACATCTGAAGGAATCAACGTTGGACTTATTGGATCCTTAGCTATTCATGCTAGGATTGGTCATTGGGGGTCTCTAGAAAGTCCGTTTTTTGAAATTGATGAGAGATTCAAAGGGGTACGGGTAGTTTATTTATCGCCAAGCAGAGATGAATACTATATGGTGTCGGCAGGAAATTCTTTGGCGTTGAATCAGGGCATTCAAGAAGAACAGGTTGTTCCAGCTCGATACCGTCAAGAATACCTGACTATTGCATGGGAACAGATTCATCTTCGAAGCATTTTTCCCTTCCAATATTTTTCTATTGGCGCTTCCCTTATTCCTTTTATCGAACATAATGACGCGAATCGGGCTTTAATGAGTTCTAATATGCAACGTCAAGCAGTTCCGCTTTCTCGGTCCGAAAAGTGCATTGTTGGAACTGGGTTGGAACGCCAAGTAGCTCTAGATTCAGGAGTTTCCGCTATAGCGGAACACGAGGGAAAAGTAGTTTCTACCGATACTGACAAGATCGTTTTCTCAGGTAATGGAGACACTCTAAGCATTCCATTGGTTATGTATCAACGTTCCAACAAAAATACTTGTATGCATCAAAAATCCCAAGTTCAACGGGGTAACTGCATTAAAAAGGGACAAATTTTAGCAGATGGTGTTGCTACAGTTGGTGGCGAACTCGCTTTGGGAAAAAACGTATTAGTAGCTTATATGCCATGGGAAGGCTACAATTTTGAAGACGCCGTACTTATTAGTGAACGTCTAGTATATGGCGATGTTTATACTTCTTTTCATATACGGAAATATGAAATTCAGACTCATGTGACAAGCCAAGGCCCTGAAAGGATCACTAATGAAATACCGCATTTAGAAGCCCACTTACTCCGGAATTTAGATAGAAACGGAATTGTGATGCTGGGGTCTTGGGTAGAAACAGGTGATATTTTAGTAGGTAAATTAACGCCTCAGATGACGAAAGAATCATCATATGCCCCGGAAGATAGATTATTACGGGCTATACTTGGCATTCAAGTATCCACTGCAAAGGAAACTTGTCTAAAATTACCTATAGGTAGCAGAGGTCGAGTTATTGATGTGAGATGGATCCAGAAAAAGGGGGGTTCTAGTTATAATCCAGAAATGATTCGTGTATATATTTCACAGAAACGTGAAATCAAAGTAGGGGATAAAGTTGCTGGA
>JAJJMB010011697.1:0-42937 GCA_023531105.1 Papaver atlanticum | reverse complement strand
TCAAAGGCATCATATTTCTACGGGAAATGGTTCCTAACCTCTGGCAACGCTCACAAGAAACACAATGACTATGGGAGTCTTTAAACAACGAAGGCCAGTAAAATCCACACTGCAATATCTTAGCAGCAGTCTTTTTAGCACTAAAACGACCCCCACATGCATGTTCATGACAAAAGGAGATAATACTGGACTGGTCATTCTCAGGTATACATCTCCTAATAATCTGGTCTGGACAATACTTAAACAGATAAGGATCGTCCCAAAAGAAATGCTTAACCTCGGCTAAAAACCTAGAACGATCTTGTTTACCCCAATGTTGAGGCATTCGACCAGTAACAAGATAATTCACTATATGTGCATACCAAGGTGATTGGGAAACAGAGAACAATTGTTCATCAGGAAAGCTATCCCTTATACGAAGGGAATCATTAGAATGATCAACAACTAGCCTAGACAAGTGATCTGCTACTACATTTTCTGCACCCTTTTTGTCTCTAATGTCTAGAGAAAATTCTTGCAACAAGAGGATCCATCTAATCAATCTAGGTTTAGTATCTTTCTTAGACAAAAGGTATTTCAAAGCAGCATGATCGGTATAGATTACAACCTTAGAACCTAGTAGATAGGATCTAAACTTATCCAAGGAAAACACGATGGCTAACAGTTCCTTCTCGGTAGTTGTATAATTCAGTTGGGCATCATTCAGAGTTTTGCTAGCATAGTAAATCACATGAAGTAATTTGTTTTCTCGCTGTCCTAACACAATGCCTATAGCATAATCTGAAGCATCACACATAATCTCAAAGGGTAGGTTCCAGTTAGGTGCCTGGACTATGGAGGTGGTAGTGAGTAAACTCTTAAGCTTCTCAAAAGCTTCTAAACACGCATCATCAAAGACAAACTTAACATCTTTTGCAAGCAAATTGCAAAGAGGTCTAGAAATCAAGCTAAAATCCTTAATGAATCGACGATAAAATCCTGCATGCCCTAGGAATGACCTAATATCTTTTACGGTTTTTGGAACCTGTAAAGTCTTAACAAGGTCAACTTTGGCTTTGTCTACCTCTATACCCTTAGAGGATACGATGTTCCCTAACACAATTCCTGATTTAACCATAAAATGGCATTTTTCCCAATTAAGCACTAAATTCTTTTCCTTACACCTAGACAACACTAATGTCAAATGATGCAAGCACTCATCGAAAGATGAACCAAACACTGAAAAATCATCCATAAAGACCTCTAAAAACCGTTCTACCATATCATAAAATATGCTCATCATGCAACGCTGAAAGGTCGCAGGGGCATTACATAGCCCGAAAGGCATGCGTCTATACGCAAAGGTACCAAAGGGACAGGTAAAGGTGGTTTTTTCTTGGTCTTCTGGGGCAATAACAATCTGATTATATCCGGAGTAGCCATCTAAGAAGCAATAATGACTATGTCCAGCTAATCGCTCTAGCATTTGGTCGATGAAAGGAAGGGGAAAGTGATCCTTCCTTGTGACCTTGTTCAATTTCCTATAGTCAATACAGACACGCCATCCCGTGGTCACTCGGGTTGGGATTAACTCGTTATTATCATTCTGGACTACAGTGATACCTGATTTTTGGGGACAACCTAAACGGGGCTGACCCACTTACTGTCTGAAATTGGGTAGATAATACCAGCATCTAACAACTTAAGCACCTCTTTTCGAACTACCTCTTTCATGTTAGGGTTCAGTCAACGTTGCATCTCCCTAGAAGGTTTGTAGTCTTCCTCTAAATGAATATGATGCATACACACAGTAGGACTTATACCCTTAATGTCTGCTAATGTCCACCCTAAAGCTTCATTATTATCTTGAAGTACATTCACTAGCCTACTTTCCTGATCACTATCCAAATCGGAAGCTACAATCACAGGTAAAGTCTCAGATGGCCCTAAAAACACATACTTTATAGTGTCGGGTAGTGGTTTAAGGTCCAACTTAGGAGGCTCTTCTAAAGAAGGAATTAAGGTAGTCTCAGAAGCTGGTAATTGTTCGAACCTAGCTTTCCAACTATTAGTGTCTAACACAGGGGTAGAATCTAATAGTGCATTCACTTCTTCAATAGTGTTATCGTCGTCAAAATCTAAACCAAAATGGGATAGAAAACTTTCTAATGGGTCTTCAGACAAAATGTTTGGTAATGACTCCTGAACTAAGGCTTCTATCATGTTCACCTCTTCAACACATGTGTCATCTAGCTCATAAGGTAGCTTACTGACATTAAAAATGTTCATCTCCATAGTCATATTACCAAAAGACAAATTCATCACACCATTTCGACAGTTAATGATCGCATTAGACGTAGCTAAAAATGGGCGACCTAAAATCATAGGTATCTGGTTCTCTATGTCAGGGACAGGTTGGGTATCTAGCACAACAAAATCCACTGGATAAATAAACTTGTCGACCTCAATGAGAACATCCTCGATAACACCTCGAGGAATTTTAACGGACCTATTAGCTAACTGCAGTGTCATCTGAGTAGGTTTCATTTCACCAAGTCCTAGCTGTAAATACACATGGTCCGGCAGTAAGTTCACACTGGCTCCTAAGTAAAGTAGAGCTTTTTCTACCCGGAATTTACCTATTGTACAAGCAATGGTAGGGGAACCTGGGTCTTTGTACTTTGAAGTTGTGGTGTTCTGAATGATTGAACTTACGTGACTAGCTAAAAAGGCTTTCTTATGGACGCTAAGTTTTCGCTTTCGCGTACACATATCCTTAAGGAACTTGGCATAAGCAGGAATTTGCCTAATTGCATCTAATAAAGGAAGGTTTATGGTAACTTGCTTAAAAACCTCCAATATGTCATTAAAGTTCGATTCCTTCTTTGTTGGTACTAATAGCTGGGGAAACGGGGCTCTAGGCACAGAATCAGACCTCCCAAGGACTGAATTGACATCATCAGAAACTTTATCGGTCTCCTCAGCTATGGGTGGTCCTGAGGGGTGAGATCCAGAGGGGTGAATTACAGTATGTTCACTATCGGGTATGGTTACCTCATTGTCTACAATTCTACCACTCCTAAGGGTTCTAACAGCATTTAACTGATTCGATTGTTTTGCACCTATTTCATGAACTCCTCTAGGGTTGGGTTGTGTTTAACTAGGAAACCTACCTTTTTCTCTCAAAGACTCATTTATCAGACCTACCTGGGTTTTCAACTCGGAAATAGCCTGACTATTTTCTTGTCCTATCTTGTTACTAGCTTGTAGACTTAGTTCTACTGATTGCTGAAATTTTGCAGTTTGCTGAGTTAACAAAATGAGAGACTCCTCTAGGCTTAGGATTTTTTTATCCGACTGATTCTGAAATTGAGCTTGTCCCGAAGGATTCTTAGCATAACTAAAACCTGGTTGAGCATTAGAGTTACTAAACTGACCTTGATTCTGGCCCTTAGACCAAGAAAAGTTCGGATGGTTTCTCCACCCAGGGTTATAGGTTTCTGAATATGGGTCAAATTTCTGACGATTCTCGAGTCTAGTGTTATTATAAAGAGCATTGGCTTGCTCTTCATTATTATGGCCTTCCCAAAAAGGCTCCGATCTACCACTAGTGTGACCCATTTCTAGAACGTCTAACTTTTAGCTATCGCTGCAATCTTGACATCTGATTCAGAGCCTCCTTCTATCCTATTAACGTTTCCTCTGCTTAGAAGAATCGTTTTCCGGGGTTCCCTACTATTTTCCCATTGTTGGGTCTTTTCGGCGGCTTCATTCAAAAATTCCATTGCCGCATCAACAGTTTGGTTCTCAAACCCACCTGTACACAAAGCTTCAACCGTGGATATTGTGGGATAATCTAAACCCTCATAAAGGATCTGAACTAGCCTAACCTTTTCTAAACCATGGTGAGGACATTGTGTTAACAAATCATTGAACCTTTCCAAATACCTATACAAAGATTCTCCCTCTTGTTGTGAGAATGTGCAGATTTGCGTCCTAATAGATGATGTTTTATGCCTAGGGAAAAACTTATTGAAAAAGGCAGATGTAAGTTGTTCATATGTTTCGATTGACTCAGAAGTCAAACTATACATCCACGATTTGGCTTTATCTTTCAGGGAAAAGGGAAACAACCTAAGTTTCAAAGCATCATCATCTAAGCCTCTTATTCTTAGGGTACTGCAAATTTCTTCAAAATCCCTAACATGGAAATAAGGGTTTTCATTTTCTTTCCCTAAAAATATTGGGAGCATCTGTATGGTCCAACGTTTAAGCTCATAATTGGCTTCTGTGTCAGCTAACTTAATACACGAGGGACGAGTGGTCCTAGTCGGATTTAACAAAGCTTTCAAAGTAGCCATCTCTGGAACTATCGGAGTATTAGGGATTCTCTCTTCAGGAGAATGTTCAACACAGGACTCTCCAAAAATTGGACCTTCTAGATTAAGGTAATCGAGACGCTTAGAACTGCTAGGTTTTTCTTTTACAAATCTACCTAGGGCGTCTCTTTTACGTTCAGGCATACACAAGATTTTCCTAAAATTGGAAGGATAAGCAATCACAAATCAAGGACGACTTAACCAAATCAACCCTATTGATTTCTAGCAAACAAAAAGCATGATGGCTCCACTTAGATTGTTTATAGACCAGCTTCTACTCATCCAAGAGGCAACTGGGTACAATTTTAGCAAACCTCGTAGGACTATCCGAATAAAGTAAGTCGAAGAGAAGTAGGAGAAGCTCAGAGGAGCTTTGATACCCCTACCTCTTTGGCAACGCTTCCTTGGGTTTCAAGGCGGCTCTAATCGACTTACAGTAATCTTCCTGAACTTTGAGTTAGGCTAACAAAATACCCAATACGATCCTTTTGAACGACTTTCCTACAAGCTCGTTACCCTATCGGTCTCGTTCTAGTCAATATTTTAAGCTTAGGTTCGCGTTCGGTATCGTTTTCCTAAGGCGGGCAAGAAGAGAACGGTGATGAAATCCGAACCCTTATCTTGTATGGCCAGGCCTTGCCCTTTACTAGAAAAGTAAATGTCCGTATTCAGGTCCTCAGCAGATATGCACCTTAAGGAATACAGTAACTCGCTGACAGGGGATTCGCGAGTGTTCAGAACCTTACCTCCCGTTCCAGACGGGGGATGAATCGGTTGTAGTCGACTCGGGCCACTGACTCCTGTGTCAGTGTACGAACCCAAGGTGCAGAGACAATATCGTAATTGTCCTCCTTCTCTGCAAACAGTTTTATATTTAAGGATACCCTTCCGTAGGGTATATAAAAATAAATATTAAAATAATGTCCAATGTCCCAAAAATAAAAATTAAAAAAATAAAAATAAAACCCTAATTACAATTTCTAAAAATAAAAAAAAATCTAAAAAAAATAACTAAAAAATAACTAAAAAAAAATCTTCTTCTTCACTCCTTTGGATTCCTCTTTTCCTTCCTTTTTGGGCGATGCTTTCCTCTTATAGCACTTTTTCCTTTCCTTTTAGCCCCGCTCCAAATCTGAAAAGAATCAAAAAAAAAATACCAAACCAGTAAAAAAGAACAAAAATAAAAAAAATAAAAAAATAAAATAAAATCTAAAACCCTAAAAACAAGTCCGCGTCGGCGGCGCCAAAAATTGATGTGAATTTTAGTTGTAGTGAAAGTGGTGGTAATAGGATTCGATTCTCGAACTTGTGAAGGATAACTTTAGACTTAAATTCAAAACTAAATAGAAAAATCACTAAAAATTATAGCAAACTCTGACAAAGTTGATATCAATATTAAAAGAACACTGAGGCTGAGATTTCACTATTTTCCAAGTTCAAAGTGATTTAATCTAGTATTTATATTCATGCAATTTTCTCGTTCAATTTGATTCTAAATTATTGCAACATGTAGATTTTCAAAATAACAAGTGTAAATCCAAAGCATAAAACATCAAAAACCTAGGTCCAAGAATGCTCTATCAAAAGAAATAACAATTGCTCAATAAAAATCACTCAAACAATTTTCAATCAAGGCAAATAATCATAAAAATAATTGAAATAAAATAAATAAAATAGAATATACCACTTTTTGTTGGAAAAATAGCTTCCTCTATCGCCTCAGCAATGGGGTTTAGCTCCTTAATCATAATCTCAAAATACATGTTTATGGCTCAAAAGTTGATTAAAAGGGAGAAAAGTGTTAAAACAGCGGATTCTGTAGTTGCTGAAGGTCTAAAACAGACGTCTGAATCGTTGCTGAAGGGCTTCGGTGACTGCAGGAAGATGCGACCGTACCTCGTTGTCACTGAAAATAAGTCTGCCTCTGCGACTGACTCTGTGGGTCTTATGTTCTTCGTCTTCTTCTCCGGCAACAGCAGCAACAGCAGAACTCGGTTTCCTGCAAGTTGATTTTTTTGGCTCTGTGGTGTTCTAAACTTCCCCTAAAATCTTCGTACTCCTTCCTTGGCCTCTCTAGAGCTTATATATCCCTCCCAGGTCGGTTTAAACTCGATCAAAATCTCTTTTTCTTCCACCAAAAGTCTCAGACTTTTTTTTCTTCTTTTTTTCTCCTCTTCTACACGTCTCTAGAAGTGATATTATCGGTTAGATGATAGAATCAAATCACTAGGATATCTTCTCTCCAATTCTTCACGTTTGTTTCCAAGAATAAACCTATAAGTTTCCCAAAATAAACCGTGATATTTTTAACTTTTTTTTCGCCTCCAATTCGAGTTCTAGCCACTTTGGATCCATTCCAACACCCTTACCTCGCCTGTTAGGTCCATAGGAGCAAACCCAATCAAATTCAGCCCTTTAATCCCCATAAAAATCGATCAACAATCCAACCCCAAATCCGTCTGTGAAAGAATTTTTTTTCCCGCCAGTTTCTGTTTTTGAAAATGTGAAGAAATGTGACCTCCCCCTATCCAGTCCCGGTCTGTGCTTAGCAGCTGCTTGGAAATGGGTTACCCCTTATCCAAAATGAGAGTCCGAATAGCAAATGTCCTCCCAGGAGCCTTTAACAACTTTTCGAGCCAATTTTGCCGCAAAAGCCTATTTTTCCAAAAACACCTACAAGGGATAAAATACCAAAATTAGTACAAAAATGGGTACTAACACTATACATAAAAGAGATGAAAATAGACACATAAATGCGTCTATCAGTAGGTCTGCCAGAAAGTCTGCTAAGATTTGTGATTTCTCAGCCTTCCTAGTTTCAAAGATTATGTGGAACTGTTTGATCATGGAATTCCACTTTGCCACCCTTCCAATTTTCTCCGTGCTATCGAGGATTTGACCTATCTGAGCCTTCATGAAGGCTCAGATGGTATGTGCATCAAAATATATCCTTAGTTTTTGTGTTGCCACTACTAAGGCATATATAAGTTGCTCCACCTTGGTGTAGTTACGCTCCGCTGAACTGAGTGTTTTGCTGATGTAGTAGATGGGCTTTTCTCCTTGCCCTTGGTCTCGTACCAATACTGCGCTTATAGCGTAGCTTGTTGCTGCTAAGTATAGAGTGAGTATTTCACCTGGCTCCTGCTTCTGCAAGATAGGTACCGATGCCAAGTACTCCTTGATTTTTTGGAAAGCTTGCTCGCATTCCGTGGTCCATACGAACCTGCTTCCTTTCCTTAGTGTATCGAAAAATGCTTTGCATTTGTCCGATGACCTTGCTATGAATCTTCCCATGGAGGCTAAGATTTCATTTAGCTTTTGTACTTCCTTTAGTGTTTTCGGAGATGGCATCTCCATTATTGCTCTGATCCTTTTGGGGTCCAATTCTATTCCTCGCTTAGTTACCAAGTATCCTAGGAATTTTCCTGAGGTTACTCCAAACGTGCATTCTCCGGGTTCACTTTCATGTGAAAGTTTCTCATGGCTTCAAATATCTCCCTTAGGTCTGACAGGTGGTTTTTCGCTTCTTTGCTCTTGACGAGCATGTCGTCCATGTAGACCTCTAGTATCTTTCCTATCCATGGCTTAAAGATTTTGTTTACCAATCGCTGGTATGTTCCCCCCGCATTCTTTAGTCCAAAAGGAATCCTTGTATACCAATACAAGCCTCGTGGGGGTAA
This sequence comes from Papaver atlanticum, assembly GCA_023531105.1. NCBI lineage: Eukaryota > Viridiplantae > Streptophyta > Magnoliopsida > Ranunculales > Papaveraceae > Papaver > Papaver atlanticum. The sequence goes on along the minus strand of JAJJMB010011697.1, from coordinate 34,899 downwards.
AGAACGCAGTATGCTCCTGATCTTCTTCTGCAAGGGCGATTTGGTTGTAACCGGAGTAGCCATCCATGAAGGATAGTCTCTAGTGACCTTCGGTTGCATTGACCAGTTTGTCAATATTTGGTAGCGGGTAGCTGTCCTTGGGGCACGCTTTGTTGAGATTGCTAAAGTCGATGCAAATGCGTACGCCTCCGTTCTTCTTAGGTACAATGACCATGTTAGATATCCACGTGGGATACTTGACTTCTCGTATGAACCCTGCTGCTAGGAGCTTTTGCAACTCCTTCTCTACTGCCTCTTGGTAGATATCTGCCCCCTTGCGGATACGTTGCTTGAATGGTGACATTTCTGGTTTGAGCCGAAAGTGGTGGGAGACCAAATTCGGGTCAGTTCCTGGCATGTCTTTTATTGACCACGCAAAGACATCTGCGTAGTCACATAGTAGCCTCTGTAGTTGCATCTCCTCGTCCTCTTTTAGGAAATTTCCGATGTTGATTATCTTTGGTTCCGTCTCCGTTCCGATGTTGATTTTCTTTGTTGGTTCTACAGGTGAGAAAGTTTGTTTCTGAGGTCGTGGAGGAATGCATTTCTGTAATTTTCATTTGGCGGAGACGTCCGCTACCGGAGTGGCGAAGGTGCTCGCTTCTTGAACTGAGGAGGCTTCGGGGTCTTTAAAGCCTTCGTCTTTTACTTCGTTGGCATTTGCCTTTCGTCTTTTTCTTTCGTGTTGCTGTGCAGCAACTCTTTCTTCGTTGAGTATGACGTTTTTTATATTGCATAGCCTTGCGTCTTGTTGATCACCTTTGATTTCCATTTCACCCATGGGTGTAGGGAATCGAAGGTACCGATGATAGGTCGAAGCTGTTCCTCTTAACCGATGGACCCACAATCATCCCATAATGATGTTGTAGGGTGAAGGTGATTCCACAATGCATAACCTTGTATTGGTTACTAAGGGACCTGCACGTACCTGCAAGACAATTTCTCCTTTTGGTCTAGAGACCGCTCCATTGAAACCGTATATTGTGCAAGTGGATGAATCCATCTGCTCAGCCGTCAAACCCATACATAAGTATGGTTCGTAGAACAGTACATTTAACGAGCTTCCCCTATCAATGAGGACCTTCATAACATTCCATCCATGTATTGGAAGAGTGATCAGAAGTGGATCGTTATGCATCTCGACTTTCTGGTTGACGTCTCTTGTTGAGAATGTTAATGGCGTAGCCATCCATTCTTCCCATGTGCTAGTAGGTGGTCCACTTAGTTTGAACACTTCGTGGGCTTCTAGCTTTCTTCTGTTTCGAGCTAACTCTAGGATATCTTCGAGTAGATCCTCCTGGCCTCCATTGGAGAATGTGATCATGTTGATGTATTTGCCATCTTGAGGTAGTTCTACCCTTTTCTTGGGTATAACCTCTATATCCGCTGGTTGTATTTGCATCTACTCCATGAACTTTCCTTCGTCTATGAATCTTTAAATCGTGTTCCGTAGGTGATAGCATGTGTCAGTTGTATGCCTGTAATACTAGTGGTACTCACAGTACTCATTAGCCTCCTTTGTTTTATCTGGTTGCTTTCCCCTAGTATTAGGGTAAGGAAAGCCCGGCTTCGCTCCTTCCTTGCTTAGAATGTGGGAGAACGTTGTGTTCAGCTTTGTGTAGACTTTATCTACAAACTCTTCTCAACCTTTTCCTCTGCCTTTGTCATCTCCGTAAATTGATCTTCGTTTTGTCTCGAGAGTTGGTTTTGTCCCCGACTTTGTTTTGCCTCTTAGGTATCTCCGGAACCGTTTCCAGAGAATTGGTTCGTTGTGGGGCTGTTGTTGTCTTTGTTTGCGCTCTGGGATTGTCCTTCTGGATTTCTTCGAGTCTGATGTAGCAGTCTTGGACAACCCTAAGCTCTCCTTCGGAATCAAGAGCTCGGTTGTAAAGCTCCACGAAGATAACCGAGGTTCTTATCAAGTCTGTACTTATAGCAATTAATGTTAACTTCTGGATTGACTTTCCCGAGTGCTTGGCATGTCTTCTGCCACCTGTCTGTGTACTGCATCAATGTTCCAGGGGTCCAATAGCTAAAGAAAATAGCCTATCTAACCCTTCCTTTGTTGACTTGTTGTACATGTATGTCTCCAAGAATACCGTAGACAATTGCTCAAAAGAGTCAATTGAGTTTGCTGGTAAATTATCATACCACGCCAATGCTGATCCCATTAAGCTTGCAGGAAAGTACCTACAGAGTACTACCTCATCTCTTTCCCAATGGGCAAGGACACGAGTGTAGTACCGTAGGTGGGATGCGGGATCTAAGGTACCATTGTATGCCTTAAACGTAGGTATTGGGAATTTCGGAGGGATAGGCTCCCTATAAATGCGAAAAGACAACGGAGATGTTGTCGCTTCTTGGAGTACTTCTTCCAGCCTTGCGCCTGCGTGGCCTGTTTTCAGTCATTGTATTTCTTTCCGCATCTTCTCCATTTGCTCCATGACCATGTTCACATTGTGAGCATCTCTGGAAAATGTCTAATCATAGTAAGACTGAGATGGTTTGTAAGTTGGATCCATCTCATCTGGATCATGGTGTGTCTTTCTGGCTCCCCCTGTTGGGTTAGCCTTTGGTGGGTTAAGATGCACCCTTCGTCTTCCTGAGATATCTCCGTTCCCACGCCTCGTTAACGGAGGGTGAGTTTGGGAACCTTCAATCTGTATATCCAGCATATCTTTGAGGTTCTAGTTCTCCTGTACCATCACGTGCATTGCATCCTCATGCTCCTTGTTACGTAGTAGCAAAGCTACTACTTGTGCTGCCATTTGTTCTTCATTATGGATTCCACCGCCCTGAGGAGTGCTGTCAGCCGGATCCTCAGATTCATCCACTCCTTCTTCTATGACCGGAGCGTCGGGATCTAGCTGGATTGGAGTTAAGTTTCCCAACCCTCGTCCCGTAGGAGCTAAGGTTCTGGGTAACCCTGCATTGGCCGCAAGTGGCTTCGTAACATTGGGATACTCTGGTAACGGCATGCCGTAAAGTGGTTGTGCTCCCGATGTTTGCCCCATCCCTTCAGAGGGGGTAGGTGGTTTGTTGGTAGCCATTCTTCTTGCTATTTCGCTTTGTCCGTCCTCAGTTTCATTTCTTTGATTCCCTTGAGATGGTTTTTGAGATCTGCCTCTCGTAACCGCTGGTCGTGAGCTTGTTGGTACATCACTTGGTTTCTGCATGCCTTCGATCTCTAGTTATCCTGATGACACATAAAAAGTGAAAAAAAACTGCTACTTGGGTGCCTTCGTTAGAAGCAGCAATTAATGCTCTGACACAGAAGACTGCTAAGCAGCTTTTTCGGAAACAGTAATGGAATGACGTCTGAAAATATGGGTATTTAATTTCTTATGACACCCTAGGAAAAAACAACTTTAAACTTTGAAAATAATTATAGAGGGTGTCAGATCTCCCAAGAAAAAAAGGATTATTAAATGCTTTGTAAGATCTTTTCTCCTTAAAATTCTCACTGAGATTCCTTAGTGCTTAGAGGTACTCAGATCCAAAGGATACTCTGTCGGAAAAAGTTGTTTTAGTATAAAACAAAAGTTTTAACGTTTTGTGAGTGCGTTTTTGCAGAAAACTTTATAGATCTGTAAGATTGTAAGTCTTTTAGAGGCTAAGAACTCAAAGAACTTACGTAAAAAACAGATGAACAAATCACTAGAAAGTGGGATTCATCGTTGTAGAACTCATATCTCTTTGTTAAAGAAGATGCGTAAGTTTAAAAAATAAAGGAAAATAAAAACTTAAGATGGTGAGCAAAACTTTCTAGCGCCAGACCGTGACTACTAATTTTCCCATAGTCTACGTAATGTATACAGCTCAGAGGAATGAATATTATATAGTAATGATACCTCTGGTTAACTGATAATGCTAAGTTATAAAAGATATCGAAGATCACAATAATAACGAAGAACACGAATATAACGTAAATGGATCTAAGTTATCATGAGACACAAGAGATTACGTGGTTCGACTTTTGTCTTCGTCCACGGGGTAATGAGTGACTGTTTGTATTAAGTTATAGTGGTTACAAAGATCTTAAATGCTTCCCAAAGTAATAGAGAGAACTCAAGTTGAAGTTAATACTTAAGTTTTAAACATTAAAGAGGTATAAGCTTAAGACTAGATCTCCTTCTCCTAGATATTGAATGCCCTTGGTTTGTTGGTGAAGCTTGGTATTTATAGCCCCTTCTGCTCCAGGTATATCTTTGCAGTCTTTGGATCCATCGTTCCCTGATATACCTTTCGTACAAATGGTACCTTCGTTCACCGTGTACTTTCTCCAGTCGGACTCTGCCACCTCAGCTGACCCACCTTCCTTCGGGAACTTCCCATCCTCAGTACAGATTGTACCTTCGTTCACCGCTAACCTTTTCCAGTCATACTCTGCCACATCATCTCTCTCCACGTGCTTTGATTAAGCGTGTAGATAAGAGATTTGTGCATTTAATGCAGATTAGATATGTCATCTACCTTTGTCCCTTCGCCAGCTGCCTCTCTCTAGACTAGGCTTTACTTTTCTATCTTGGCCGTCAAGGTATCCCTTCTTGGGATAAGATAAAGTAGATCTGCGAAGGTGTCTTCTGCTACTTAGGGTCCTCTGTATAGCGAGGGCTATACAGTTATCTTGCATGCGACTACTGAAACCATGACACGTGCTCCGCAGAATATTGGTATTCACAATAGTGTTAATAACATACACGATGAACTAATTTGATAACTAAAAGATTCATTAGACATACAACATTTCACCTGAAGAAGAGAAGTTTCACCTACAAATGTTGTGTTGACGTAACCACTAGGCATAGTCCACCATTGTGATAACCAACTGCACATCGCATCAAGCTTCTCTGAGAAACCATGAGTTGAGCTACAGTATTTCAATTGTTTTTCACATAGCACTATCATACAAAGCTAAGGACAAACATGCCACCTTAAATCCGACAAATGTATAACATCAAGGTTAATCTGTACTTACCACCGAAAAGAGTATATGATTGCATTTGCTTATCACTGAATGATAGCGAAGCTTCCTTTAGCCATTCTGTTGCTCCCTCGACTTTATGAGTGGTTTCCAGAGGCCAAATGTTATTGCAGTTTGAGAGAGGCATAGCGCTGCTTCTTGTGCTCCTTTTCTGGTTGAACATAAAATCAAGGCAGATTTCCATCTAGAATGTTATTGTAATGGAGGAAAAAGTAATTGCATGTTACCCGTTCAAACAAGAAATCATTTTTTGCTGGAGCGTAACCTGCAAAAAAAAAGGGGGGGAAATAAAAATCTTGATTTAGTGCATAAAGCATAGGCCTCATAAGACATGGGCATTAAGAACATAGAAGTGAAGTGGTCGGCCTATACCGAATACTCTGGTAGTCAACTTTACAGGTCTCACTTCTTCTCCAAATATGTGGGATGCAAGTTAACAAGCAAATAATAACTTTTGACGGTTTGGATAATTAAGCAAACAAGAGATTGCATCCACTATAATAGTTTTTTCAAAACAATACCTTTAAAGTTCCTCAACTGGAACCATAAGTCATTCCCCTGTAACAGTGACATAAATCATTAAACTATGCAAATGAACACTCACCAAATTATTATCATTGAATGCAAGAGCTTACTGAGGTCCTCAATGTTTGGAATGGTAGCTGAAACAGTGATGAACCGAACATGAGCAAGAGCACTTGATTCCATTTTGGGGCTGCGAGCAAGCATTTTGATTCTACTAACAATTTCCTCCAATGAAGATCCATGAGGATCATTTAATAAGTGAACCTCGTCAATAAGTACAAGCCCTATGTCGCTGAAAAAACTCAAACCACCATCTTTTATGCGATAACGGGTGCCGGAATCAAACTTCTACAAAAAGAGTGTAACGTACAACAAAAAGATACTCAAAAAGTAAGGTTCACAACAATTTGGTCAAATAGTAAGCAAACCAAATCAACAAGCCCCAAGTTAATGTCATCTTCATGCAACATAACCAAAACTTAAATCTGCCTAACTAGAAAAATAATTTGGAAACTAATAGCATCGAACAACCTGATCAAAACAGAATCTAAACAAATAACTACAACTACAGATGATTACGAGATTTAAAACAACAAAATTTCGGAAATGCTACAAAACATAAGTCTTAAATCTACAAATTCATTCGGAATTCAAAAGAAATTAAACAATTGAAAATACTCATAACATTTAATTAGACAAGCCACTCACATCTTAGAAAATAATCTATGAGCCAACAAAACTAACATAATACTTTCAGGAATGCACAAAAATATGAAGAAAAGAATGCTAAATAGAAAAACAAGCAAATATATCAAATCAATCACCTGTATGCTACTAATCAAAAAATAATTAACCATTAAACTACTTACATCATTTGCTATATGTTACTAAGAAATCATTAATCCATTACACCCTAAAATCAATTCTAAAAGATGATGATTGAAACATTACTGATTCAAGATGAAAAATGAAATCCTATGAAAAATACCAAAAATCATCAGATGAACGAAACCCTAATTGAAAATCACATATAAATCGAATGAAGAATCGAAACCCTATACCAAAATCTCATGTAAAATCAAAAATCGAAACCCTAATGAAACCCTAATCGAAAAAAACAGATTGAAACTCAAATCGAAACAAAAATTGAAATCTTTAAACACTTACATCTTCAGCTTCAGACCGAAACCCTCAATCCCTCAAACTAAAACCCAAACTTCACTTGCATCCTGAAACCCTAAATTCGCTTCTGCAGAGATAAAGAAAGTGAAAATAGATAAGAAAAGAACATATTCAAACACAAATCGAAACACAAATCACTTACATCTTCAGCTTCATCTTCAGATCGAAACCCTCAAACCCCCAAGATGAAACCCAATCTTCACTTCGCTTTTGTAGAGACGAGGAAAGTGGAAAGAGAGAAGTGGTTTGAGTCGAGTGAAAAGAGATGAAGTGGTTCGACTAGCTCATGTGTATGAGTCTATGACCAAGTGACCATATCAGCTGACTAGCTCATGTTCAACTGTGACCAAGGGATGAAATATCCCCAGTTATACATTGCTTGGGTGGAAAAATATGAAGCTGTGACCATTCACGCACGCGGATGGCAAGCGTGGAACCATATCCAGTTACGAATTTGTAACAGCTTAGGGACAGTTAAGAAATCTGACAAGATTTGTAACAGCTTCATGCTGTTGCAACAAGTTTGTAACAACAATTTCCTGTTACGAATTCGTAACTGCTAGTAGGCTGTTACGAATTTAAGTTACTAATCCAAGAAGATGGTGTAGTGAAGTATTCAAGTGAAAATAACTAGTATTCTTGTCTCCAAGGGCTATGAACTTTTCCTTTCCCTTTATTTTCAACATCTCTTCCTCATAGTTATAGAATTTGACCAGCTCAGACTTTGTTTTAAGAAAATTTGGTTCATTGAGCTCTATGGAATCATTAGATAGATGTCTTTTAGAGTAATATTTAAGATTTTTATGTTTGCTTGAATGTTACCAAAATTGTTTTTATTCCATAATAAGCTTGTGTTTTCTAACTTCAGCTAGTTTTTGAGTTAACTTGAAAGCATAGGATCCTGGAGTATCAAAACTCTAGGCCACTTTTACAATGTCTCTACATCTTTGTTCTTCTAGATATAGCCTTTAAAACTTGAAAGGTTTAAAACCTTTGCTGATATTGGGGTCAGTGTCTAAAATAATAGAGGCATGGTCAGACCCTATGGGGGAGAAGATGCTTAATTAGAGCCCTAGGTAAATTAGAGGACCAAGTAGAATTGGCCATCCCCTATCAAGTCTCTCTTCTATTAATTTATCATCTTATTTTTGATTGGACCAAGTGAAAGGGAAGCCATAGAAACCTAGGTCTATCATTCCTAAGTGGTTGAACATATCCCTGAATTTTCTAATTTTGTGTTATTAGGAACATTGCCTCCTCTTTTTTCGCTAGCATGGAGGATGATGTTGAGGTCACCAATAATAAGCCATGGAATATTAACAATGTTGGCCATTTTTTTGGACAAGGGACCATGACTCCTCTTTCTGTTCACTGTGTGGAGACCCATACATACATGTGAGGAGCCATTCATAATCAATCTTTCGGGACCAAACCGGACAATCAATCTGGTTTATGTCTTTATGGATGATATCCAACTTAATAATATTATCCCAGCAGATGGCAAGACCATAAACCAGTATTAGATCCCACTAGGGGAAAGATAAAATGGTTGTAGTAGCTAGATTGTCACCTTTTCAACAAAATCTTTTTTTTTTTTTTCAGATAGGAAAATGATGTTGGTATTTTCCTCTGCTATAATGTTTTTAAGATTTTTCCTTGTTTCTAAAGGTCCTGGGCCTTGACAGTTCCATGAGACTAGCTTAAAGAACTGTCAGAAGTATGAGACTTGGGGATAGTCAAAAATTAACAGAGTGTTCAGGATGTAGTTGCTAGCATGCTTACAGGAATTGATAGGAACAAACATATCACAATCAAGCATAATAGACAGGGGAAAATCAGAGGGGCGGTTCTGGATAATGAAGAGGTAGTTATGGATATTGCCAATCTGATTAGAAGAAATAGGGAGCAAGGGAGCAAGCAAAAGGTCTTCAGAAACAGCATGATTATCTCATGCCTTTATAACCTTTGTCACCTTCTTGGTACCTTTGATCATCTTCCTGGGTCTAGCAGCTTTGGAGTTTTTGATTCCAGAATTAGGCTTTGAGAGAGACCCCAAATTGAAATTTGGAGTAGAAATTTCAGTTACCTCAATTTCTAACAAGTTGATATTGTTAGGGGATTTTGAAAAGGATTTCATATTCTTCTTTCTGATGGGACTAGGATTGGTGTTTTTCCTTTTACCAGAGAGAGTAGAATCATAGCTTGAGTGGGGTGATTCTATGGGAGAGGGGGAAGTAGAGTTTTTGATGAATTTCCTGGCCACTTTCTATATCTAGTAGTAGGAACCAGAGTAAATGAAGTCTGTTCACTTTGAGATTTGTTTTTTGGAATAGGTTCAAAACCTGGTGGGTATTTTGGTTCTGGAAATGGAACGGGGTTAACTGGGATAGATTTAAGAATCGTGATGATTCTATGTTGAAACGGTTTGTAGTTCTAGTTGTTGATGGAGTGGGTTTTGAAAGATAACTGGGATGTTCGGTCTCTTATGATTTGCTGCTTATCAAGGTCAGGTTGAGTAATTTGCAGGTGATTGAGTTGTTCCACTGCGAGAGATTGGTTTGAAACAGTAATAGCTTTATGTTTTTTTTTCAGTTTGTTTTCGAGCCGTCCTCTGATCTTCTGACTGGGTCGAGGAGGCTGCTAGCACTGCAAAAGGGTTTTTGCTTCGTTGGTGATTTGCTAGAGAGAAAGAAGAATGAGTGGGTTCACATAACATTCTTGAGTTGGACAGAGCTTGTAGCTGGTTAACTCTTTCTTGTTTATCCGAGCTAGAGCTGCTACTAAGATATCTCTTCTCTTTTGGATGCAGTTTTGCTTAGAGTGGTGAAGGGTTCTGCAAAATTGGCATAACCAGAAAGGATGAAGAGAGTACGAGAATTCTATCCAAGTTTTGACTCCATCAACCATATAGTCAGAGCCATATGGAAGTCTTCTTGTGACCTCTACTTCAACAATGACTTCAACATTTTTTTCATAGAAGTCTCCGTCATAGGGATCTTTGAATATGATCATCTTTCCAGCTGGTTTTGCTATCTCTTCTAGAGCGTTGTAGGTAATATAGTCAGTTGGATCGCGTTTCATAGTTATACTCAGTAAGGCTCTATTAAATTCATCTTCTTTGATTTTGTGGGTACCTTCGAAAGGAATTTGTATAATGGACATCATGGAGTCATTGATAATCCATGGCTTTGGGTAGTTAACTACTAGTATATCTTGAGCATGATTGAATTTGAAGTGATAAAAGTTTTTTGTTTTCTGGTATGAGGAGATTTGAACGTCTTTTTTGAGGTTCCAGAACTTTCTTGCATAAGCCAAAGCTTCAGAGATAGGGCATTAACAGGACAATGAAGTTTACCAATGACACTCCATTTGTCATCCTGTATTGGTTTTGGTTTGAGAAAAGATTTATTTAGGATAACCCGAGGTTTTAGATTATCTGGGATTCTTAGGTTGTTTTGCATATCATCAGCTAGCTCCTCTACTGAAGCATTTGAAGAAGAGGAAGCCATGAGTAAACAACTTTGAGAGTTTATGAGGTTGTGACTGATGGTTTCGCAGCTAAAGACTGTTGATTTTTTCTGTTTTTTTTGGTTTATTTAGGCTCAGGTTAATGAGAGGATGGTTATTGGTATTGGTGGATAGGTTTATAATGTGGGAGTAGTGGTGTGATGTAAATCTCTGTTTTTGGTATTTTGCGAAGAGAACAAAATGAGGAGCGACCCAACGGTCTTGATTGGAGAGAGGTGGCTTATCTGATCAACACGAGCTAGAGATATTTTTAACGTGTATCTGGTATCGATTCTTTTTGCCTCAGAGCAGTCGGACTGAATAATATCGGAGGTTGGAGTCAGATACTTCTGGTCAAAAGTTTGTTTTGGGTATTTAATGAAGCCTGATGAGAAAATGGCTTGAAAAATGTTGATAGGACAAACGTGAACCTCTGAGACTAGAGGTAGTAGAGATATTTTTTTTGGTGGCTCTAATGTTGTAGAAAGGAATTTTGGAGTTATGTGTGTCATCCTGATCAACAACATCTGGAAGACGACAAGGGATTTTGAGTGCCAGAGAGGTTAGATGAAAGTGCCTTTGACCATATTAGTTGGAAATCCAGAGATAATCGCCATTATCTGCGAGTATTTTGCCTGGAAAATCAAGAGACTCAAAAGTTAGGGAAGAGGAAAATAAATCGGGTAACAATAAGCGATATAATTCATAATTATGAGAGATTTATTAATGGTGCCTAGAGTAATGCATCTAAGACTATTCGAAAGATTGGGGTTTTGTATAAATTCCTCTACAAGTTTATCAAACCACTGAAACCACTATTTGAGGAGACACACTGCCTCCGTCATGAAGAGATCAAGACCCCGATACATAATTCCGATATTTAAGACATGGGTTGAAAGTGTGGACAAACTCAACGCAACTCCGAGAGTAAAAACTTAATCAAGGAAAGTGTCTAGAGTTATATATATCTCTCTTTTGTTGTTAGAACGTTTACAGAACTGAATCTGTGAACCTAACTGCAAAGAGAGTTCTTGGATGGTACCAAAAACCAATATCCAAGGATCAATCAAGTCTTATCCAACAAACAAGGTTGGACCTAGCTACAGTGATTGATCAACGCATAACCTGTGATATTTCAATTATAAAGATAAACAATATAATGCGGAAAAAGAAATAATACATACACCGGAAATTTTGTTAACGAGGAAACCGTAAATGTGCAGAAAAACCCCGGGACCTAGTCCTTATTGAATACCAAACTGTATTAAGCCGCTACAGACACTAGCCTACTACCAATTAACTTCGGTCTGGACTGTAGTTGAACCCTAATCAATCTCACACTGATTCAAGGTACAGTTGCGTTCCTTACGTCTCTGATCCCAGCAGGACTCCGCGCAACTGATTCCCTTAGACGGTCTCACACCAACTGAGAGTTGCTTCAACTCAATTGAAGACTTTAAACCAAATCTGCGTCCCACAGATTAAGCCTATGATTGATTTCCTGCTTTACGATCTAAACGGATGATCAGATCAAACGAAAGATCCAGGTGATGAAAATCGATAGCAACTTGACAAAAGTCTGGCTATCCTCAAAATCCGGACTTATGCAACCCGAAGTGCAGGCCTAGATTATTATTCGCCTCACAAGTATAAAACTTGTTGAATCAACAAAGTATGAGACGGAGGGACTTTGTTGATATTATATATCTTGATTGATGGAGCAAGGATCAACAAACAATCAAGATCAGGATACCTGAGTTATCAAAATAAAAGATAACTGGACCTGGCTTCATGAATCCCAATGAAGTCCTTATAGTTGCTAAACCCTAAAAGGGTTTCTGGAGAAGACGACTCTAGATACAACTAGGACACACCAAAAAGTAGTGTCAGGATTCAAAGATCCCAGTTGCCAAGAGTTCCCCTTATATAAACTTCAAAGCCTAGGTTTAAGCTAAGATAGCTTTGGAACCAAGCAAACAATATTCATTGTTGGATGAAAGCTTTGAATCTTAATCACATATACAAGATATACATTATGGTTAGGTAAACCGTGACCGAACCGTGTATAAAGACTATGTCCAACATGGTTATCCGAAACTAGCCGATTTGAACTTTAAAAGCTTAACACTCATTTTCATGTTTACTAAGACATTAATATTGAGTCACAATTATGTGATCAAATGAGTCTAATGTTAATTAGAGAATTGATCAAATTAAATCACTTCATAGAAATAATTTAATTACACTTGAATCATAATTGACATAATTTGTACATGTACAAAGTACAATTACTTGAATCGATCGTGAATCGGCTGAGTCACAGTACACGAACCGGTTTGCAAACTTATATGCAATAACGAGTTCCAGAGTTGACAGAACTTTTGCAGTTCACTTACCGGTTTGCAAACTTAGGTGCAACTCAAAGTTTCGGAGTTGACATAACTTTTTCAGTTCACATACCGGCTTGCAAACTTAAGACTTTTAACACCGGTTCCGCAGTTCACAGAACTTTTTCAGTTCACGTACCGGTTTGGGTACTAAACTGGTTCTAGAACATAGAAATGTTTTGGCTCGCATACCGGTTTGATTATTTTAACTCAGTTCCCTTACCACAGTTCCAAAATGGTTTGCATACGAATATGCATTCCTATCCGGATCACGAAACAAACATATTTTCCCATGATGTACATACGAATATGCATATCACACAAATCTGAAAGTCAGTATATAGGTACTCCGCTACGTGTACGAATACATGTAATACGGCTTCAGACATATAACAGTTTTTCTCAGTTTGTAAGACTGATAACAGTGTCTTGTATTCCGAATATAGTAGTTCAATATATCTGTAAACCAATTCGAAACATTCCTGAATAACATCAATGACACATATCACTGTTTCAGGCTATTTTGGAATAATAAACTTGAATTATGATTTGGTTCCGAACAATAAATTGTTCTCCACCGAAATTTGATCAAGTATGAACAAATGTTCATTAATCTTAGTCATTATATTTTGAGAAATTCGTAAACTAAATAAATAGTTCTCGACTCGAAATTCTTGTATATGCAAGCTAGTCGAATTAGTTATGCGACAATCGTCTCAAGGATAGGAAGGTGAATATAACTTGAGAAATAGGTGGTTCAGTCTTCACTTACCTTTTGTTGATGAAATTCTCCAAAAGCTTCGGTTGATCTTCGCCTTCAAACGGTATAACGCAAATGATGACTGGGTCGTTTCTCAACTACCTCTATCCTAGACCGAGACTTAACTAATTGTAGACTAAAAATCAAGATATAGCTTTGACAACTAAATTTCACAACAAGCTTGATATAGCAACACTTGTGAGTTCGACCAAGCAATGCTCTAACAAACAGGAGTATGGATCTCTTAGTTTTTCTTTGAATTTTATTTTTCATGTTTTATTGTCAATTGATGTTGATTGAGGGTTGTGGCTGAGGTGTTTTTCTTTTGGATATTATTCCTGGAGATGGTTTCCAGTCTGTTGAGAGTTTTCAATCGAATTGGAGATTTTGTTTATTATATAGATTATTGTTTGGATTTGTTGTTCTCCAGATTGGGTGTTTGTGTTATTGGTTGTTTGTGTTTTTGATGCTATGAAAAGGTTACTGGTTTTTATATTCTTATTGCTTCCATTGTTGTTGTTGTTGTTGTTCAAGTAAGTTACGTGGTTTTCCCAGCAAGGATAATGAGTGACAATTTTGTTCCTCTTATATTATTACATAATTCTGATTCAATTAAAACATTTCTAAATTGACGAGGAACATTAGGATTAAACGATTTTCTTCACTCTTTTATCATTAAAATACAAGGAAAAACGAATTATTTATTTTATTTTTTATTCCATCTTAACATGGTATAATATCGTCTCCGGATTTTATCATTTTAGGGGGAAATATTAATTGATTTCATGACGATGGTTTCTGCAATTAATAATTAGACATACATCATTATTCGACCTGTCAGTTTGACTTGTGTTGCAGTTGCACTTTAGATATTTGTCCTGAATTTGGCACGCAAGTAGGCATAATATTTCTCATAAGGATAGTTTTTCCCTTGCGAGCTGCAACATGCAAAAAAAATGTTTGGCCGACAATAACTTAGGTATTGTAGGAACAAAAAATCTAAACGTACCTCTTAAACAAATAATGTATAAACAACATAGACACACATGGTGGGCCCAAAACCAACCCCCTGTTATCTCCTGTGGCGGGACCAACTATTTGTGTGAGAGGACGGTGTATATGTTGCTTAAAATAACGGTATGTGTGGAACTGCAGTTGTAGGAATAACCAACATCAAGATATCCCAAATTTGTTGGAAATTCGGGTAAAAAATTAGAGGATGAAAACAAACAAAACAATGGTGTACCCCTGACTTCAAGGATCTTTAGATCCTTTTAGACAATAATTCAACCTTTCCCAATTAATTGGCGAGTACAACAAGTCACTTAAATTATGCTTTTAGGATTGAATAAATCCCTAACACTGTAATCGAATTCAAGGATTGTACTTCCTGACCTGACCAAGAACACACTGTTTAAGATCCTGATGATGCTATTAGAGAAGAAGAAGAACACCGTAAAGTTTTTGATGTGTTTTCAAGTGAAACAATCACCACTACTTATAGGTATTTCATGTTTTTTGGAATTGTCTGTTCATCACGAAATGACACCTTCAAAAGACATCAATGGTGGCAATTGGAAGAGATGCGTCTATTCAAAATTTCAACGAAATTTGAATTAGGCTTTCAACCTAAAACCGAAAATTTCCCAGCCGGGAGGGGCTTCCCCTAGATAGCGGCAAATAAAAAAAAATGCATCCTTTTAAAAATATCCAACAAATTTTATATTCACAATGATGAAAAAAATATGAAAGTTTGATGCAAATAAAAGGGTATGCTAATTAGTTAGAGTTAAAACATACGAGAGCAGACCCTTTGACTTAAATTTTTTTATTTCATTTCTACATCATAGGCATATATGCATGGGTTGTGAAAATCAAGATGAGATTTTAGTAAATAAGAGTGTTATGATCAAGGGTTGTTTTATGTTTCCTCCCCTCCCAAGATCGCTAATTAGCATTTCCTCCCCAAATAGATTAAAATTAGTGTTTCCTCCCATCGTTAGTTTTTCCATCCATTACTCGATTAGCTGAGTCAGCGAGAATATATGCGTGTAAAATATATATACGTGTCGAACAAAGTTACCAAAATACCCTCATCTGTTTCCGTAAATTAAACCAAATCCACCGTCCAATTCACATCCAAATTGATTTTAATTGATTGATTTGTGAGTAACAGATATATGAAAAACCACAAAACTATAACTATGAAATCTTGGGTTTGATCGATGATAAGATGTGATCAAAAGGAAGGAAGATTCGAGTTCTTCATAATTGTCTCTTCTATTGTCCATCTGAGCGGTGTCAACAACCACCCAAATCATATGATCCCTAAATAAGTTGAATGAGAGAGAACTGTTCTTCCCCCTTTTCTCTCAATTCATCCCCATTTCTCTCTACTGCTGTAAGAATCCAAGTTGTTGTTGGTGAAGATTCAAAGAATGGTAATATTCAGACCAATTAATTTGAGAGAATCAGTAAAGAAGACTAAGATTCAGAGATACAGAATCAATGAAGAAGATAGGTTTTGAATCTGGTGATGTAGTCGGAAATCAGTGAAGAAGAATCATCGCTATCGTGAAAGGAAAGGTTGGGTTTATCCTAAATCTGATGTTGATGCAGCTAAATTAATGAGATTAAAGAAGGGACTAAGGGTTTGTATGGGATTAAAGATTTCTGAAATGGAATGAAGGATCTGAGAAGAAAGATTTCTGAAATTGGGGGAAATTTTTGTTAAATTGAATCAATACCAACATTTTTTTTGTACATCTGTAGCATGGGTTTTCATCGATGGAGATGGTGGTTCTTGATATGAAGATGGTGCTTGTATTTTTATTTTTTATTTTTTTAATATGGTGCTGATAGGTTTTTGGGTTTTTCAATTTAGGGAAGAACATGATTTTTTTTTTCTTAATGAAGTTTTTTTTTTTTTTTGTTGCAGATTTGGGTTTTTCAATTTTATACCTTCCTTCAAATCTCTAAAGATATTTCTTCCAATTTCTTTATGTGCCGTCTACAGAGAATGCTAAACGAGGTAACGGAAAAGGCAATGGCGAACTGGTGCCGGAGAAGGAGGATAACATGTGGTGTGGTATTCTTAGAGGGTATTTTGGGAATATCATGAAACACGTGTATAATATACGCCACGCGTGATGAATCAGCTAACCGATCAATGGACGGAAAAATTAACGATGGGAGGAAACACTAATTTTAATCTACACAAAATAGCCCTATGATCATCCATCCACTTACATCTGGTGGTAGAGAATTTAAGTAAAAAAATGTCAGGAACTTTATTAAGTCAATAGATCTGTTTCAGGAACCTAGTTTTTCTCCTCGATAACTGTCAAAGCTATGGATTTTGGAGGGATAAAGTTCCATTGTACTTTATTTTATTTATATTAATAAAATAACAGCTAAACCTTGAAAATGACTTTTATATTGTTCTAACATCATCAATAATTTTGTGATATTACCAAGAAAACACAAACATGTCAGTATTGGTTGTACATCATTTTGTATATGTGTTGAAGACCGGATATGGTAAAGTCTAGTTCTCTGATTAATGTGATTAAGTTCATAATATTTGCAAATTCATTTGGGGACAAAAAAATCATCATAAATTGGCTTCCTCTTTGGTCTTGATCCTTACTAGAGAGAATTCATTAAGAAGGAATATTTTTATCTCCCAACTATATCTTTCATACTGCCAACGAATTTATTCCTTCGGTGAAAAGAATACCCGTGTCTTCAGTTATAAGTTAAGTACATTGAATCAGCTTTTGGAGGTGGTGAAACATCAACTGTTCCTTTTGGCCTGAGGTATTAAAAACTTTGAAGATTTTTACTTCAATCTTATGTTGGTCAACTGAAAAGAATGTATTTTAAACCACTTTAAATTTGTTCGCTCGTTTTTGTGGTAATGATCTGACGTAGTCCAGCTCTGTATATCCCATCTTTAGGTAGTTAATTTAATCCTATGTACCCATCATTCTGTCAATATATCCTCCTTGTCTTTTTTTTTTTTTTAATACACGAAGTATGTAGATGGTCACTAGAAACTAAATGCAGTAGATTTGACAAATCATTTTAATATGGTAAAATTTACAGACTTCAGGTTAATACGAATTCGGGGCAAAACTTTCCTTGCTTGAATTTGAACCTATATTTGAAAGTCCCACTCTAGTTCTCGCCATTCCCATTTCTTATAGCCTAAAATGAAAATGACTCTTTTCTTATATAAATCTCAAATTCGGAACAACTCTATGGAAACATTTGGTAATCAATCTTACATAACTTAGAGCTTCTCCAATGGTAGTCGAAAGTCTAATGCCAATTGAGTATGCATTGTTCGGTTGAACCCGCCAAGCGTTGCTATATAAAGGTTGGTTGTAATATTTTAGCGTCAAAACTCAAAGTCGCTTGATAAGATTATTAGATACAAATTCGTTAGAGACAAGGAAGTCTAGAAATGTTGAGACATACAAGTATTACTTTGAAGACCTGAAGAATCCGAAGACTACCGACTTCAACGAACACATCATCCTTCTATTTGAGCTTAGTAATACAAGACTTGGCTCGTTTCCATTTCTATTTATGTTGATTTATCAAAATATCAAAAGTAGATATTGTGTAAACTCATGTGTGAAGTCACAATTATACTATTATTGATTTATGAACACCAGATAACTTATATTTCTTATTGAAGGATAACAACAAGGGAACACTACAAAGGGGCTCGACGCCAATGCCAACGCAACTAATATAGCCTCAGAATCTACAGTAAGACGTATGTGGAAAAGAAAAAAAGATTGTGAAGCGAAGAATTTACCTGTTGACATGTCTTCACGAAAACCAACCAGAGTTGGTCCTAAATCTAGGGAAGTTTATTTGAGCAAGATTCTGGAAATACCATTACGACGACATACCAACATAAGGTCCCTTGCCAAATCTTTGAACATGCCCAAATCAACTGTACATAGATAAGTCAAGAAAGGGGCAATCAAAAAACGAGTGCAAAAAAAAAAAAAAAAACTTTCAAAATTGATAAGAAGAAAAGATGGTTAGAATTTTGTTTAGGAATACTCAGTCCAATCACTTACGAGGATGATCTGATGATCAAAAACATGTATGATGTCATACATATTGATGAGAATTGGTTTTACATGACTAAAACCACAGAGAACTACTACCTTCTTCAGGGAGAAACTGAACCCCATCGTTTGTCAGAGCAAGAGATACATTAAAAAAGTAATGTTCTTGGCAGCAGTTAGTCGTCTTATGTTTGATGAATTCGGAAATGAAGTCTTTGATAGAAAAATAGGCATATTTCTTTTTAAAATAAAGGAGGCAGCAAAGCGAATGAAAAAGAATCATCTAGCTCGAACTCTTGAAGATAAATTGATTGAATCGGTGAATAAAAATATTACTAGAGTATGTTGGATTAAGAAATTACTGCCAGCAATTCGATAAAAATGGCCAAATTATAATGGGGAAACCATGTACCTGCATTCAGCAAGACAATGCGAAGCCACATGTCAAATTATACGATAAAGAATTTGTAAAGGAGGCAGCAAAAAGAGGGTTTGATATTCTGCTGAGATTTTAACCTTCACGAATTCCAGATATGAATGTTCTAGATCTTGGGTTTATTAGGGATATACAATCTTTATACCACCAAGAGGCTCCCGCCAGTATTAGTGAGCTTATATAAAAAAAACAAATACTGAACTTTGATCCTGATGCAAAGTTGCACACAGTTTGTATAAATCGTAGTGTAGATAACAAATAAAAGCTAACCTATATGTAACTTAACTTTAAATCTTTCAATTTTTGACAAGTATGATTGACTAGTATTACATACTATATTTGTTAAATTATGTTAGTAAATATAATTTATGAATTCGTATATATCATTTAATTAGTTGAGCTTGGCAGCTATTATAACTTAAACTAGTCTATACATATAATGAAATACACTAATTTTTAACTATATATTATTAATTAACATGTCTTTTAACCATTAAAAAAAACAACTAATTAACATGTGTTTTCTAAAAGTGTATGACAATTTATTTTTCGTTTTAGAAATTTGTAAAATCAAGAATTATTGTTGGTTGGAGCTAAGCTACTGGAGAGTTCTAATGAAAGGAATATTGTGTAAAAAAAAATGTTTGTTTTACGAGATACTGAAAATCTATACAAGAGAATAGTCTAAATAATACCTTTTTCTTGATGTGCATATTTGCCGCTTACCCTGTAGCCAAATCCTTTTTTTTTCTTAAGCCTTGTGGACGATATCACCTGTAAGGTTGCAACATGATCATCAAAGATCTTACAAAATACAAGTGGTTAGAATCTTAAAAGTTAACCGAAATCTATGTTTCCGACGTATCCGAAGAGATAAGGTAAGCATCCAAAATTTTATAGAGTTTGTAATAAGAAATTATATCGATTGAAATTTCGTAAGCAATTAAGTACAAAAGGCATCCTGTTTTATAACAAAAAAGTTGTATACATTGAGATTTTATAGGTAATTAAGTATATGTATAACATTTGAACCATAGATACAAAAATCTCATGTCTGACGATATATATAAAGTAGTTATAACAAAAAGAATGTATAACCCTTATAACACAGATATGGGTATTAGAGTTGAACCTTTCTTGTTTCAAAGAAACAAAGTCATCTATGATAGACTCACATTCTACTTTTTCCATAATTTCTCTTTGAATGTGGATTACCATGCAATCTCCAAGAAACTCATGACCCTGCATATTGTTATGAGATACTGTTTTCGCAAGATTCATACATGATAATACCCTTTTTGTAATAGATGTTGAAACTAGAAGAGTCAAGACTAGGCGAATCAATCTACCAATCAAATCATAGATTTTTGACTTACCGGTTCCAACCAATTGCCGGCATAATTCAGCAACAATAGTCATGCTTCCAAAATATGGATTGTCGACAATGTCGCATTTGTAATGTCTTATATGGCTTCTTAGAATTAATACATCTTGTTCAGTGAAATCTTTGGGGCAATTTTTTTATGCAGGACTACAAATAGAGTCTATCAAAAGATTTATAATTTTCATCAGGATTCAGAGATGAACAAAGAATAAGTATCTCCAGTGACTCCTCCATGAATCGACTATTCATCTCCGTTAGGTGAAAATCTATGACAATGTTAAATATATCAACACAATAATGGTGTTCGACGCTAATGTGGTTTGTCTGCTCGCAAGAACGACTTGTTTCCATCATGTATCGATCTGACATATTACGAATGATATAATATCATGTTCATCACAAATAGCATGACATTGTTTATAAAAATAACCCAGTTTTGTTCTCTTAATTCTTGAAGGATCACATGACATCAACAATGTGTTATTTGTTTTGTTGTAGGGCTTGACAAGGCACCTCAGTTATCCCCCTAACACTTTTCATCAAGTGTAAGATAAACACAAACTCAAAAGATTTGATAGCAAGATAAGCACCCTTAGCTTCCACCCTTATCTTATTAATCTTTCATTACATTTTGAAGAACTATATGATGGACGCATTTATGTGTCTATTTTCATCTCTTTTGTGTATATTGTTAGTACCCATTTTTATACTAATTTTGGTATTTTTTCCCTTTGTAGGTGTTTTTGGAGGAATAGGCTCTTGCGGCAAAATTGGCTCGAAAAGTTGTTAAAGATACCTGGAAGGACATTTGCTATTCGGACTCTCATTTTGGATAAGGGGTAACCCATTTCCAAGCAGCTATTAAACACAGACCGGAAATGGATAGGGGGCGACTCTTTTCTTCTTCACGGAATTGGACGGATTTTGGCGGGAAAAACTGAATTCAAAATTCAGTTTTGCAGCGTGATTTGCAGGCGAGATTTGATCGAGTTTCAGCCAGATTTAATGGCTGCCTTGGATGGGTACCACCCTGTTATGATTAAACAGGGTTGGTAGGTCTTCTAGTTTCGAAAATAAAGGACGTTGCATGGAGTTTGGGCTGAACAGGGGATGATAGTTTATCACGATGTTTGGTTTCTTTTGGGATATTCCGGTTGAGATTCAATCGCTGTTTTTCCTTGGGCCAAACCTGTTAGAACGTAATCGAGATGGTACGTGTGATTGGATCGAAGGAATTGGGCTAGATAAGTCGGGAGAAGGAAACAGAGGTGTGAGTTTCACGAGCATCTTTATTCGGCAATAGGAGGAGACTTGATCGGACTTTCTGTTCGATTGGGTTTGGGATATGCCTGTTTTGAAGAAAAAAAGAAAGATAAATCTCTGAGATTCGAAGAAATAGGAGGTTTGTCAATGTTTGGATAAAACAGAGAGTTTCGTGTATTCTCGGATATTTTGGTTGATAAATGGAAGTACCTGAGGATTTTACGTGATGTATTGAGTCCTTATTCAGTCTACTGGAGAGTTTGGAGAACCAAGTTGACGCGTAGAGAAGCTTGGCAGGGAAAGAAATCCCGAGAGTTGAGGTGGAAAAATAAATAAGAATAACCGAATATTTCTTGAGATTGAATCGACCTGTGGGCTATAAAAGGAGTTGGGATAGGTCATAGAAGGAGGAGAATACTTTGGGGGAAGTTTAGAGCCTTAGAAAAGCCAGAAAAATCAATTTGAAGAGGACGAGTTCTGCTGCTGCCGGAGAAGAAGAAGAAGAAGAACATACGACGCACATAGAACAGTCGCAGAAACTGTTGACATAGCTTTCATATTCAATACCCTTTGTAACAATTTTTCCAACAAATAGTTTCAGTTCGCAACAGTTCTATTCCTCTGTAACAGTAGGTTCTGTAACAATTATATTAGTTACAGAATCCGCTGCTTTTACACTTTTCACTCTTTTAATCAACTTTTGAGCACCAAAGATGTATTTTGAGAACATGATTAATATGAGGAGCTAAACCCCTTAGCCGAGGCGACGGAGGAAGCCATTGTTCCATGAAAAGTGGTATAATTCTATTTTAATTATTTTTGCAATCTTTTATATGATTATTTGCATAGAACTAATATAGGAAAATTGATTTTTATTGAGTAGTTGTGAGTTGTTTTGATGGAACATGCTAGGTTTTAAAACTTTTGATGTTTCATGCTTTATGTTTACAATTATTACTTCAAAAATCTATTAGAGGCAAAATATTAGAATCGCTTTAAAAGAAAGAATTGCATGAATATTGAATAGATTTTATTACTTAATTGGTTAATGGTGGAATCCAGAGTCTCGGTGTTTTCTTTATATTTTTTAATACAACTTTATTTGAATTGTTGAGTTTAATTTGAGTCTACAAAATCCTTCACAAGTTCGAGAAACGAATCTTTTTACCACTACAACTACAAAACACATCACTATACATATGAATCAAACTGAATACAAAACCAAAATGTGAGCTCCAATGAATAACTGCTGGCCGTTTCAAAGTATCAGTTTGATTGACTACCGAATCAGTCTTAAATTGACCATCAACTAATTTCCTTGCAATTTCTAATATTTGGGCAGATTTTAACTGATTATGGCGCTTAGGAGAAGCTCCAACAAGCCTCTCAATAACTATTAATTTCTGAAAAAATAGATATGCATCTGCCTTATCTGTTGCTGCTCCTACTAACGCTAGTTGTAACTTAAGAACGAAGCAATGCATATAGTAAGCATATGGACAATTATGAAGGGAAAAATAATAATACTTGCATCCCATTCCAAGCTTCTCTCATACTATCATCATATATATCCCTGACTACCATTA
Organism: Papaver atlanticum; assembly: GCA_023531105.1. Taxonomy (NCBI): domain Eukaryota; kingdom Viridiplantae; phylum Streptophyta; class Magnoliopsida; order Ranunculales; family Papaveraceae; genus Papaver; species Papaver atlanticum. Next base: position 11,756 of record JAJJMB010011697.1, on the reverse strand, counting down.
TTTTATATTAAAAGAGAATAAGAAGCAAGAGCCTTGGAAATCTCAGTCTTTAAAATTAATGTTTGGGTATCTTCAACCGTTTGGACTGCAAAAAAGCGTGCTCTAATGAAAGCATCATTATCAACAAGTGTTAAAACAACAACCACCTGTTCTTGAATTAATGAATTTTTTTCTTCATTCACAGGAATACAAAATTTAGCAACTCTAATTTCGGTAAGAATTAGTTATAATGTCGGACAAATTATTGTTTCTTACTTGTTATAAGAGGTGGCTTGAACATAAAACTTGTGGTTAGGATTAATAATTTCGCTGATGAAGACGTACGATTTCACAAATTATGGTTGAAGATCCCGAGGGGTGTATCTAAATTTATAAAAGCTCGTTTCGGCTGATAGTTGATGGATCTTCTTTTGGAAAGACAATTGGGCTTCGTCTTTAGGTGCTTTCATCACAGACTTTCTAGAGTTGGGTACTCAAATTTTGATAAACAAAGTAGATGAGTTTGTAGTGAATGGAGAATGACAAATTTCAGTTTTCATGCCCGAGATAAAAGATATCGCAAGTCATATACCAGCTCTGCATATGCAAAACAATTTTAACTTAGCTTTTATAGAATGCGTGTACACATTTAGACGGCAACAAATGACATGTGCCAGATTTAAGAGTGAGCCTCAGTCATGCACACTTTTAAAGCACGCCTGATTTTATAAGTGGGTTTTTAAATAACACTTGACAAATTTAAAGACCTACATGGACACGGATCAAAAGTAAGGCTTAGCATTTATAATATAAGCATGCAGAGAAGCAGTCAGATGGATGCAAGGATACAATGATGAACGAATAGTTTTCCTTAATGACATCCAAAATGTTATCAATAGTACGAGGAAGAAGGGTGATTTTGTTGTTGGATGGAGATCTAGAGCTGCTCTAAATCAAGCTTTAAGTTTCAACCAATTTCTTGCTAATTCTTCTTTCTTTTATATCAAAAGAACTTGTAATAGGTATGCGGATAAATTAGCTAAGATTTTAATCAGACACACAGATTTTAGCTTAAATTCTAGATATTGGGATAAGTCTAGAAAAGATCAATGGTTTTTTTAAGTTATGTAATCAAAACATTGTAATTTCGGCTGCTTAGTTCTTAATATATTTACTTTTATCCAAAAAAATAAATATAATATATGATTTCCGTAACCAGCGTCCAGCATGGGATTTATACAGAAATATGTCATTATTGCTTAAGCTAAGTATGGCTAAGCATTTTCGGAAAATTTAGCATCCACCATTGTGATTGCATTTAACGGACAAAAATCATATCAACTCCCGTAAGATGCTTTACAATGTACCTGGCACACGAAGAGCATAGGGATTAAAGCTCACACAAAAAAATCATATAAAATGAACTGTCGGTTGTGTGAAACTGACAGTAGTAGATGAATCGTTGAACCCTCATTTAAAATTTAAAATACACCGTCTCTAGCTCTTTTTCATTTCCCTGCTTTACTCTTTTCACAGACGAAAACCCCCATTTACTATTTCTTCAAACCGTAACAAGAAATCCCATTTATTTTGTGCTTCTCTCTGAAAAATTGAAATAGGGTTTCATGGATTACTTTAGCAGGCTACCATTAGAGATCACACTAGAAATTTTAAGTAGAGTTCTGGCTGAATCGGCTATCGATTGCAAATCGGTATGCACATCTTGGAGGAATCTTGTTCGTCGTCCATCATTCTCTAACATGCACTTGCATCATCTCAATCATCCTTCTACTTCTGTTAATTCTGGTAAGATGGGTTTTATTGCTTCAACTAATAAGAATTTTATGGATTATGATTATGAAGAATATAAATATTTTGAATATAATGAGAATCATTCGTCAACAACACCCATTGAGAGAATTAGAAGGGTTAATTTAAAAACTCCATTTACTGATATTACAACCTATCCTGGTGCCGGGGTCACTAGCATTGTTGGTTCGGTTAATGGTCTGATCTGTTTTGCTAGACGCCCATCTATTTGTATTTGTAACCCCATCACTAGAGAACAGATAACGCTTCCTGAAATCAAAACAAAGTATCATGGTGTTCAGTTTTATAGTTGGACTAGTGGGTTCACTCAGTATTGTATTTGGACTAGTGGGTTTGGTTACATTTCCTCAACAAATGAGTACAAAGTTGTAGCTGTATATGTGTCCCGGGAGCCCAAGTTTATAGAAATTTACGTATACACGTTAGGCAGTCGCAATGGATGGAGAAACCTTGGAAAATCTGATTTTGGATTTAGCATAGATGGTTTGAAACAAGGTATCTTTGCCAATGAAGCTCTTTATTGGATGGGCAGCGGTTCAGAAATGATCTTTACCTTTGATTTGGCTGAGGAAAGGTTTTGTGAACATCTTTCACCACCTCCTTTGCCACCAAAAGGTATTTGGTCGTGTAGGAGTTCAATTGGAGTTTTAGATGGGTTTTTGTATTTTGCTGCTTATCAACGAGTGGAAGGAGATGATTTTTTTCACATATGGCTATTAGAAAAGAAGAATGGCATGAAAGAGCGAGAGCAGCATCGGTCAGTGGGTTGGACTAAAAAGTTTAGTCTTAAAGAAAACAGATTATTAGCCGTTACGAAGAGTGAAAACAGATTATTAGCCGTTACGAAGAGTGATGGTGTTTTAACTTACATGTATGGCTGTCTCAATATTTGTGACCCAAAAGCTTCTACCTCAAAAAGGCTTGTGAATTTTAAGGAATGGATTCATGAAATTTTTCCTCACAAGAACACCTTGGTTTCGTTGAAAGAATTAGGGGAAAAAGATACGGAGATAATGAAGTCAATTGAACTTCAGAAGACAGAAAGACGTGGTTCGTCTTTGGAGCAGCTGAAAGAGGTTGAGGGCCCTGGATACCTCGGTTTCGTCAATAGAATTAGGGGAAGAGGAGACAGAAAGCTGTGATGCGCCTTAGGAGCAGCCGGAAGAGGATGAGGCCCTGGATACGTAGTTATAAACTGGTAATCTTCGTTGAGTTTTATTTTGAATTTGGACTATGAGTAACCTTTGTGAACCTAAATGCTATTAGTATCGTCTTAGTGAGCGATATATGTAGTTTACTGTCTTAAGCTAGATTGCTTTGCTTACTTTGCATTTTGTTAGAGACCTTATCTGAATGGCACAATATATATAGTGTGTACTTTAGTCGCTTTTTTTTTAATGCATGGTTGTCGAATTAGTAAATGCAGTTACAATTACCGAAAGTGAGAGCTTTCCCGTAGTAAGAGTGAATATATTTTCATCTTTCCACTTTAACTTATCTGATAGTTTAGTTAGTGATCTGATTTACGGTTGTTTTTATTTCCGTCTAGTGTTCTGATGCTGCAACAGCGCATGGTAGTTCGAATAGGTTATTGCACTGAAGTTTGTCTTCACTCATCATAGATATTACTAGAACAGCATAGTCATCTAGGAAAAGTTCTCTGTGATGACTAACATCAAATAGCAAGGTACCTTACAGACTACTACGGGGATACAGAACAATGATTTTGTTTGCGGACTAATAGCAAGGGTCCCTAAAACACATCATGCCTACTTTAACGGTTATATGAATTATCCAATTGTGTAACTTTGCTTCAGTTAGTTCCAAGTTGCATCATTAGTTACCACAATTTCATTTGAACTAGTAATTTCTTCCAAAAACTCTAGCTTACAGTAATTCATAAATTCCTCCATAACTTAATTGAATCATGTAATGTCAAACATGATTCACTTTTTTTATTTTACTTTGTTAACTTTACATTTTGTTAGTGACCTGGCCTTATCTAATTGGCAGAGTATGTATGATCTGTGCTTTAATGACTTATTTTGTTCATGGGGGGAGTCGAATAAGTAAATGCAGGCACAACCGCAGAAATTGAGCTTTCCCAGTGTACTAGGGAATATATTTTCATCTTACCTATGAACATTATTTGATAGATAATGGGATCCAAATTTGTAGGTCTGCAATAGCGCATGTTATGCTAGTTCTATAATCACTATCATTTTACAGAAAATAGTAGTTTGGGTAGGAAACTACAGTTAAGTTTATCTTCAATCATCTGCAATTTTCACTAGAACAATAGTGTCAAGTAACTAATGCAAGCAACCTACTTGTTGTCTTCAAATAAGGCTACCTGATTGTTGTCTGCCATTGGACCAGAGTGTTTGTAGGAACTAGTTAACATAGCATCTGTTGGAACCACTGCTAGGCGTCCGGAAGGTATACTTGTATCTGATACCTCATCGAAGTGGACATTATATTGACTGTTCCAATTAGTGAGGGAGGAAACTTACGTAGGAAAATACTGTTTCCGAAGTAACTTGAAACTCCTATATGATATTGAATGTGCTGCTATATATTCATCTTGATTAGGAATTACCTATAGGGAAATGGGGCATGATTTCGCTCATGGGAACGTACATTTTAAAGTGTTATCTAAAGCAGAACTTTATAATATCTCACATCGTGAAGACGAGAGTCAGATCAAATTAGGTAGAATTATGTACTGTTAGTACACTCAAGTAGTAGGGAGTTACATCTTAAGTAGTAAAAATTAGCTGAAACTTAACAAGATAAATTTGATGGGTTTTTCCGGAGGAGTCTCAAGATATATTAGCTAAAATCATTTGCACTAGCTTAGTATAGAGTGTAGTTTACAGATTCCTCTAAGCTCCAACATGACTCCCTTGGACCTCATTTCCTTTTTTTGTTGCAAGATATCTTTGTGTATATGGTTTTTTGGGAGGTAGTGTTTGCTCAAGAAAACCTTAGTAGTTGTTAATGGATTTGAAATGGTGATCTAGAGAATCCAGAAAACTTCTTAGGAATTGCCTCTTGTAAATCCATTTTAGACATTCACCAAGATTTGATTCTTAGAATCTGGTCATCTAATGCAACACATGACAAGATGTAGCAGCTAATATATTGATTGATACTCCCTCCGTCTCTTATATATAGGCGGAAAAGTGGAATTCTCCTAAAATAAGAAAAAAATTGGTTTTTATAAACTTTCCTAATTGTACCTGGTTTACCCTCGTCAATTCCAATACATTTATCTAGGAAATATGAAAAATATGAATATATTAATAGTTTTTATCCCACTAAAGCATTTAAAAATGGTTCTTGGGAATTACTAAAGTCGTCAACTAAGTGTGTGGATATCATACTCTTTAATAAGGGTATATAGGGAAGAAATCACATTGGAAATAGATATCCGTCTATATACAAGGACTACATTTTTTTTACTTTTCCGCCTTTATAGGGACGGAGGGAGTATAATGTAGTTTACCTGGCCTAGCTGTTGGAGCATCTACTGCATCGATGGATTATAGGACCCTGCTCTTTCGTGAACAATAGGTACTATTAAGTCCTTGCTTCTATTAAACACAACTTGGAACAGACATTATTCAGGGTGCTTTTCGCAGTCACTTCCAGTGTGGTTTATATAATTGCATGGACTTTCTTATACTCTCTGCTTTTTACTCTTGGTAACACTGATAACAGTTATGATGCTCAAGACCGATGCCTAAATGATCAGGGAGCCTGGTAGCTGCAGTTAAATTAGAGTCTTATTTCTTTCTCTAATTCTGTCTAGAATACTAGTACTGTTCCCGGTGATGCGCAGTTGGTAAAACAACTCTCAGATGGTTGGCCAAAGTGCTCCCTGCACTTGCAGACAAAAGCTTAATTCTTGTGGTTCTTTTGCCAATCTGTTCTATTTTCTGTTCAAGTTAATTGGCTCTCTATTGGTTTGTCTCCTTGATGAAACTGGATTTAAAATAACAATGTTAGCTCTCGGGGTATGGGATTTACCCTGTGAAGATGTATCAACTATCAACCGTAGATTATTTGAAGAAGCATGTTTATGTTTAGACAATTTAGGCTGGACAAATTGCAGTATTTTCTAGATTTACCTTACATGATTGTCTTCCTCACTTTAGAACTTCAGGAAAGAAGTACTTTGGTTTCACTTTTGCAAAGGCCCTTTGATGTTAATTTCAATTTCTTATCTTTTGCAAAGGCCCTTCAGGAATGGAGTATACAGTTTTAGGCTTAGCTAATTGAACCTCTGGCGTAAATAAAAGATTGTGAATGGCAAACAGCTCACTTAAAAAAAAAAAATTCTTAAAAAACAAACAAACAGCTCAATATTTTAACACAGGAGATTGTTGGATTAGGAATGAATATAAAGTGAAAAAAAATTCATTAAGGGGGCTGTATCTAGATTCTATACTAGAGTGTAGGATATGAAGTGAAAAGATTTGCACAGAGATTATTTAGTACTCGAAAATGAATCAATCAGAAACGTGCTTAGCTGCTGCCTTGTGCCGTACCCATTTACTATGCCTGCTTCATAGGGATTACATCAATTTTCAGTCATAGAAGCTACAAATAGCATGCTCACCAGTTTGCTTTTCCTGCATCATCAAAGCATACATACATGGTTACATGCAAATGTTGTACTACATCATCAGAGATGGTTATACGCTGTATTTTTTCATACTGTGTGGTCATATCACATAATCACATCAATTTGCAGATTCAAGATTATTTTATAATAAACGAGATAGCTGAGCTGGTTTAGTTTTTAATGGAGTAGTAAATACTGAAGCTAAAATTTGTATAAAACTATAAATACAACTGATTAGAAGAACAGGTTAGGAGAACCAGGAACTCATTAGCATTGCAAAAATCGTACATTGAGGAGACTAATATGAAGAAGAGGAGGTATAATTATAGAAGATGCAGCCAAGAACCAAAAGGAGTTCAAGAAATCTGCTAATTCACCCTTGTAAGATAATTAATCATATGATCAAGATGAGGGTGGTGATCATAAGAAGAAGATTCTGTATATGAACTATTAAGTGTTAATGTAATTTTTTTACTGAATCCTGCTAACTATAGTGTTTTACTATATCTTTTTAAGGTGCACTATGTAACTAGAAAATCCTAATGTGATGATGATCATGAATGAAATTCTCTTTATGTTGTCTTTGTTTTTTTCTTGTTAAATTTCAAAATACGCACCAGAAATGGAAGATCAAGGTGATAAATGTAGCCGGGGAATGAAAATTCAATGACCTGAGAAAAGAGTATGACAAGAGTAAAGTAATGGTAAGCCTAATAATTCTGACTAAAGTCAAACATGTGTAGGTTGGTTTTTAATTGAGATTGAGGGTAGGATGTGATTCAACGGCTGAGATCAAGTAGATGACTATTTGGGAAGTTGTGCATTCATTCTTACTTCCGAGTATGATCTATAAAAAATGAAAAGGCTCTCATGAAATATTTATATCAAATTCTACAACAATTAGCGCCATTGTCATCTCTTCTGCTTGCTTTCTATTCTGGACTTTATGGTTGGCCAAGAATGAACTAATTTACCGCCAAAAGCAAACAACACCAAAAGAAATTCTAGCCTGGGCGCAAAAACAACAACAAGAATATTCCGTAGTAATAGAATCATTACCTCCAGTGCTATCAGGAGATTCACCGATACCTAACAACTCAATAAATGCCAAAAGGATCTCGACAATTTCGGTAGGATGGTCCACACCAAACTTGAACTGGATTAAGATTAACACAGATGGAGCGGCCGGGGGTCATCTGGATTTCGTAGGTGCGGGTTTCATCTGCAGGGATTCTGAATCACGAACGGTTATGGCTTTAGCTCAACCTCTAGGAATTACAACTGCTTTAACTGCAGAAACTTGGGCTCTTCTTTTGGCATCAAGAACAGCAACAGAAAGGCAATGGCCAAAAGTGCTCTTCGCGACAGATTCAGAAAACCTTCTGCTCTTCGTCACATCCTCTACTGCTCCCCCTTGGTACATCTTAGGGATGATTGAAGAAATAAAGAATAGACTACGACAGATTCCTTAGGCTGCTATCCAACACAATTACAGAGAAGGAAATCAGGCAGCGGATGGCTTGGCCAATCATGCGGCAGACGAAAGTCAAATGGGAAACTTCTCAACTAAAATTTGGGACCATACAATCCGGAAGTCAAGTTATTTTCGATAGTACCCTATAAAGAAGACTCTACATGGGGCACTCATTGCCTCTTTCACTGCAACAAGGTTTTGAAGGGGAAGTTTGACGAGATAGAAAAGTTTGGGGAAAAGTCCGAGGAAGCAGCAATTTTGGTTATTATGGAATGGTCAGAGAACTGGTCACAAGATAATAGTATCATTAAATAGGAAAACTTTAAAGATGGAACAGTTAATATGGGCCATGTTTGGGATAATCAATCCAGACCATTTGTCATTTTTCTCTTCACCTTACTACCAATCTCATTGTTAGAGTCATTTCCTTCTCCATCATTCGAATTGTGCCACGTATTATTCCAAATCTAAACCAGCTCATGTTATCCCAGCTGTAGCAATATCGAGATAGAATCCCTGGATGTATTGTTTATTGAAATGGCATAAAAATTATTTGAAATTGTTTGGTAGTTTTGATAGTAAAGTCTCTATATAAGTTGACATGAGGTATGTTTGGTTTTATTTGAAATTGTTTGGTAGTTTTGATAGTAAAGTCACCGTATAAGTTGAGATGAGGTATCTTTGGTTCTTATAAAATTATGATGCAAATGATGTTAAAGCTAGTCAATGCCTGCTCGAATCAAATACAAAGATGTTTAAGAAATACAAAGATGTTTAAGTAGCAGCTTTTATTGAATCAAATGTCCATTTTCATTAAACACTGCTTAGTGTTTAGAAATTCGAAGAAAAAAAAAACAGAGCGGGGAGAATAATATTTGAAAACAAAAGTCTGTACATCATTTTTTTCGTTGAGAAAAGAAAAAAGGGCAATATATGTAAGAGGAAGGATCCCTTCACTCTTTTATTATCACACTATCTCACACGTTCGACGTCATTTTTGCGAATAAAAATCAAACCGTAACGGATTTGAAGCTAATATTTTGAGAATATGTTCCTCTTACCAAGTTCTACAAACCTACCAAAAATGAGCACATTCCCAAATATAAAACCTCATAATCTACCGGTCTTAATTTCGACAGCCAGAAATCCGTTGATTTTCAACGGCTCATTTCAAGGTAGTAGATGATGGTGTTATATGTCTCAGAATATGCTTATTTTTGGTAGGTATGTAGAACTTGATAATGGAACATATACCCAAAATATTAGCTTCAAATCCGTTACAGTTTGGTTTTTATTCGCAAAAATTACGTCCAACGTGTGAGATAGTGTGATAATAAAAGTGTGAGGGGATCTCTCCTCTATATGTAATAAATGGAAAGGGGAAATTAGGCTAAGGGCTAGAAGAAAAAACATCCATATTGACATGACCAAAATATTTTTACGGTTTTTGTGAGACTGAAAATATGAAAAGAGAGTAGCAATACACAAATAGCCTTAATATTTTTACTTGTATTAAGGCTCCACCAGAAACAACAAAAAGATGAAGTTTGCCTGACTCTTAGGATAGTTTTCTAGAAATGCAAACTTAGGTATTTATAGACCAAGGATATTTGGACACCAAGGAATTTCCAAAAACTAAAATATTCTCAAGATATGCAATGAATGGCAAAATTCAGTTTTCCTAATTCCAATAAATGCTTGTCCAAAATTTCCGAAATCTCTCAATAGAAAATCTCCAATTAGTAAATGCACATTACTAATTTTTATTCTCTAGAGATATGCATTTAATTGCTGATAATTAAAGCATATAAAACTAACAACCTTAATTAAAAAGATTCTTAATTTATTTCGGACTGGGATCTCCTTGAGTAATTAAGGAATATATTTGAACAATAAAAGATAAGAGTTACCGTTCATGTTCAAAGTATGTTGACATCTTTTGTAAATCCTCTTTCATATTTACAATCTTGGAATTGATTATACCATACTTCCAAACAAGTTTAGAATTGGTTCATCTATATTCCAAGACAACTATGTGATTGATCAAATATCAAATCACCATCATAGGTTCAGTCGGTTCTACCAGTCACTAGGATCGGTTCTACCTCATTATGGATTACTTGTGATCGAAAACACAAGTTACCAGGATCAGTCACACCAGTTACCAGGATCGGTCACACCAGTTACCAGGATCGGTTACACCAATTACAAGGATCGATTACACAATTCTTTTGTGATCGGTAACACCAATTACTAGGATCGGTCACACCAATTACAAATATCGATCATACCATCTCAGGTGATTACTTAGGATCGGTTACACTAATTAATAAAAACCATCTATACCAAATCATAAGTCAGGCACTGTGATTAGTTATACCAAGATACATAACAAGGTATGATCGGTTCTACTAACTCACACATATTGGTAATCCAAAGATATGCAATGAATAACAATACCAATAAGCCTAGTGATTTCCCTTTCGATTCATAAAACAAGTTCATGAATGTACTTCCTTTAAACAAACATAAACATTGTTTCCTAGGATGAAATCTTCACCTTTACCCATACACATAATCACAATAGCATTCATACGATTATGTCGATGTCATATATACGAAGTTCAAAAGATAAACGTTATACTTCGTATCTTAATTCCTTAACACTATAATCATGTGATCATGTCTCACTACTAGAGTATAATCAATCACAGCTTATCAGTTATGTTTTCAATATAACACGACTTGAAAGATATGTTAGGAATGAAACAGTTCAAGTCAATATTACTAACCTCAAGATGAAGGATGATGTCGTCGTTGTAGCTCGTTATTTCTTTACATTTTTCAGGTCTTCGAGTAATACTTGTATGTCTCAAAATCCTAGACTTTCTAGTCTAACATATACGAAGTTGTCTCTAGTACATAATCAAGCGACTCTTAGATGAGTTTTTATTCACTAAAATATGACAATCAAACTTGGCATACCAACGCTTGGTGGGTTCAACCGAGCTATGCTCTAACAATCTCCCCCTTTGTCAATTTTAGTGACAAAACTCTTAATACATATGGATAAACAAATTACAAGAATTCATTAAACATACGCTTGATTCCAAGTTTCAACAGCACAATAACCTGCATATATTCATTAATAAATGCCGCTTTTGACATTTTAAAATACCCCCCCTAAAGGTAAGATAGGTAGATTTTCAATCCGAACATCTTTGTTATTTCTCTTTTGTAGTCCAAATAACTACAATAACAATATGATATGTTGCTCCCCCTTAGTCAATGCTTTACTCTTTAGTTAGATATAACGTTTAAGCACAATTGTCCTTTCCTTAGTGATTACAAATAACTTGTTACTCCATATATTTCTCCCTCTTTTTGTCACACAATGACAAAGGTTCGAGCAAATAAAGGTCAAATCGAAAGGATCTTACAAATCTAAAAGACTTGTACAACCTATAAGAGTTAAGCACGAAGGTTTCACATACCACTTTTGATAATATAATAACCGAAACTACAAGTAATTTGGTTTTAATATGTTATCAAGGAAACAATTGCCCGAAGCAATTTTCCCTAATAGTTTAACAAATTGACTAAGAAACTTAGTTCCCTTGCTAAACCTATTGTACACATGCAATCTCTTATTTCGATAAGACCAAACTAAAGATCAGAATTAACTTTATTTTTCTCATCAGGTTCTAATTATTCAGACAATAACTTAGAACTTTCACTTTAGACAAGACAAGTACTAGGTTAGTTAACTAGTATTTCTTGTCAAGGCATTCGATTAGACTTGAATAACCGAATCCTTCAATTTGATAAGTCTAACTAAGATCA